>JANPWX010019719.1:1236065-1354581 GCA_024734555.1 Trochalopteron elliotii | reverse complement strand
GCGGGGACGCGGCAGCCCCCGCGCCGGGAGGGGATGGGTGCGGGGGCTCCGCGCCGCGGATGAGAGGGTGGTGGCTGGGACCGAGCTGAGGAAGTGAAATTGGCAGGAGCGGGAAAAGTGGGTCTCGCGTTCCTGCTCGCGGCCGGCAGTTGTGGGTTGCGGCTGCCGGTGGGAGCTCTCCGGGAGGTCGGGCGGGTTCTCCGCGTGTTCCAAGTGCGTGGACGGAGTGAAAAAGAGCTTTACCTGTCTCCGTGTCTGTCAGGGGTTCGATGAAATTGTTGCGGGCTTTCCAGACATTCTCTTTTTGGTGCAGCTCGTTTGTTCCTGCATGTAGGTAGCTAAGACGTCAGAGTTGTGTGCTGGGCGAAGTACTGAGTTAAGCGCCTGTTCCATACCTGTTCCTGTTTGTAACACGCTTTCGAAGCTGGTTTTGGGATTAGGTCTCTATGCCATGGTAGCAGTCTTCTCTTAATGAGCTTACTTTCGTCTGCATTTGATTTTAGCTGGGAAAGTGGAGCGGAAAGTGTGTGCAAAATATTTTATCTCGTAGGTTAAGTACTTTAGGAAAAACGCTCGTGTGTCCGTGTGTTTTTAAAAACAATTGTACTAGCTCAGAGAATAAATGGCATTGATTTCTTACTTTTTAAAGTGCAGATTTATGATTCTTTGCTGAGAATTACCAACTCTAGGAACTGAAGTGGCTACCGAACCAGCACCTTTTAAGTGGAATCCCTTTTTCTACAAGAAAGGAACTTAGTGGCACCTAATGCAGTGGGATTTTTTGTGTCTATGGTATAAAATTTCACTTGGGCTTTACCTTTATTTTTCCTTATACTGCCATAAATAGCTGATGGCATTGCTTCAGAGAAGTATTTTCCAAACACAAGAAAGTGGAAAACACAAGCATGATTTCTGTTTCAGTAGTTGAAATGAGAGTAAACTGAACTCATGCTGACTCTCACGCTAGTTTTTTCTCAGCATAGGTTTGGGGGAGTGCTGTTGATGCTAGCAGTTTCCTATCTAGGGAGTGACCCAGGAAACAATATGTATCACCCAGATACGTGGGCATGGTTAAGCAGCTGTTGGATCAGAATTAGAATAATGTGTATGAGAGAAAAGTCTTTGTTTTTTGTTTTATTTTTATTTCAAAGCAATCTGATTTGGTCTTTGATGTCTTCATTTATTTATTTTTTAATGGAAAATATGATAAAAAAGGAAAAAAATTTAAATTCTTTAAGTTTTACTCTAATTATTGCTGAGTATTGCATGCAGTTTTTTTTATCTCTTGAGCTAATTTCTAAACAAATCAAATGAATAGTTCTGCACTAAATCTGAGTATGCAATCAGTATTGCATGCAAATAATAAACTTATGTCGTCAACTGCTCATTTTTAGAGTATTCCTAAGGTCATATTAGCAAACAGTAATTATTAAAAATACAATTTTATACTTAACTATTACAAAATATTGGGTTGAGTAGATTATTGATTAGGGACTTTAAGCAACTCTTAGTTGGACAGATTCTTAGTTCTGCAAGTAATTCACTTTGATACTGATTTTTTTTTCTTAGTTTTCTTTTGGTGAGATATGTTTCATCAACATTATACTGAACAGAATGTGAACAGGGTTGTGGTGCTGTTAAAGGTGCTGTTTTCATCCTGCTACCTCTAATGTAAATTAAAAAAGCCTCACCCTAACAACTATTGAAACATGAATTTAGTATATATGGAGCTTCAAAAGGAAGATGTATTACTATAATTCTGTCAATATAAGGTATTTGCAAGATATCTGAATGATCACAGGAATGGTTCAAAAAGTGATGTTCTGAAATGTTAAGATTTTCGTACTTCTCTAGGAAAAAATCTCCACAGTCACTTGATAGTTTCATAATTCGTATCTCAAAATCACACAGTGCTGTGGTGAGTTCTTCTTTTGATTTTTGTTTAGAATCGTGCAAGATAGGGTATTTCGAAGACAAACAATATTTTATACTTGGAAGATAGTAATTCTTGTGTAATCAAATCACATAATGAAGGTGTTAATAAGAAGTTGCTGGTGCAAAGTCCCAATATCTGTTATAAATAAACTTGAATTGTAGTTTTGTTATATGAAGACTTACAGTTTACTCCAGGTTTTGTTGGTGGCATTGTATGTCATAATTAATTCTGCTGTATGCTTGCCCTTTCCTCCAACTTCATTTCACCTGTTAAAAATTGTGGAATTACAGGTAGTGGTTGAGTTGTTGTCTTTGTCTGTGTGAGTAGTTGCACTACTGAGTTATGCAAGTACTCGTTTTTGTCTGTAATTCTGTTTGTGCCCAACATCTGTGGGACAGGATATTTGGGACAATATACTTGGGACACTAAAGACAGTATACCCTGAGAACTGAGGACGATCTATATAATCATGATAATCTATTCAAACAAGGATTAGAAAATATGTCAAGATTTTAAATTTAAGGCATTAAAGTTGCCAGAGTTAAAGTTCAAAACACATCTCTTAGTGTGAACTGAATACTGAAAAAAATTCATTGTCTAATCAGTTTCATTGACAGATGCAGATATTACAGGGAACTTTCGCAAACAAAATATGCTCCAGTTCCTTTGTGACATTTCTGCCAGTAAAATGAAGAGTCACTCAGTTGGATTGTTGGGATTTAGCTCATTACACCTGTGATATCCTGCTGGATTTTGTGTAATAAAATTAAAAGACTAGTTATTAGCAGGTAGCTTTTCTCTAAGAAGACGTAGATAAATACTTACATTCATGGTAGATGTTTTATGACATACATTACTGTGCTGAGTCAGGTTTTGTTTCACTTTCACAGTTTGTTTCTTTGATAAAAAAGGTATGTAAGTTGCCAAAATGCTAAATGTGCCGTGGCTTTGGAGCTGCATAAATTGTTTATAATCATAAACTGTTTTGAAAAAGAGTAATTTCCATTTAAAATTAAATTGGTGAAAAGTGTATAAATCTGTAAACTAAGCTACAAATAAAGACACAGAAGCAGAAAAGTGGGAGAAACTCCAAGTTTTAGAAATCAGACTCTTCATGTCTGGGTTTGACTTGATGGAAGTTTTTGGGGTATTTGATTTAAATAAATCATGATAAATATTTCAAGACTGAGATAAATAAAATATTTTAAACATGGAAAAATAATTAATAATAGAAAAAAACCGTTTTCTTAACTGATTTGTTGCCTTCAAAGTTGTAGTATGGCTTATACTTACATGGAGTTGGTGAAACTTCTAATCTCACAGTGTTTTTCTGTCGCCCCTGTGGAAATCTCCTTTGCATTTATTGTGATGCAGATCTGTGCAGAATCATAAAATGTCCTGAGTTGGAAGGGACACACAAGGATCCCTGAGTTCATCTTCTGTTTCTGCACAGGACCACCCCAAAAATCTCACCATGTATCTGAGAGCATTGTCCAAACGCGTCTCAAACTCTGCCAGGCTTGGTGCTGTGACCACTTCCCTGGGGAGCCCATTCAAGTGCCCAACCACCCTCTGAGTGAAGAACCTTTTCCTGGTATCAAACCTAAACCTCCCCTGACACAACTTCAGGCCATTTCCTCTGGTTCTGTCACTGTCACCAGAGGGAGGAGGTCAGTGCCTGCCCCTGCTCTTCCCCTCATGAGGAAATTGTAACTGCAGTGAAGTCTCCCCTCAGTCTCCTCTTCTCCAGATTGAGCAGACCGAGTGGCCTGAGCTGCTCTTCATATGGCTTCCCCTCAAGGCCCTGTAGGGTTGAACTTGCTCCTTTTGTCTGATACAATATTATGGGTTAGAGCCATGTAGTTCCCAGATACTGTTCCATGAGTTCGTTAGGTGGTCTGCCACTGATGTGAAATGTCCTTTCAGGAGCCTGGGATCCGTTTGGAGTGAGGAGCTTTTGGTCACGCAAGCTGCTCACGTGTGTGGTTTGCTTTAGTTATGCTCTAACTCGTAACAACAGAAAGGCATGACATTCCTGGCTATGGCCTGGCCACTGGGTATTGGGTCCATGGTAAATTAGACTAAAATGTGAGGGCAGAGGAATTGCATAAAGTCGTACGAAATCCTTTATGAGAGTGGAAGTGCTCACAGTGAAGGTGAGCTTTTTTACTGGTGCAGAAATGCAGTTTCTGGTGTTCCATGAATGAGTAGCTTTAATAGAGACAAGTACATCTTTCTGTTTCTCAGGTTTTAGAGCCTCATTTATGTGTTTGGTGTTTTTTGTTTGTTCTTTTTCTTCCCCCTCATGCTGTTCTTGTTCAGCTTCTGATAAAGGATTTGCCATATAGCGGTTCTTTTGGAAAATTATTATCATGGTTACTGTAGTATATCCCTGAAAAAAACATGTATGTTTTGATGTTAAGGACTTGTGAAGTCCAAGCTATAAGGATGTCTTTTGGGAGGGGACCTGCTAAAGGAGTTAATTAAATGCTATATAGGGAGAAATGACAGGCCTACTAAAACTGTGCTTTAAAAAGTGCTTAATTAGGAAGGAGTTCACATCTACCAACTGTGATTTCTGTCTCTAGCAATATTATAGGCTGCATTAGCAGTGAATATTTTTCCGAAATTTTAGGTACTTGTAAATGAGCTTTTTGAAAACTGAAAACTAGGCCAAACTACTGCCTGGACTCTGTGAGGACTGCACCCAAGTTTAAAAAGGTTACACCATCGTGTGCATTGATGGTTTACTTGCATCTTAAATAGTGCTTTCAGCTTGGATATTCTTTTTGCTTTAGTTCAGTAATTTACTGGAACTGGTGGAGATCCAGAAATAGGATGATCAGAAATATGGAATGGATTTTCTGTGGTCAAACTAGAAGTTTTCAGCTTAGGAGAGAGATAGACTGCATGAGACCGTGGTAATGATCTGTAAGTCCTGTATGGTCTGAAGGTAAATATGAGCAGTTAGATAATTGTTCTCAGTACTCACATGAGCTATGAGGTAAAATTAAAATGTGACCTATTCAACATACACAGAGGAAGATTTATCACTTAACATATTGTTGACTGTAGAGTGCTTCATCATGAAATGTTTTAGGATATTAGAGAGGTCCAAAATCATGGGGAAAAAATCATCAAACTCTACAAAATGCAGTAATATCCTCTGTGTTTAAGGATTCCTTGGTATGTACATTGCTGAAGAATGGGATGGTACTCTGAAAATGTGTATTATGAGCTACCCCAACACTTACTTATATCTAGATACCTGCTGTTAGCAATTGTGGAGATGTGGAGACTAGTTAGGTTCTTGGTAACTTGCTTTTGCCGTTGCTGGAGGCTGTTACATGCTGCTTCCAGTTAGGACTATGGATTTCATATCTGTGTTTTCATTAAAAAAATGTAGAAACTCTTGAATCATGGGTTGCAGAAAAAAATGAGAAAAATACTTTTCCTGGTTTTTTTTTTTTGGTTTTTTTCCTTGCTCTTTGTCCCAGAGCACTTACTTCAAGATGTTTTTTCATGCTGTGAGCCTGGTGTGGGAGAAGAACGTCTATGGAATTAATTCAGGTCATTTTTCAGTTCAAAATTTGGGGGCTCAAATTTAGCCATTTTATAGTTTTGAAACGTTGCTGTAAGGTAGTACCAGACAGGGAAATGTAAACTTGAAATGAATATTGCAAATTGCTTAGAGCTTTGGGGTAAAATAGAGGTGGTTGCAGGATCTTCAGGATATGGTTATCTGCTCTGGTTAGATTAGATTCCTGGTTTCTTAAGTTTATATAATGTATTAAAATCCTCAATACTCCTAAGATTTATAAACATGAGTCTTTCTGATGATGGTGTATATATGAGGAATACATACGTAGCCATGAGATTTGCCCTCATATCACAAATACAAAGCATTATGTTCCATATATTTATTTCTGCTGTTAATACAATCAAATAACCTAAGTAACAGATTTGGAATTCCTGGTAGGTTCTCTTTTGAAGCCAGGTACTTAAAGTAGGCAGACATAATTGCCTGCACATTTACTGTTATTAAAGGAACAATTCAAACATAAGTATGCAAACCCAAATTACACAGAGAATTTAACTGTTTACATGCTCAGTAACAGTTGAACATGCAAACGGCTTTTATGTTTCGAGTTACCTGAAAGTGCACTAATGCAGTATTTTGGGTTTTTGAATTTGGTTTGCTGAGCAGTACCAGGAGTTGGATGGTACCTACCTACAGAATATGATAACAACTTTTTAAAAATGATGAATCTACCCATAGAGTTTTTACTTATAAGTAAAATTGCTGCTGACACTATATCAGATTAAGGCATGATTTTCTACTACTTGTTTCCTTTCCAGCTTGTGCAGACTTGGTGGTACAAACATGGCTCTTCTACAAAACAGCCAAAAAACCCCAAAAAACCCAAAAACAAACAAACAAAAAAACCCCACAAAAAACAAACCACAAAAAAAAAAAGGCAGCTGGGGCTTCCTGTGCATGCCTTTCTCTGGACAAGTTTGTTTTCTCATTGTTATCTACTAAAAAAACCTTCTCAGGATGAATTGTTTGTCAAATGTTTGTTGTCCCATAGTTAGTGTGGGTGAAAATTTGCAAGAAAAGGAAAAAATATGTGTTTTAGTTAATTTATCTGTGAGAAGTGGTGACCTTCAGAGATATGATTTTTTTCCCCATCTTCCTTCCTATGTTTTTCTTTTGCTGGAGCTTGCTTTATGTAATTTGTTTAATTTGGATAGTGGAGTAGAGTTTGTGGACATTGCAATTTTATGTATTAGAACACACAAAATAAAATAATCTTATCTTTCAAAATATGAACATGTTTATTTTATGATGCAGTGGCCTATAGTTATTTATTGCTTTTCCATGTTAGCTAATAATTTTGTGTATAGTAGAGTAGATGTATGAGTCTGTGTTTTTTCTCTTTTTTTGTTCAACTGTGCTTTCAGTAGAAGGGACTGCCCAAAGTGGGCAGTCAAGAGATGCCTCCCAGAAAGCATCTTTGGAAGAGCTATTTTGTCAAGTCTTGTGTAGTCTGGAGCCAGAAGGTTTGAATTCCCCACTCATGGTGGGGGGATTTCACAGTAATGGTTAGTTTATTTTAGACTATGAGCAAAAAGAAGCATATAGCCTTCAGAGCATGGTATTAAGGCAGAGGCAGAATATTCTAGTACTGAAAGTTGGTTTAATGTAGTGAAGGCTATAGGTTTTTGTGCCTTTTTAACTAAATGCAAATTAACACATACTGTTTTTCTAGTGTGTTTCATTCTGGTTTAATATTGTCTAGTTGTGTGAGTTGGTATCTTGCTTGTAATTTGATTAAACACAATTGCTAGTTTAGATTTCTGTAATTGGTATCAACTAAATGGAACTCGGAAGATGGTTTCTAGTTTTGGAAATAATATATTCTGTGTTCTTCTGAGGGCATTGAAGATTCTGTATGGAGGAACAGTGTTTGACTGATAACACTTCAACCAATGAATTTTATTTCATATTCTGATAGCTGTAACAGTATGGTAAGTTGTGGTCATTACAAAGAAACTGTTCGATATTTTGGCAGTGGAGGCTGGAAATTGTAGCTGCCTGGTACTGGTTTGTTGTTGGGAAAGATGGGACAGGAAAAGCTTACAAATATGATTGCCTGGCAAGAGATATTGAGAATATAAAACTTACGAATGAAATAGAAATGAAAGCTAGCTTTGAGATGTAATCATGGCAGGCAGGAAGACGGTGATTGTAACAAACAATGGGACACTAAGGGACCCAAGGTGTTGCTCCACCCCACCCTGCCAAGGTATCAGGGAAAAGATAGATAAGAAGATAGCCTTTAGAGTTTAGAATACAGAGTGATATGGTAATATAGTAGTTCTCATAGGCTGTATGCAAAGTCTGTATGTTTTGTATCTCGCGCGGGTTGGTCACTGTAAATTAGAATATTCAACACATAAGGAGATACAATGTATTGTAACAAGGTCCGCTCTTACCTGGCCCACCTCTGACCTCACTGCTCTTACCTTACCTCGCTGTTTGTAAAGGCAAGCTTTAGTTGATTGTAGTGGCGTATACAGGTCCTTCCCTTTTCTTAGGATGTAGAGGAAACAATTATGTAGATTTTGCAATTACCAAAAAACATGTGGAATAAAATGTGTTATCAGGCATGTAATATGCACTTCCGTTCTTTAGTATCAGGTTTGTTACCTCTGTACAAGCCATACACTTCAGATTTTGCAGGATTTGTTTAAAAAAAGCACTTTTCCTGTGATCATAACTAATGAAATGTATTTGCATCTTGGACTATGTAAACAATCGTAGCATTAATGAGATTTCATCTTGCTGTATGTGAGATTTTCTAGTCTTGAACTCTGGTGTTTTTAGTTCATCAGTTTTCTTAGGCTACGTACTGGCATGGATGTGGATGATTGAACTTTGCTGATCTCATGTTTCCACTTCTGCAATATTAAGACTAATGTAGCATTAATATTCTCCTGGCTGATGATTTGAGGGTTTTAACAAGGCCTTACAACGGCTATAAACGTTTCACAAAAGAAGGATCAGGTTCTTTAACCTAGTTATTCGGTAAATGACTTAGCTCTTTAGCTGGCAACTTTGGACAAACTACATGCTTGTATTTTATTTAAACTCTGAGTTGTTTAAGCAGACACACTTATGCAGACTACTTGGTCACCAAGAAATTGAAGGTTTATGGACAGGCTGTGGAATTTATTGGATCAGGTTCATAGCTTGGGCTTGTTTGGCTAAAGCTTTCTCATGATTAGCTAAAAAGCTTCTTTCAATGTTATGTAAACTACTAATGCATGATCATTTGAGTGAGGTTTGTTCACATTCTCACTACACTTTGTGTTTCTAGGTAATTATGGGCATCTTTTTCATGGTGCAGTACTGTCTTGCAAGGGGATAGAAAATGTCTGATTACAATGCTGGTATGAGGGACTTAACTAAAAATTCCCTGTGTACATATTACTTGTCTTTCTATTTTTTATTTCATTAAGTGCAGCCTGGACATGTTGGCCTTCTTTTTATAACTGTATTTACTAATATTTTGTGCATTTTCATTGTGTAGTAGTAAATAAAGCTCTGGAAGTTTTGTTTCTTAGGTTGTATAGCTTTGTAATATCACAAAATAGGTTGTTATCTATACACCTAAGTGCAATAATTAAGTCAGCAATAATATGATTGCTGGGTGGATTTTGCGTTAGAATGGTCTCCTTGTAGTTGTGATTATGTTTACAAAAGAACCTCCGAAGGTCTCTTAGCTCTTACACTGGAGGATATATTATGCTGTCTTATCTTAATGATTTGGCTAGGGTATAAATGAGTTTTTGCATGTGAGAAAGTACCCAAAAGTAGGCATTGTTTAGAGAAAGAATGTAGGACTCTGGAGTTCCACAGTCCTTGAAAGAGTTTCATATTGTGTTAGAAGTTAATAGAATTGAATTGGAAGAAATTAAACATTTTCTGATTTTCTGATTTGTAACATAGCGTTTTGTTTTGGTTTTTTTTGTTAAATTTAGACCCTGCACCTTAGTTCTTTTACTTACTGTTTCAGATTGGTGTTTGTAATGAAGAAATGCAATAATGAAATTGTAAAACAGGTTTAAGAAGTTACAGCTGATAGGTCACAGTTGTAGAAAAGGTGTTGAATTACTAAGAAATCCTAAAATTAATAAAAAATCTAATGGACTCCTAGCCTAGCAAATTCTGCATAGCCTTTATGATCTGTACTAATCTAAAGATGTTATATAGTTGAATCTTCTTAAGGAGTTCTTGCAAACATTATGCTTATCAAGGAGCAGCTTTACCCAGTAAGTTAATGAGAAGATGTAACCCTTCTTCCTCAGTTAAAAACACAACAGCATGGACTGAGCAGTTTATTTCTGCCAAAAGTAACACAACTGGCTGGTCTGTTTGCTCATTGCTTAGGGGTCTGGACCTTAAGATAGATGGAAGAAGCTGGCAGAAGAAAGATCTGTGAAAGGCAGGATTTGTAATTTTTACAGTGCAGTGAAGCTGGGCAAAAATTCAGCCTTTCCAGTGCTCTACACGTCTTCATAATTAGTTGCAGGTCATTAATTCTGCTTATGATACAGATTGAGGTTCATCACAGTACAATATGTTACATTCTTGAGCCTGGTCTTAGTTATGGCGAAGTAAAGGAATAGTCTTGTTAGTATCTTCACAAACAGGATTTTAAGAGTCTGGTAGCCAAGCAAGAATGCTGATGTGTGATTGTGAAAGTTAGCATGAGTTAATCATAGTTTATTAGTTCAATTAACAATATTTAAATTAACTGAATTTCTTCATTGTGTCGAAGTGCCAGGATATTCAGTTGGTTTGGTACATGGCTGTTTTCAAAGCAGCTCATCAATTAAAACTGGTGTATTTTGGTGAGATGTTTTGGTTAAGTGGAATGTTTGTTGTACTGATTTATGCAATAATAACTTTGTGCCTGGTGCTTGAAAACAGACATTGGCCAAAATAATCCTGCAGCTTTTCTCATAGCTGAACCATTTGGATATGGCTTTTTCTTGGCTCCTTACCCTTTTGCATGAGGAATAGGAAGTCCAGATGTATTTCAAACTTTTACTCCTTCACATTAAAAGAAATTAATTCCAAAGAAGAGAGAGACTCAGCCTTATAGGAAATGCATACAGGCACTGTGATTTCTTATGCTCTTCACCCATAGAGAAAATAAGGATTAAAAGGTTAATAAGAGGTTTCCTTTTGACACTGACTTTCTATATGCATAATTTAATTTCATATGTTTACATAGCAACTGAAAGTTAATTGGTAAATCAGTTAATGGTTTTGGAAATGGGCTTCATCTGTGATGTAGTGAAAGGTGATGCAGGTGACATCTGACACTGTGTGCTTGTACGAATTGGCAGAATTAATGCTATTTTGTGTGTTTAGGATTCAGTATAAGAATGCTGATAACACACTGATGGTTTGGTTGTTGCTAAACAGTCCTTAATCTTAATCGGGGGCTTTTCAGTATTTTGCACTCTTCCAGTAAGGAGATGCACAAAGACCTGGGAAGGACGTGACCAGGGGAGGTGGCCCAAACTGGCTGAAGGGCTGTTCAGTACCACAGAATGCCATGTCCAGTATAGAACATAGTTAAGATACACAGAAGGGTGGCTGATCACAGTTGGTATTGTGTATCACCTGGGCATTTTTGGGTTTTATCTCTCTCTTTCTCTATGATAATAATAAATAAAAATAAATTTTACTTTGTTTAAATTATTAAGCTGTTCTTATCTCAACTCCTTCCAATCTTACTATGGATGGGGGAAGTGAGTGATCAGGTGTGTGGTACTTACTGGTTGGCACTCAGCGTTTGGCATGAAGGGTTGAGGTAACCACAGATCTGATCAGAGCATGTTGTAAGAAATTTGTTACAAGCTTTTTTTTTTGTAAGGTTACTGAAGAATTTTGTGAACAGCAGATGGTACATGGTGATTTATACTTGGAAATTGCACCACTTTCTGATCTGAAGATTATGTCTATCTGTCACTTGCCTAAAGATCAGTCCTCTCATGAGTACTGTATCGTGGTATGAAATAGAAATGACTTATTTTAGTCAGCTTCAATGTAGAAATGGAAATCAGAGGAAATGCTGATTTTATGTGTATAGCTTACTTGCTTTTTTCTCTGTTGAAGTTTTCAGAGAATGAGCAGGAATGTAGTCCTGTTGTTAAACTGATGCTGATGGTGAGAACTAAAAAATCCAAGTGCTCTTCCTTTGTATTTGCAGTGTGAGTGGGAGGTGAGTAATTGACTTTCTGCATTTACTGAATGGAAATAGTGATGTTTTATCAAACATGTAGCTTTGTTACTCTGGGTTATGCCTGTGTAATGTAACTCTCTAGACAGGGAATGTGCAGGTGGATCTACATAGGAGGATGCTAGGTTAACTTGAGAAAACATGCTGTAAAAGCAGAAGTGTGGACTGGACTGTGTGCATGTAATTTACAGTAGTGTTTGTGCTGGGTGAAGACTGAGTATTCTCAAAGGAGTAAGGATAAAAAATGAACATGCGTTTTGTGCCTTTTATACTAGCCTGGGCAGATAATGGTAGATACTTTTTTCCTGTTTGAAATCATATATGTTGCGTGTCAGAATTGGTTTTACAGATTATTCTCTACAGTGTATGATTTTTTTTTTTAACAGCTGGATTGAAATTGAACCAGAATGGCTGCTGTTATCTCAGATAGTCCTCCAAACCCAAGCTGCAAAATCATGACTTTTAGGCCTTCGATGGATGAATTCAGGGAATTCAACAAATACTTAGCACACATGGAATCCCAAGGTGCTCATAGGGCTGGAGTTGCAAAGGTAAACATCTATAACATAGAAGAAAAATGCTCCTAATACCTGATCTCCCATTATTTGTGTTTTGCTGATTACAAATCTGACTTTTTTATTATTTAATTTTTTTTTCCCAAATGATTTTCAGGAAGTAGGTAATGATTTGTTACTGTTTTAAGAAAGAGCCTTTCAGCGTCTCTGATATTTCATGCATACTAATGAAGATGTTTTCTCTCTAACTGTATAATGTTTTCTCTCTAACTGTAAATTGTTTACAAGTTTACAATAACAAAATAAGATGTCTTTCTAAGTAGATCTAAAATATTTTTTGTCAAATCAGAACAAAGCAGGGAGTTAATAGTATAAATTAAAGTAGTCCTGAAATACCAGGTGCTGAACTTGGCATTTTAGGGTTGTGTAAAGCTTTTCTGGTGCAAATAATCCCACTTCATTATGGCAAATGTACAGATGGTAAGGCAGTGTTTGAATGGAAATAGTTTTCTTTTTAGTGGTGATCACGTTATGTTCTTGTTAATGAGAACTGCAGGCACACTAACTGTGGCTGTACTGCTCTTTGAACAATGGCACATCCAGGACCTTACAGCAGGAGTTCCTCCCCTAGCAGAGAGTGATTGTCAGAGGTTCAGTCTGATTAACCATACATCATATAATTGTTTATGGTGTATCTATTTTGCCATTTTTCAAACCAGCAGAAGCCCCTGCAGATCTAGAAATACCACTTTAGTTATTTTCAGTACTCTGTGGGAATAGCTGTCTCCATCCCTTGGCGGGGGGTGGGGTGGGGTTTGAAGCTAATGGTGAAGACATTTAGAATCTGGGTGAGGAGGAGCAAAACTTGAAATTCTTGGTTTCCCCCCTGCCCACTCCTGCCTCCTGCTTCTGAACTCCTCCCTCACTCTTTGAAAATCTTGTAGGTTTTTTACTTTTTTCTGTTTCAGCTGGTAGAGTACATAGGTCATATTCTCAAACTTTTCTCTGCAAACAGAAGTAGAAATGTGATAAATAGGCAAGAGTGGAAAGCTTGGGCTGAATTTTTCCTGTGCTCAGCTGTGTTTTGAAACCTGGTTGTCTGTATGGGAATGATGTATTGCAGTCCTTTAATCTTGAACAATAAACTTCATTGTAGTGCTACCTTCTTACTTGGTTGAACAGCAATTAAAGCATCTCTTGGTGTTTTCAGTCTGCCAGGTACTTGCAACACTTTACTAGGTTGTCTTCAGAATTTTATATTCTGTTTTTCCCTATATTTAGATAATATCTCAAAAATTTATAAATAACAATAAACCAACTACGTATTTTTTAAAACAAATCTTATCAAGTGAATAATTCATACTGCAAAAGTTCAAGGGACATTTTCTGAGTTTTGGATATTGGATTTAAAATAACTGAAAAAAAATCAGTTTTGATAGTATTAGAAAATTAACTTACAGGGAATCTACTTTTGGTTTTTTTTAAGTCCAGGATGTACAGTCTCAGGTGTGAATGCAAGAAGAATAACTACTAGCAGAAGAACTATATGCATTTGGAGAAACAGTAATTTAAGCTCTAAACAGAGAACACAATCAGAGTTGGCATACCCAACACTTTGGGTTAAATGTGAGTGTGTAAGAAGAGAAGATCTGTAACCTATGTAGAAGAATATGTGTGTGAAAATGGGGATGAAAGGGCTATAAGCTTGCACATATTGGAGGAAGGAAGGAGTACGGGAAATAAAATGTTAAAAAAGCTGCAACCACCACTGAAGTTCCTAATACTATGAAACAAGCAATTAAGGTACTAGACAAACAATATCAAACCATTTCCAAAGCAGGTAATGTACTGTGGCCTCCCTTGAGCAAATTGGCAAAAAAATTGCCATTAGGCTTTTGAAAGTCTGAAATGAGCTTTAGGCATAGAAAATCTATTTTAGTCTTATAGTTACAGAGGATTCTATACTTGAAAAGGAAGACAAAGGCTGAGAACAATAGGACAAATGAAACAAGGGACACTGATAGATTAACTGTCCCTACTGGAGAATGAGGTGTTTTGAAAACTCAGACTGCATTAATACAGAGGAAAAGAGTTAAATTAATTTGCAGTCACACTGGCAAGTAGAAAAGTAATTTCAGAATGCTATGCTGAAAATAGATACTGGCAAGTGCAAGAAAAACAATTTTCAGATGAGTTGGGGAGAAGTAGTTACGTAGAAATAGTAGCCAGTGCCATTCAGAATCAGATCTATGGGAGATTGCCAGTATATGAAAGAGGATTTAACAGAAATGTATGTGCTGATAGCACTCTACATTAACCTCAGTAGTACTTACATGCAGTCTTCATGCAGGAGACTGACTGGTATAACTAAGACCACCCTATCTAAAACTGAATGTTTATCACACTAAATGATACTAGACTCTATTAATATGCTTAGGGTCTTTGATAAATAAATATGCAAATGAGAAAGCCTTGCCTTAGGTTTTTTCTTTTTCATGTTTGAACATTCAACAACGTGATTAATGAATTTGATCTAGGTTGCTCCCATTGAATAAATCTGACTTGCTTGACTTTGAAGAGGCTATTTTTAGTAAAGGAAATATGAAGAGGCTTCAGTGGGACAGGTCAGTGGTAAAAACACAGAGACCTAGTCATTTTTTCCAGCTATTATACTCGCTACCCGTGTGTTGTCTTGAACATGATATATTAACATCTTCAGTCCTTGCCCTCATCTTCATTAGAAAATGCAAATTCTTTGGGGCAGGAAGTTTATTTTTATCACCTTTTAAAATGTTTTTTTGTGTATTGGTCCCCACAGAATTCACATCTCTAACCAGCACTCTAATTACAACAGTAATAAACATACTCCAGTTAGCTGGAAGGGGATATTTTGAACACAAATATTTTTATTGCTTAAAGCACACTGACCTTGAACTAAATAAGATAATGCAAATTTTGCTTTTCAGTATTCATATATTTGAGCCAAACCTCCAACTTCATGCTTAATAATCATGAAAATGGAAATCTCTATGCACATATTTGATTTCTCTGCATATATTCTGAATGCATGACTTCTCTGCTTCCAAACTAACATTTTGTATTTTGTTAATGTGCATAGAATTTAAGAGTGCTGTGGAAGAAATAAGTAGGAATCATAGGATGATTGGATTATTTTTTTTTCTCTAAAAGCAAACAACACTAAAACTATCTAAGTGGTTCTAGTGCAGCAGAAGTCCTGTGGAAGTTGAGAAGCAAAAAAGGAAAAGGAGTTGCATCTGTGAAAAATCTAGATAAAAACACCTGTGTATGTATAAAATAAAAACATTAGCTATGGAAGTATGTTACTATTAGATGAATTTCCTTTGGCTTGATGTTTGTCTTTCGCTGTGTGCTTTTAGACTGGTGGTCTTGATTGGATTTCTTTGGACTGTTCAACTACATTAATATTACAATATGCCTTTTGGCAATTGTTTTCCAAAGGTAGCAAATGATCTTAGGATCTGTCTGTTTTAGAATTTTATTACTTTCATGGAGAGATGAAATAGTGAAATTTCTAGTGGACACTTAGAGATGCAATCCTAAAATGCTTGTAAGAAAACAGCCTAGCTGTGTAGCTTAAGACTGCCTCATTGTGATCCCGTTATTAAAAGTATTAAGGAGATGCCTCTGCCTGAATTAAGGTGTAAATGAGAGCTATGCTGAAGTCAAAAGTATAGGTTTTGTTTAAATGAGAGAGAGATAGAAAGAACCGGAAAAGGAGAGGAAAAAGGGGGAGAGAAAGATTGACAGACAGACAGGTTGAGTAGAAATATTACCACTGTGGTTTCCAATGACATCTTCATCACCTTCTTCTGGTGGTGAGGGTCCCCCAGAAACCACAGAATTCAGTAGATTAATATACATTCGGGCTAGGTGGGAATGCCCAGGTAGCTGACCTTGGTGGTGGGGGCAGGTTTGATGCTGGCTCTTGCAACAGACTCTGGATCTGTTGCATCCCTTTGCCTTAGGAAGGAGTCTGGGGCTGCTTCAGGGTCTTTGATGGCTTATGACACCTCCTCAGCTGCCTCTCACGTGAATGCCCTGTGGATGTGGCTGTCCAGGGGTGGGGGGATTTTCAGCTGAGCCAGCTGAGCGTAAGGGAGGACGGGTGCTCGCTCCTTCTGACCAGAGGTTATGCGACACCCCCAAAACTTCTCCTCCCGAGCTGGGGAGTGTGAGCAAACCTGGCCCCAGCAGATGGGCCTGTAGGCTATGGCCTCTCCCCCACCCCAAACCCAACTAGAGCTGGTTTTCAGGACAGCTGTTGGGTTTGGCTTTCTTATGGATGCCTTCTTCTCCCTTAGCCTTTCTTACTTCTCCCTAAACCTGAGCTAATTGAACAATTGTGTCAATTGAACTATAGTATGTTATCTCAAATTTCCTTAGGTGCTTTAACTCACAGTCCAAAGTTCCAGGCATATTCAGGGAGGAGTGGGATTAAGTGGGCACAACTTCTTTACAGAGTTTTACCATAATGGGGAAAAAGTCCTTGAGAGCAATGTTTCTTTAACCATGAAATTTCAGTCTCTCATGGCACCTCTAAATTATGAATTAATTATTCAAATAATATAATTCACTTGTTGCATGTTTATAAGAGCTTTCCTACTTTGTTGTAAAATACTTTAAAAGCTTCCAAGCCAGTGTTTGTGGAAATTTGATTTGAACATAGCAGAAGAATGAAAATAATGAGTGGATCAAAAAACATGTCATTAAGCCTTTGGATGTGTAAAAGGTCAAAAACTTAACCAGACCAGAAATATATATAAAATTTTTTTGTTGCTCTGTTTTAGAAGTGGTACAGTTTCACATCTAGAGTTACCTGTTTTCTGCTGAAATAATATATGCAAGAAATGTTCAGAATTGTTAAAGAACACTAGTATGACTACACTCTTCTTTGAAATTCTTAATGATTTCTATTGCTAACACTTTAGAATCTGCTGAGAAATTTTCGTGGACCGTGAGTAGTTCTGTGGTATTTGAAATAAATGTTAACTTTACAGCTGGTTAATCTGCACATAGCTTGAATCTTCAATTATGAGGATTAAATAATGTGATTATAAAAGCTAATGTATCTAAATTAGTGCACATTCTTACTGTAATAGAGTTGTACCCTGTAGTTTTATGGGGAGTAAATTGACCAGATTCTGAAATCTAAAACAGCTGTGTTTTTTTCACTCTTCAGTAAAAAAGTACAGTGTATGAACTATTTATACCAAATAATGTTTAGACAGGGGACTGACAGCTTTTTTTAGGAATTTTTATTTTAATTGACGATAATTTTAAATCTTTGAATCTTTAGATGTGGAAAAGAGATCTAAGATCGTTGAGCCCAACTTCTGACTTAGTTTAGAGGTGAACATGTAGGTGGTATCTCCAAATGCAACATCCAGACATTTTTCTAACTGTCCTGGTTTAGGGCAAATTTGGGAGGAAATCTCTGAATGGGGTTCCTCTGAAAAGCAAATCCAAACAGCCCCTCCCCCCAGCCGGTCCGGGGAAATAACTCCCCAGAGAAGAGTGGAAAAAAAGCCTTATTTATTTAACAAACAAAATGCCCACAAGCATAAAGAATGAATAATAATAATAACAATAATAATAATACGAAACAATAAAACCTCTCGCTGCTCCGGAGAGAGATGGCAAAACTGAGAGTCTGTGCCAGGAGTCTGTTTATCAGTCCCTTCAGTGCTGAAAAATGCCGAGCCCCGGCCCGGTGGGCCACGGGTGCAAGATCCCGGTGCTCCTCTGGGTTTTTCAGTCCTGAGCAGATTTAAACAGTCCCAAAGAAAAATAATAAAAAAAAAAAACAGTCCAGGAAAGCTTCTTTGCCTCAGCTAGCTAGACTAACAAAGGGAAAAAAAAACTTTCTCTGGCTGCCCTCCATGCATCCGACGAAGGAAAAAAAAAAAAACCACACAATCCCAAGGACGAGAGCAGATTCAGAGGAGTGAGTTTGTTTCTCAAAACAAACTGCGCGCTTCTTCTTTCCCTGCTCACTCTCAGAACCACTCTTAAAGGTACAGAACACAGAACAGACGATTTGGGGATACATAGTCACCCTAGGACACTAACACTAAACATATATGATGTCATGGATTGCAAACTATTTGTCAATTATAAGGCTTTCTGATTGTAAAAAATTTGTCAGCTCTGTTATTATAAATGTGTATTCTTGCACAGTTGTCTATGAATTGTTGTAGATTGGTGAGTTGCTGCTTGTGAATTGAGGTGATACTGTGCATTTTGAATGGGTTTCTACATTATCTAGGAACACTTACAGTATCAGTTAGTGTGAAACAGGTGGTAAAGAAATGTCCGTTTGATCATGTGGGCATATTCAACTGTTCTTTCAGTTTTTCTGTAGGATGTTTTGAATTGTTATCGCAGCTGTGATACTCTGTTTTGTTTCCTGAATTTAAAGGTTATCCCACCAAAGGAATGGAAGCCAAGAAAACACTATGATGATATTGAAGATTTGGTGATTCCTGCTCCAATTCAACAGATGGTCACTGGCCAATCTGGACTTTTCACACAGTACAATATTCAGAAAAAGCCCATGACAGTGAAGGAGTTCAGGAAGCTAGCGAACAGTGACAAGTATGTACTCTTAGTAAGAAAAATATTTGTCTTCACATGTTGTGATTTCTTTGAATTGTGTAAGGCACCTGTCTCTCAAGGTATGGAAGGGAACCACAGTGTGAATGTTGTTTGTGTTTATGTTGTTGAAAGCATCTGATACCATAGCAGCAAGAAAGCATCTGAAAAACCTGAGACATGAAGCCTTCTGTCTACCTTTTTTCCTTTATGTTCCAGAAGATGTAGAAAATAGTGAAGACGATACAGATGTGTATCTGAGTTTTCATTTGATTACACCTGTTAATGTTTAATTCCTAGATACCAGAATGGCCTATCACCTTGTAATTCGAAAACTCCAGTATCTTTTATAACCAATCTAGAAGCTTTTGCATTAATCTAAGAGAACTCAATGGTATCTAGTGAATGTCAGTGTTATGGTAATGGGAAGATAGATTTTATAGCAGGGGGGAGAAAAGGTTTGAGAAGGGCTGGGCACTGTACTGAAATGTTTCAAATTGTTGAGCATTCCAAGAAGAGAGAATTGATAGAATTGCCTCTTGCCTGTCATTTTGGGCACATAAAAAGGATATATTTTACTGGACTCTCTCCTCAAAACTGAGTGGAAATAGTTTCTGGAAGATGAGTCAAAGGATCTTAGAAAGAAAAGATATTTGAATGAGGGAAGGTAATACAGCCTTAGTTTGAAGGCAAGTTTCTATTAGAGGTTAATTAAGAAATTAGGTGTAAGAATAGAAGCTGTTACCGAGATCAGAAAAAACTAGGACATGTAAAGCTTTCAAGGAGGCTCCTTAGCAGATGTTCCATAGTATCCATGCCTTCATGATAGTGGAAAACTGACAACTTTTTTTTTCTCAATTACAAAGGAAATAGAGCACATATATATTACTTGTGCAAAATTAAGTTTAGCACACAGTATTCTTTCTCTGGTAATTGGAAATGGGAACTTATTCTGTAGTTCTTGATATTATTTGTTTAGTAAATGTTAGAGGTGAGAGTAAATCATAAGACCTATATGACATGTGATGTAATTTTCAATAATACTTTTTCATAGATGTTGAAGTTTGCATTTTATTAATCCCTAATAAATTGAGATACACTAATTTATTAAAATAGTTAATTAATGCAGAAATGCTGGGAAGTTCTTTTAATCATAGTGGTATCATCGTGGTTTTTATGCTTGTTATATTCATAATGGAATATATTTTGGAAGTGTTTCTGATTTAAATTTTTATTTTTTTTACTGAAATCAGATGGCAAGCCTAATTTCACATGCAAATGTAGAACAATTGGGAGGGCTTTTGTGTCCATTACTAGCCATAGGTCTTTCCAAATACTTGTCAATGCTCTTGGGGAAATGCATCACATAACCTTGTATGTCACTCTTACTGCAGTCGATATTTCTTAAATTGTCAAGTAGCTGAGAGCCTCTGTTCTCCCATGAAAATATTTTTGTTCCTTAAAGGAGAAGATTTCTCTCTTAAAGATATTTTTCTTAATTTTAGGATGTTATCTATTTCCTTTGGTTAAGAGAGAAGGGCCATGAACATCTAAATTAAATCATAGTTGCCTTTAAAAGGATCATGTATACTCAGTCTAATGCATTTCATCTTGTATTTGTTTAGACATTTTCAGCTCACCATTGAACCAAAGTGCTTCTCTAACTTGACCTCTGGGAAATAGCATATCCACATCCTGTAATCAAGGAGTTCATGTGTGCATGTTACTCAGGGCCCAGTAGAAATGCAATCTGATTTCTGAGGCTATATTCTGAGAAATAATTAATTCTGTTGCTGAGAATGCTTTGGTTAAGATGTGTTTTGATAAATTTTTTTGTCTCTGTTCAGAGTTACTACATGATGTAAATGTCCTTGGTCTCACTGTTGTATATTTGGGTTTTCTGTCCAGTTGTTCAAGTGCAGCTACTGGCAGCTCTGTGAAACTGTGCTTGTCAGTGTTGCGGTAATGGGGGAGTTAGTTTTCTTTTCTGAGCACTTAAAATGGAAGTGTTTAATGTTAAGTACGGAAGGTCTGACAAAGGATCCTGAGGCAAAGCTGTTGATAGATGTTTCTGTGGTAGTGTGCTTGTGTTGTGTTCCCACAAGATTTTGAAAGGTTACATGAGTAACCTTTCAGAAGTATTTACATAAATATATTAAGCATGTAAGTGTGTGTTATGTACCTCGTGCTGTTAAAAAGGACTAAAAAGAAAACCTCCCTTAAGTATTTCTTTTCTCTGCATCATAGAATTTTTTGTATAAACTGTTTGAAACAACAGCTTTTCTGGAAGGGTTTTTCTGTGGCAGGAAGAAGAGAAGAAAGTATTGGTTTTGCCTGTGAGGACTGCATGGCTGTGTTAGTTTACAGTGTTCTGAGACAGGCTTGTACAGGACCTATATATGAGTCTTTGCAGAGCTGGTAGTGAGGTAGGAAAACAATAAATACTTTTTAATTGTGTTTTCCATATGTATCTTTTTATGAAAGAGAAATAAAAGGGAGGGGCTCAGTCTAAGGATGGTTGATAGATGGGCTGATTTGCTGCTGGAGACTGAAGCCAGTGTGTGGGTTGGTGGATGACTTTAGTTATTGCAGCTGTTAGGTAGGAGATTTCCATGGTGTGGTTAATCATGAAACTAAGAATTCAGGACAGCTGGTAATTCTTCTGTTTGAGAGAATTTGAAATAAAGTACTTCATCTTGAAGGTTCAGAAGCATAGTCCATTGTAAAGGCGGTGTTTGAAAGACGGTGACGAACCTTTGCCTGCCTCTTTCTCTGCAGATACCGCACTCCAAGATATGTAGACTATGAAGATCTGGAGCGTAAATACTGGAAGAACTTGACTTTTGTGGCACCAATTTATGGAGCAGATATCAATGGGAGCATTTATGATGAAGTATGCATAGTTTTTTATGAAGTTTATCCCTTCCAGCCCTCTTTTAAAGGATACTCTACTTAGAGGATACGCTCTTGCTTTGTGACTGAGAATCTGTCTTTTGAAATCATTGTGTTACTCTTTAAAGCCTCCAAGCAAGGTTGGACTTAACTCTACATCTGCAAGAGTCAGACAGTTCTGTCCTTAGACAGTAGAATATTGCTACTCCTCCTGATCATGACTCTTCCCTTTCTTCACTTTGAACTCTCCAGAACTTTGAGATTCCTTCCTACCTATTTAATTGTTTATTAATCTTCTAGTATGTATGTTTCCTGTGTGTGTCTGTGGAAATTTAGAGGTATTTTAACTAAGTTCTACTGTAAAAGATGGATACTTTTATATCTCTTTCACTGAGGAATATTGATAGCTGTACTTCATGCTTGGAATGTCTGCAGTTTCCTGGAAATGTACTTACTCATACTGTTTACCTTTCAATTAAAACAGATGAAATTAAAATTTTTTAAGGAAATTAATTATGCTGGCTATTTGCCAAGATCTCCATGGATGATAAAGGGACTCTTACACAGATCTCATTATCCAAAGAATTACAGAATATCCTTTGATATCAGTTAGGCTATGTAACTAAGACAGGAACTAGATTTCTAAAGGACTGTTTAAATAATGAGACTAAGAGAAGAAATGTTAGCATTTCAGAAAAGATTTGAGGATTTAAAAAACACAGAACAAACTTGTATGAAAAGAAAGTACCATATGTGAAGTTCTTGGGTTATTTCATGTTCTTCTATATAACTGCTTTTCCAATCATTAGAAAAAAAGTATGATTTTTCTGTGGCAGGTGGTCTGAGACTCTCCTAGTGTTTCACAGTTGTTCACGGAAGACAAATTGAAGGTTGTCCAGAGATAAATACAGTCAGCCAGTATGGCTGAAGACAGTTCAGTTTTTGTGCTGAGTTATGTGATCTTTGAAAGACAGCTAAGAATGTCCAATGGTATGTGGTTTAGAGAAAGCAAGTTCAAGTTCTCTTGTGTGTCCACATAGCTGCTTTAAACAATCATTTAGAAAATAATTGAAGATTCTAATTTGGAATATTTCTGTGGAGAGACATTCTAGGTGGCTGTTGCTTTGTGACGACCAACATGAGGTACAGAAAAAGTGTTTCAAGAAACAGAAGCTTTCCCTTTTTCTTCTCTGATCTTTGTGTCTTTATTGTTGACAGATAAGCCTTATGGTATAGCTTTCTACAGATATATGCTCTTTTGGATTGTGTATTTTTCCCGTGTTTAGTATCTTAGTTTACACTTGCATGAGCAACGTTTCCGAAGAAAAGAGAATGAATGCAATAATAACCAGTTTGAAAGTGCTGACTGGTCAAAGAGAAGGGCAGAGATTTCCTTTTTGCAGAATTACACTCTTGGAAAGACAAGGAAGGGAGGTCAAAGCAAAGGGGAAAGTGAGAGAAGCAGCATTTAGGAATCCTTATTCAGATGTTGAGTGCATAGGAGAAGAAAACAAAGCACTGAAAGTTGCAGTGACCGGGCAGAAAACAATAAAAGGTAGAATAAAGAAACCTTGATGTCTATAATAAAAGGGTATCATTTAAAAACAAGTAACAAAGGAGAAATGTTAGTGAAAGGAGTTGACATTAAGGGATATGAACAGATTGAGCACTTAATGTGACAGCCAGATGCTGGTGTACAGCCCACGTGGTATAGACGAAAAGAAGGAATATACTCTGGTACCAAAATGTTGGTGAGAAAGTTACAATGCTGCTGATCGAACGTTGTCTCAGAATAATTTTGCTGCAGTTAATTTTTGGCCAGCAGAGGGTGCACTTGCACAACTAATATTTTTCATGTCTTAGTGCTTGAAGATAGTATTAAGAAGGATCTTTTTGATTTTGTTTGAAATTGGACGTTGTTCTCACGTCTTCATTCAATTTCCTTCAGGATTGTGATTATTCGGGGAAAGGAGATGAATACAAATCACTGACATTTTGGGCAGCATTCAGGAGAAAGCATGTGGTGGGGTTAATTTGTCATGGTGGCCTATTTGCAAGAAACAAAATGCTTACTTTTACGAAATACATATTGTAGAAAACAGTATGTTACAGATGTTATACTTAAGGTAAATATCTGACAAAACTCCAGTAAAAAACTACTAGAAACATAAGGAAAATGTGACACATACGTGTATGTGAGCCGTCAAGATTAGTGAGGAATACTGCTGTGCTCTGTAAATCAGTTTAGTTGTTTACCAATTACATTTTCTTTTCTACTTGGTGACAGTCAATTTTATATTGAGACATTTATATCAGAAGCATGATGAAGCCTTAGTTTTTACTATTTAGATAATATAAGAAACATTACTGTTATTTGTGGAATTTAGCACCTTGTTGGCGTTGTGCCAGAGAGATTATAGAGTTTGTGGTATTTGCTTTTTTAGACCAGAGGATGATAGGTTCTGAGGAGTTTGGAAGATGGGGCAAAATTTTCTAAAGGCTGCGTTACTTGAAACAGAAAAAGACCCCACAAAACAAATAAACAAAAAACCCCAATGAAAACAAAGAAATAAAGAAACAAAGCTGCAAGTGCATGCTTTGAAGTCTAACAACTACCAGCAATTGTTCAAGTTTACCCTTGTAGTATCTGGATTATTCGAGAACCTATTTAAAATGTTTTTATGGTTATTTCATGGCTTTGAACTCAGATTGAGTCTTTACAAATAAGAAAATATCTATGAAAACAAGTGTTCTGTGAGCTCTGTAGAGCTTTATAGAAAATAAATTCCATATAGTTGAAGGTTTGCTGGAAATATTATTCTGTGTTATTTGCATTCTAACTGCTGTTACATTAATGGCAGTCCTTTGTAGGAGAATGACTGTAGGTAACTCTAGAAAAGGCATGATCCATACGTGGACTGATTCAGCTACCAGGGAGGGGGTGGAATCTTCCTGGTTTCAAAAGAAGTTCGAAAGAAAAGTGACCAATTTAAAGTTTATAATGAGTCATAAAACATGTCTGACTTCAGTGCTGACAATGGCATTTTCTATTCTGCAGAGAAAAGCCTACTTTGAAAGAAGCATGTATAAATACTCTTTTGCGTCTCTTTCACTGCTCTTCTCAGAAAGCGTGTCTGAAAGACACACTTTCATTTTTCTCCTCTTAGTTTTATTTCTCCTAAAAAGACAATTTCTAATGCCTACCTTGTTCCATGTATAAAGTGTGGGGAGCATACATGATACATGAGTGCAGCCTCAGTGCAGAGGATACCAAATTGTGTGGGAGTGTTGATCTGCTGGAGGGCAAGAAGGCTCTGCAGAGGGATCTGGACAGCCTGGATCATGGGCTGAGGCCAATGGTGTGAGGTTCAACAAGGCCCAGTGCTGGGTCCTGCCCTTGGGTCACAGGAAAAGGACCTGAGGGTGCTGTGACAGTGACTGAACATGAGCCAGGGTGTGCCCAGGTGGCCAAGAAGGGCAATGGCATCCTGGCCTGTACCAGCAACAGTGTGGCCAGCAGGACCAGGGTAGGGATTTTCTCCCTGTACTGGACACTGGTGAGGACCCACCTTGAATGTGATGTCCAGTTCTGGGCCTTATAATTTGGGAAGGGTGTTGAGTTGCTGGAGTATGTCCAGAGAAGGGTAGTGGAGATGATGAAGGGTCTGAAGTAAAAATCCTATAAGGAGCAGCTGAGGAAGCTGGGGTTGTTTAGCCTGGAGGAAGGGAAGCTCAGGGAGGACCTTATCATGCTCTACAACTGCTTGTAGCCAGGTGGGGATTGATCTTTTCTCCCAAGTAGCAAGCAACAGGACTAAAGTAAACTGCCTCAAGTTGTGCTTGAGTAAAGAATGTTTACTTTAGATTTTAGGAAATGCTTTTTCATGGAAAGGAAGTAGTACAAACAGACTTGCCTAGGGAAGTAGCAGTGTCACTATCCTTGAGCATATTTTAAAAGACCTGTAGGTATCATGCTTGGAAACATGGTTAGCCTTGGCAGAGCCAAGTTAATGATGGTTTTTGATGACAAAGGTAATTTCCAACCTAAATTATTCTATTCCTTCTATTCTATAATGTCCTTTTTCTGTGATCTACTCATAGATGAGATCAATGTGAGCATTAATTTAGGTCCTAGTGTGATTTCCAAAGAATCTACTTGCCCAGCTTTCAAAACGGTCCTTAAAAAACAATGACTATATCCTTAGAAATGATGAGAAGTAAACACAATCTGATGAGGGAGATTCTTTGTATTTCCTAATCTGTGTGTTTATGGTGTAGAGATTTTGTTTGTAGCATTTTTCTTCCTCTGTTTTAATGACTTTCAAGGCACAGTAAAAGCCTGGCAGTAGCTGTATTATATTCATTGATGTGAGTGAATGGTTATGTGGAGAGAGGAGTGGGCTATGAAGCAAAATTTTTCTCTCATGTTTGTCGTGTTCCTTTCCATTCTGTGTCCTAATTAGGTTTTTTAGTCTTCTCTGTTTTTTGAGTTGTTACAGTCGGTGATAAGGGCTCTTCAGTCTTAGTTGTGCAACTGATGTCTTGTTTGCCAGATTAATACTGAAATGAAGCTGTGAGATAATCAAAGGAAAAATTAAACACTGAAAAAGGATTGTGTGTAATAATGTATTCCTACAGGAATCATGTTCATGACAGTGCTGACTGGTTTAAGTAAAATGAAAAGACTAGCATCATGTCCCTTTTGTAAGTACTTAAAAAAATAAATAAAAAATTATTGCACTTGAAGCCTATTTTATTCTTATTTGCAAAGAGGTTGGAACTTTCAACTGTGAACTTAACTTTTTACCAGTGTGCTGAGATAAACATTATTCTTTGTGTCTTTGGGAACACAGTGGGTCAGCTCCTTCCTGAGTGTGGAGGTGTTCAGATGAGAAATGCTCTTCAGGTGTCCCACTTTGTCTCCATGTTCTATTAAAAGCAGATGCAAAGGCTGTTAAGAATAATAGAAACTATTGATAGTAATTTGCAGTAAATTTGAATCACCTTCAAATGAATGAATATCGGAATAGTGGTCTTCTGTATAAACTACCATGTACCTTGTAATGTTTCTCTAAGGAAATACAAGGTAAGTGTAATGTGCATAGCAGTGACTATAACTGGTAAGGTGTTTTAAGCCTGTTTGTTATCTTCCAGAAGGAAAACCACTGAAAAGTAAAGTTTTTCAAGGTATTGGTTTGTATGGTACAGTTGTCAGTGATGACAGGTATTCCTTAAAGAATTTACCATGAGAAATATGAATAAATTAGAAATAGTATCTCGACATATTCCTTTGAAATTATTATGATATTCAGATAGTATTACGTTTCCTTTTGAGCTGAGAATACTTGTCCAAAGTAGTCTTTAGGAAAAGGAAGTAGCTTATCTATCTTGAGTATTTGGTACGTTTGGTACTTAGAAGCAAGTTATTTGTTCTAGGATTGATCTCCGTGATAGAAAATGCTTTTGTTTGCGGAACAAATCACTAGCAGTTTGCTTGGTGACTAGTTGTAATACATCTTAACAGAGTGTGCAAAGATGAGATGTGCTGTTAAAAAAATATTCTTTTAGCTATTACTTAATTCTTAGTAGAGCACTAAGATTTCAGGATGTTAGGGTTGCTAGAAGCTTACATGGGTGAAAAGTTGTGATGGGACGAGTAATGGGTAAAAAAGCCCAGGGAATACTGTTAAATAGAAAGATAACTCATATTCTATCTGGAGAAACCTTCAAGTGCAAATTGCTGCAGTATTGTTTGGCTGCTGTCAGAGTAACTGCCTGGATTAACAGTTGGTTTTTACAAGTACTTCTTGTTTTCTTCTAATCTTGTATGTGTATCTGTGATTGAGTCATTGCTCTTAGCTGGCTGTATTAATTTTTTTCTCCAAATGATCTGCACGGTTTGTAAACAGAGATAAATTTCATGTGATTTTAAAAAATAAAATTTGTAAATTAATTTGAGGACTTATTACCTAAAAATTATTGCTTCAAATTTTTTATTTTACAGCTTTATTAACTTGCTGCTGCCATGGGTTGTATTTGAAAGGTGCATATTTTACCGGCATCTACTCTTGAGTTCAGATTGGTGTTTTTTCTTTTATTAGGATTTAATTTTTTTAAAAACTTTTTAAATTTCACACGCCTTTGTGTTTCACAAATGCGTCAAACCCAAGGCTACCATTTTAAAAGAAGAAAAAATGGTGTCTGAAATGAAATAATTCTATAAACACCCTTTATTAATTTGTAAAATTCCAAATAACTTAGTATTTCTTAATAAGTGAAGTAGCCAAAGCAGGTGGTTAGAAGTGCTTGTTCAGTGAGAAGTTCATACAGATGTTACCTTCTTTTCTATCAATTTCAGCTGCTTCATAAATAACATGCTTGACATAAAAATCTCAAAAAACAAATGAAAACAGACAGTATTAAATTTTCATTACTTCTTGCTTTAACTTGTATTCTTACTACTCCAGCTGTCCAAGTATTAAATATCATCATGCTTAGTCTTGATCAGCTGCATCAGGGCTGCAGTCTGCCATCAGTTCATGCCCCAGTAAGATTACCAGAACTGTAGGTTCAGTGATGGGTGTTGGGCAGAGCAGCTCATGGTTAAGAGTGTGCTTAGAGTCTGTCTTCCCAGTAAAACTTGTCTCAATTCAGTTTTTAGTAGTTTTGATTATATTTCTTGGTTTTCTGACTGCTTGAGTACCAGCTAATGTCTTCCCTGGAGGTGCTAATAATTGCTGTTATAATGAAGTCTAATTTTTCTCTTCAGTTTTGTAGTTTTGATCTTGGTTATACTGTCTCCTACATGCTGTGTTACCTGAAATTAGAATTGCAGTTTGCAGTTGAATCTGAAGTGCAACAAAAACTACATGTAATGCTTTCTGAATGACTTTTAATATACAGGTTTTATGGGCATTGACATAAGGAAACAGCTTAAATCCCCTGAAATCAATAGATTTCTTCTGTGGTATATTTCTTATGCAGTACATGATTATGATTAGAAATACATCTGAAGTGAAGTAATCATTTTAGTTTTTATACTTTCCAGAGAAATGGTAAATTTATGCAGGTAAAATAATTTTTAAACCATTTCTTCATACTATTTGGTATTACTTTGTAAGTAGTAAAAAAGCATAGATAGGTCCCGTGAAACTTAGTGGCTTCCAGCTGTAAACTCATTGAAGGTTTTGTCTGCAACTAGTATTTCTATATTTTGTGTACCTTTTTGTATGTAGTATGGTGTATGGCATTTCAGTCCATGTTAGATTTGATATAAAATTGTAAACCAGGTAGGAACTTATGTTCTCTGCTCTGAACATCTCAGACTTATAACCTGATTTAGTACTTACTCAGATCAAGAGAATTTTTGTTCAAGTAACTTCAACTGTCTTGTAAAGTGCTTACAAATATGTATGAACAGGTTGTTTTTTGAAAGGCTTCATCAGGTGTGTATCTTTTGACTGGAACTGTTATATAAAACTGCATTGCTTTATAAGCTTAGTAATATTTTTATTATGTATCTTTTTCAGGGTATTGAGGAATGGAATATTGCCCATCTTAATACAATATTGGATGTTGTAGGAGAAGAGTGTGGAATTTCTATTGAGGGTGTAAATACACCATATCTCTATTTTGGTATGTGGAAAACAACATTTGCGTGGCACACTGAAGACATGGATCTCTACAGTATTAATTATCTCCATTTCGGGGAGCCAAAGTCATGGCAAGTTGATTTTTTTTTTTTAAGATGATTTCTGTTTATTTCAGCTCTCTAAACTGAACAGATGGGTTATGATTGCTTCACAATGGTAAACTGTACAAAAAAGCTAAGATAGTAGTTCAGTGAGGGTTTTTTTTAAGCTCAGAATGCTATAAAATCACACTTATGTATTCTTTTATTTTAAAGGGAAAGACAGATAAGTACATAAGACTTATTTGAGTTCTACAGAAAAATATTTGAAAGATACAATCTGAGAAGCTTAATGTGTTGGGAGCCCCAAGACTGTCTGAGGAACTTTGAAAGAGCTCTTTGAAATCAGTTTCTTTGGTTCTGTTGCCTTTTGGGACTAACTACCCTGTTTTGTATTTAACATCCATTTAATTGCTTTTTTGAATCAGAGTCATATTATATACTGTAAACTCAGCTGGACCAATATGACGTAAGATTCAGAGCAGACGATACTTCCTGCATGTGAAACTTCCACTGTCCTTTCCCTATAATCTTAGATTTTTGGTTGAGCAGGCCTTAACAGGCAAGCTGTGATACGTTGTATATACATGTATCCCAAGTATATAAAACAAGTATATTCCTTTTGTTCATAAAATCTTTCTTTTTCAGAGTACCTGTGAAGAGAGTGTAAAATCATTAGAAAGATACGTAAAAAATAAGTTACACATAATTAAATTCCTGCAGTTTCTAGTCATCCAAACTTGGACAGAAAATGTATAGTTTGTAATTCTGTAAAACATCACTGATTTTTTTAATACCCATTCAAATCCTGTCATGTATTTACACTGTGAGTGTGGTAAATTGGTCAGATGTTCGCTCTTACATCACTGCTTTATTTTTACCTGCTTTGCTTACGTTATGGATCTCTTGAGTTAAGGCAGAGGTGAATTCCTATTGTAGTAAAGCAGGTCCGTGTTTGAAACTGATAAATTATATACATTGGTATGTGAGATTGCTTCTTTGATAGAGTTAAACATGCAGAAAGTCTTGTTAACCATAACATCAATATATTTAAAAAAACCCAGATGTACACATAGGTGATTCCAGAATGTTCAAGATGATAGGACAACTGTAGGTTGTATGATGATTGAATAAAGTTGTTTTTTGCTTCTTAGGAATTTAAAAAGTGCTATTTGAAGAAAAACTCACTGTGTATTGTAAAATTCCAAACAGTAGAGAACTTAAACTCTGAAGTCCTTAGATACAATGGAAAGAAGCTAGGAAAGCTTCTTTAAGTATTTTTGAAGGAGGTATGAGTTGATAACAGGATAAATGCTTTTCTAGTTTACTGATACTTGTTTATGCTTTTCTAATGAACAAAATCTTTAAACACTGACCTCTTCTTCTTTTGAAGAAATAGTGGTGGATATGAATTATGAATTTGTTTTCTGTACCACATTGGCCCATATATTTAAGAAATGTAGCATTATAAAACAGTTGAATGAAGGACAGCTAAAGATTTATTTGATGTTACAGATACGCCTTTTACTGGAGCAATGCTGCAGTAATTTATGCAGAGTTCATTTATCAGTAAAATGTGTCATGTGTTAATGTGATATTAGTGTAATATTTTCTTAGAGAAAGTGGGGCAGGAGCTGAATCTTATGATATGGATGGGACAGATCTTGTCTGCTCTTCGATTCAACTGATTTCACAATCCTTAGTGAAACCAAATAACTTGACATATATAATAGTAATACATGTTCTTGGATTTTACTGGCTGTACATGTGGTTTTTCAAGACACATTGCTCTTTTGGAGAGCTAAAATGCTGCATATTTTCTCCGAATTGTGAAAGAACACCCATTTACATATGAGAACCACAATTAGAACTTGTGGATAGCAGCTGAGTCTAACTGCTGTAGCAGTCTTTATAGAATCTGAAGCTTTCTACAGTGTTGAGGCATAGGTTGACTTGCATTTTTTCTTATACTTCACACTTCTACTTCGAGTTATGCAGAGAAGTCTGTATTTCTATATTATGTATACCTATTCCTTCACTAACTACCTCATATGAAACATGGGGGAAGGTGTCTGATAACTTAAAAAATCAGGATTACAGCTGTTTAGATATTTATATAATTTATTTGTGTAACACATAATATGTGTAATGTAATACACACATTAATTTTATTGATTTTTCTTTACCTTGCAAAAATATGCTAAAGAGGAAGTATTTTGAAAGAGAAGAAGGAACTTAAACTTAAAAGCCTTGAAATAGAATAATATAAGAGCAGAAGAGATTGGGATATATGGTGGGGAAAGTAATTTTAAAATTACTTGCTATTGGGCAAGAATGTTTACTGCAGTTTTCTCTTTGCATTCTGAAGGGAATGGTACCTTGAAAATGGTACCTTATTTTGCATCTCAGTTTCTTAGGGAAAGTCTTAGGAGCAAGACAAACCATTGGTGTGATAGTGTGGCTTATTAATTCAGTTATCACTTGATATTGATGTACTTTGTAATGGTATTTATAAACTGCTGACTAATATTAAAAATTTACTCACTCTGGCATTTGTTGTTAAATATTTTCTTCTATTGTAATTATTGTTTCAGGGGTATACGTCTTAGAATAATTTATTTTTGTTTTGTGTAATAATTTGAGGAATTCTGTCATGTTAAACTGTTAAAGTGCTCTTGAAAATTAATGCTTAACACACCATTTTTGTTAATAGTAGAAATACTATACTGTTAATATATGTATTATATCCTTAGGTAAAATATGGATAATGCTTTAATTTACATTTTAAGTTTATAAATTAAAAAAATTCTGAATAAGACCTTCACATTTTTGAAAATAATTCTGCTTTTGTTATGTATCTGAAAGCAAGGCTTACTCTTTGTTCTGATTAACTGACTCATGAACAACAGTGGTGTTGAATCTTTTTAAGTGCTGAGATGATACAAATCTTCTTGAAGAAAAGTAATAATGTATATAAGGAAATACTTCTTAAACAGGCAGAAATTAATTATTTTCATGGCACTCTGGAGATTTCAAATATCATAATAATAGGACAAATTTTTTCTATTTTGTTTTGAAGAAGAAAAGATGTGTAGAGAATATATTATTCTACTTTAGAAAGTAGTATTTTAAAATATTGTGCTCATTTTTGTCACCTTTTATATCTGATGATGAAGGCCTGAATTCTTTTCTGCATAAAGAACTACGTTTTTACTTTCCCTTGAAAGGGGCACAGTGAAAACTTGCAATATAATACAAACAATAATTTACGTATCAATTTGTATGTTTTCTGTGACATTCCACCTGTTCTTTGCTTCCTAGCTTTTCTGAATACTGAAAATGATGAGAGACAGTACATTATGTTAAAAATCTTTCCCGTTTAGTAATGTCTTTCATAAATCACAAAATGACTTGCAGGGTTGGTCAGTCATAAAGTAAACAGGAATAAATACTACAGAAAGAGGACATGGTTCCATTATTGTGACCATATCAAGAAAAAGAGACCAGATTGTTAAAGACAGAATGCTTAGCCAAAATTAGATGGATTAGGAGAGTGAGACTGGACCTGACAGTTTATTTAGGTCGTAAGAGGAAATAAATCTATTGTGACAATGAAAATAAAGCAGGGATTTAGGTTCAGAAATTCTCTTCATGATTCAAGTGGATATATAGGATGGCAAGAAATCTGATCTCTGGGTTGCCTAAAATTTATACTGTGAGCAACATTACTCTTACCTCTTGATTGGCATGACTAGAGTCTGTTTTTATGGATCTGCCAGTGTAGAAAGTGTACCAACACCTTTTCCTCTTGCTTACTGAGGTGGAAAAATCAGGAAAGATGCATGGTTAGACAGCAGGGGTTGTGGAAATCTTTGAAACATTTCATGTGAAGGCTTCCAGATTTTGAATCCCAGTAGCAGGGGAAATAGTAATGGGGTTACGAATATGATGGGATAACAATAGATAGCATTCTGCTATTAGTTTTAGACAAAATTGTAGACAAAAACAGTGAAGAAGGAAACACATACTCAGACTGATGCTAACACTGTATGATTTAAGAACAAATATGGCAGTAAGGTAAATGGATTTGGAGAGACTCAGCTACGTCCCTACAGGGCCTTTTGAGGAAGGATTACTAGAACTTTCAGTGTGATCAGGTGACAAAAACTAGTCAAAATCTGGCCAGGTGACGTAAGTGGAAGAGTCTTAGTACCTTTGCAAAAGTTGTGCATACCACTGATGGTACAGATATGTTTCCTAGCTACCTTCTATGTCTAGGAAACAAAATAGCCACAGAAAACTACAGAGGAATCAAACCTGTCTGGCAGAAATGGGAATAAAGTATAAAGCTTTCATGAGGATTAGTCAGATGTCTTGCTGAAAACTGTCATAAAAATTAGAAATATTATTAGTCACAGAGATGATGGTAATCAAATAGGGATTCTGGTTGTGAAAAGGTATCTGTAATCAAATAGTATATTGGTTTGTCTGCAGCTCAAATGGGTTATCGTGCTTGAAACAGAACAATCATTTGCTAGTTTCAATGTTCTTCACAAAATGGAAAAACTTTGCTCAGGGATTAGAAGAAAAGGAGTTTTAATTGTTTGTTTTGTTTTTCCTTTGCGGAAGAGGATTTTGTTTCTTAAAATATTTAGATTGAATAGGAACATTTTTAGGTGGCAACAGACTCTCAAATTTCCCATCTCAAAACAAAATCTGTATTAACTTCCTAAACTAAATTTCTGAAATTTAAATGTGCTTATATTTTATAAAGGTATGTATCAGGTTTATGTCTAATAAATATGAATCACCTAAATGGATACTAGAGTAAACCAGTTGCTGATAAAAGGGTCACATGATTCTGAGCTCAGTGCCTGAGGTTGGATAGCATTATTTTGATATAATGTGAATGTTGCAAGTTGTCTGTTGCCAATTATAAAGCCAATGAATATAGTTTATTTTGAAAAGAGCTAATGATGTTTACTTATAACAACATTTTATGGTTTTGCAGCTTTTGTATTTTTAAAATAACAATCTGCTGGAAAAATCATCATCTGTTTTTACCTTGTCTGTATATATGGGGTTACCTTGTCTATATATATGGGGTTTAGAGAAGTAGTTTGGTTAAGTATTCAGCATCACACTACATTTGTTTGCAATTAATGCTGTTAACCATTATCTGTGCATATCCCTGACTTTGGAAGAATAGAACTAAAATTGTTTCACATTCCGTTTCTGGTCACTGACATGAGAATGACTGAGTGGACAAAAGAGGCTGCTGGTCTGATGGTCATCTTGGTTGGCTGAGCAGTTTTTGCACAGTAAAGCAACAATTTATTGTTTTTGATACAACTGAGGAACAGTATAGAAGCATTAATCTTGAAAATATATATATAAAAATGAATAACAAGTTAATGATGTAAATTTAATATTTATTATTTACTTGTAGTTATCTTGTTGCCAGTACCCTTGATTTGCTGAACTGAGGCATATTTCAGAAGATGTTTTTGAACAATACTAGATAAATATTAAGTACTGTATTTTTTCTGTCCTTGTAGTACGACTATCAATGAATGGTGACTCTTCATACTTTACTAAGGATATCTTCGTAAACTAATAAAATTAAGATCTAGTTAGCATCATCATTTCCCTTATTGTCTTTTCTTAACTTTCTGTCTGTTTATTTGATTTTATCCAAGAAACAGTAGTTTTGCCTCTTAATGATTTACCATTACATTTGCTTTGGGGGTGGCTGGACTTGACCTTATTATATGAGAAGTCAAACAATGTTAGTAGCAGTTTGATAATGCGGCTAAAAGAAAGCTGGACACAAGATGAAGATATTTTTCTAAGAGCTTTTAACTATTCAAATTCTCATATAAGATAGCTGTTGAGATTATGAGTGAATGCTTTTTTTTCTCTGATTAGGTCATTTGAATTTGGGAGCTTTTTGTTTTATGTAGAGTGGACCAAGAATCCAGTGAGATTCATGTCATTCACTGTGAAAGGCAGGTGCACATGTGCTAAGCATAGTTTTTTAATAAATTATGTTAGGAATCAAGTCTGAGCTATTCCTGCGAGTTGCTTTCGGACTCCTAATGTGTCATAGTACAAAGGGTTGTCTGTCTCCATTCCTTTGTCCTTGTCTTAGCTGTGAGGAACAAGCAATTGCAACACAGGGAAGTAAAGGATTGAGTAGCAGGTATTACCATACAACCCAAGTGAAGGCTATGATGAAAAACAGGACCTTGCCTTTAATATATTGTATTGCTTTGTAATTTTAGGTTAGCTGAATAAATAGCTGTAGTCAAGTTAAATCATGCACTGTCTTTCCAAGTCTTACTGAGTGCTCAGTTGACTTTTCTGTTTTTGTCGTATTGACATGTTTGTGTGTACAAATGGAAGCATGTGGCTCCATATTATTACTAAATTGTATAATACGTATTTTTTGAAGGAGAAACATTCTAGGAGGAGCACCAGTTCAATTGGAGTCAAAGCAATGTATAGTATCTAGTTTTGAGTTTTTTTGTTAGACATTAACAGTATCTGTTCATGTTTTGCTTTATGGAGTTGTGTATTTTAAGACGTACAGTACAGTATATAGTGCTATACACAGCATTTTTCTCTGATGGAGTGTGAAGGATGGCAAACATAATGGATACACTGGTGTGTGTGTAATATGGAGTGAAAACCAGTCACAAACACTTTGAAAGTACAAGCGGAGAGAGCAAAGTGCAATTTTGTGAGACAGCAAAATTCTGATTAAAACTCCAAGTATTGAACATAGTAAGCTGAAGGTGCCTTTGTTTAATGCCATTTGGAGTGGGTTGTCAGTATGCATGTGTTTTGCTTACAGAGCACTAACTTCTGTAGTGGTCTTCCTTCTATGCAGGTGTTCCAGTTGTAACAGAGTAAAATTGTAAAATTTTAGTGTGTGTGCAAATAAGTTTGAGGTAGGTGGATGTTTATTGCTTATTTTTCTGAGTGACTTTTCAAGGCTGATGAAAGAAGTGTGTTCGCAGTGTAGTAAAAGGCTCTATGTTTACTTAGTTTTAACAGTGTGGATTTGGACTATCTCGTACAGCTAATTATACATTTTCTTTTTTTCTGAACCATATTTTTTTAATAGAGAAGAATCAATTCAGTGTTATTCCAACATTAAACTGAAAAAAAGTGCCTATTATATTACATATTCAAGCACCTAAAGTCAATAATACATCCTAATTAAAACATGCAGTAAGTCCATGAAGTGCAGTTAATATGTTAGTAACAAAGAGAAGCAGAAATGAAACAACCTTTCAGTAGTTTTCTATTTTTTGGCTGCAGTAAACATTAAAAATAATATGTTCTTTTGTATTTCTTGCTGAATTGTTGCAGATTGCTTGTGGATTTTTTTTGAAAAATAGATAATTGTGAAAACAGTAGGTTTCTGAGATATGTACAATTCTGTAAATTAAAGAAAATATATTTCTTTAATAACTTAAAACTCTAATTGTAATGATTCTACAAAGGCAAGTAAAGTAACCCTTTCATTACACAGCTTTTGCTGTAGGAAAAAATAAAGGTGTTTAATGCTCATATTTTTCTGTTGAACCCTTATGTCTTGGGAAGCATACTAAAATTCAAAGAAATTAAACTTCTATACATTAGACTTACTTTACATTTTTAAATTTCATTTGGAAAAATAAAGTATGTGTTTCTTTTTTAATTGTGGTGATCTAATAATATCAAATATTGTCAATCTTACTTTAAATTGTGAATATAACATTTTGGAACAGCATATTATAATGTTTAAACTAGAATTAAGCTAAGTTTTTTCCTCAAACCCCTGCCCCCCCCCAAAACCCAATGTCTGTATTTTTTCCTTAGATGTTGGCGTATTTCTTTTCTGTGTAATTTTTCAGTCTTTAATCTTTTTGGCTTCTGTATTGTGAGATACTTATCATACATGAATGATGACTTTTAGTCAGTACGTAGTAATTATTTCTTTAAGCATTTCAGCCTCTTCTTTATGTGATTTTTAGGTATGCTGTTCCTCCAGAGCATGGGAAACGGCTTGAAAGACTAGCTCAAGGTAGGATTTCCAATATTTTCATATGTATGGTGTTTGAAGGACAACCCCTGAGGAAAGCAAAGAACATCATTCTTGACTCATCTACTGTTCTGTTACTTCATGTGTGACTTTTTTGTGTCTACAGTATTATTGCCCCGAAGAATTCTTAAGAATTAAAGTGGTTCTTTGTTTTGGTTTTCTTTGTCTTCTCTTAGAACTTTATTTTGTACTGGCATTTTTAGCTTGTTGAAATTTAGGAAAATGAGGCTTAGTATTTTCTTGTTCATTAGATTTTCATTGCTGGTATCTTTGTCTGCTCAGTGTCCGTGCTCTTTCTTGTCCTAGCTGCTTTTCTTCAGCAACTCTTTGAAATTTCTTACCCAGATTTGGTGCAGAGATAGAAATATTGAAGACAGATGAGTCTCCAAAAGTTTCATGAAAATTGATGTTTGGGTAGAGGATGGAGTCTTGCTTAATGCCTCTGTGAAGGGGTAAGCAGGCGAAGTGTAGAAACACTAAGTCTTATTTGTTAGCAGTTTGCTGACTACTGAACAGGCATATAGATCCACTTTATCTAAAGCATGTACTGGCTTTTGGCATTTAGAGGTGGCAGAAATGTTTGGGAGAAGGAGCAGAGATATGGTTGTAAGGTTGAGGTCTAAGGGATAAAAATCACTAGCAGAAAGATTCTCACTCAGTAATTTGTTTTCTTTTCAGTAATACTGCACCTCTGCTTTTGTTTCTGAATTAAGTGTGCACATTATGAACATGGGAATAATTAGGCATGTTTCTTGGCCTGGCAGCCTGTGTTTTATAGCTTGCTAATAACTGTTAAAGGAATTGTGGAATACAGTGCTTAATGAAATAGAATTAGAGGAATGGAATGATACTAAAAGTTCATAATTAGATCTTATGTATCAGGACAAAATTCTGAAAATTTGTGTACATTTTGTTTTTATATCAGTCTTTTACCCTTAGTATATCAGTGGCTGACTTTTTCTGAGCTATAAAAAAGCTATATAAAAACTGTTGTCGTTAAAGATGTGAAAGTAAAGACATCTTAAAAGCCTGTCTCAGGAAAACAGATTTCAGCCTGAATAATTACATTTCCTATTCCTAAATTTTGTCACAGTTTCATGTGAAAAAGTTGTCACTCATTTTTGTTGCTTTCCAGTTTCTTTTCCTAATGCAAGCTATAGAACTCTGTACACTTTTTTTTGGTTTTCAGTGGTAAACAAATTGGAATTTGTAGGCTGAGCAATGGACACTGACTTAAGATGATTCAATAATTTAGTTTTACAAGAAATGTTAAATGAGTAAAAGAAGTAGAGAATTGGAAAAGTTCCATGGAAGGGACACTAGGATTGTTGAAAAAAAAGCCTTTTTCTTTTCATAATTGCTAGTAACTTTTCAGTGAGAAGGAGTGTAAATAAAGGGGAGGAGGTATGGTAAAGGCTTGTGATGACTCTCGTGGGCAAGGTGACCAAAAAGCTATTGTTCATGGAGTCTTGCAGTATACATAGAGACTCCAAAACAAGTATCTTGTCAGGTTTAAAGTAAGTCTAAGGAGATGGTTTATTTCACAGTATGCATTCCTTACTCTCCTTGGTGTATTCTAAAATTTTAATGGATTCTGAGGGAGATTGGATCACAGTGGCGCAGAACTATATTAGAGAAGCATAGGAGCTTGTCCCTGGCTTTCAAAGTCTTGGAGCAGCAACTATTTGCCAGTAGATTAATCAGAGGAAGCCTACTTTTCATGCTGTATGTAAAAATGCTTCTCTCTTCATGGTTGGGACATTTGATGGAAGCAAGATCTTTGGGTAGATAGGCACTGCACATGATGTTTTTTGGCTGCTTTGGCATTTATTGTAGATTTCATTTTGCTTGATAATAGCTGTGCATTGTTCTAAAACCATTCAAGTTTAAATGTGCTGTAGTGAGTATGCATTGAATTTTTCTTTATTTTCAGAGTAAGAGAAAAGGATGGGAAGTTGAAGCAACACTTGTTCACTCCTTTCTAAAAATGAAGTGGTATTGAGGCATAACGTTGTTTGTTGTAGACCAAAAGAAAGCTCCTTCTTTCCTTGAAATACTTTGATTTCTGTAGATATTGGCGTAACCTGTACAAATTCAGGAAGTAGGTAAACTTTTGGAGATACGTCTTTTGCTACATGAAAAAAAAGCATTATGTTAGAAAACTGCCCTGAAGGTCCACAGCCCTCTTAGTGCTGGTGATAGCCTAATACAGTAGTAGAAATGGGACATTAAGCATCGGAGAAATGGAAATCTCCAAGGCCACTGTTTTTCAGAAACTGGTAGGTTACACTGGAGGAACAGTGTCTTGCTGTCCGAGTGCTAGTCAGAATTGGACACATCTGCGCAGAAGTAAATTGTCCACTGCTGCTCTTGATTTCATGCTAGTGTAAGGTATAGAGAACCGTGGGGTGAATGGAAAACTTCCTTGATGAATCATGGTTATGGTCATCAGTACTGTTTTGAATAGCAAATAAAGCATAGAATCAGATACTGAACAGAGATGATTAAATTTCAAATAGTGTTTATTCCATTACATTTACTGAATGAAACTAGATATCTGTAGGAAAACTGGGTACTCATCCAGAGATTATTATTGTAGCAGCAATATAAGATAGTTGAGTTAGGGTATGTTGAACAGTGTTGTCTGTGAAACTAAGTTTTTAGTATTTGAGTTTAATGTAGCCTGGGATATTTTTCAGTGAGTAGATTGTTTCCATGGTAATTTTGGTCCAGCTAATAACTGAGAACGGAATGTTGAAGATAATGCTACAATGATGAACAATAAAAATAATTGACTTAAAAAAAAACAAGCAAACAAAAAACCACCTGCAAATTACCATTTCTTATTGTTTCCATGCTGTGATGATCTACTTTGCAACTGGTGCCTTCTAAAATACAGCCTGTTTCACATAAGGTATCTTAGAAAGATGAAAATATAAAGTAAGCTGCACAGCTGCAAATGACGTAAAAGAAAACATTAATAAAACACAGTGTAAATGAGACCTCTGTGCTTAATACCATGTGTAGTGAAAATACTTTTTCATGAGTGCAACATTAGAAGAAAAAAGAAAGTAGTTTATTCAGGAAGGTTAGCTCTGGTGACCAGATGTCTACTGAATTAATTGAATGCTCCTAAATAATTAAAATAATAGAATAATACATTAAATGTGACAGGTTGTCTAAGTCAAGGCAGCAGTTGATACATAAAATTAAAGAAAGGTTAGAATATTTTCCATTATCTTGTCTGCACATCACAATTACAACACATGCCTTTTGTGCATGAATGCTTTCATTTTTGCTTTCCATTGAAATCTTGATTGACTGTGGCGCCTACAAATGCTTTGTCTGAAAGACATTACACTTGCATCTAATAAAGACAACAGTTTGATTTTGCCCTTCAGCTGCTTTCTCATTTATGTAGATTTTTTTTTCATTTTATGTAGACATAAATGTAATAAAAATCTCAAGTGAGCTGTTAATTGCAATTTTTATACGTGTTGTTATGTTAATCTGTAATACCATTCTTAAAGGATTTTTTGTTTTACAAAATGGGTTAGAAAATAAAGAGAATAGAGGCAGAGTGGCAAATGAGAAATGGCAGATTGAAGGATTTTGAAGATCTTTTAATAGATCATTTGAATGCAGAAACTGTTTTAGAAAGGAGATGACATCAATCTGTGATGTTCAGTTATGTTAAAGAAGAAACTAAAGTAAAGTTTAATATATTGTAAGTATGTATGGTTGTTTTACAAAGCTTTGTATGGTGGATAGTATTAATTACTTCATTTTATGCAGAAGTCATTACCTGTTACATATGAAAGCAAATTAAAATAATTGTTGAAGTGGGACTTGAAGTAGATCTTGCAGAACTTCTAAGGATCTTGAAAACTAGCAGTTGAAGAATTGAACTTTTTTCAGAAAAAGATTATGTCAAGTTAGAAAAGTCCTACTTAAGGCTTGAACATGGTCATCTGGGCATTCCTACAGTTGTATTTCATACTACTTGAAAACCTCTTTGCGGGTTTTGTATTCTGCTTTGTATCGTATAGAAATTGCCATTGTTCCTTTGTGATGGTTGTTGTTATACAAACTTAGCCTCCTAATTTCTTTCATGTTTAACACAAAGTTAAATCAAATTAGTTCAGATCATGGCAAAATAATTTGAATAAATTATATAAAGTTTGTATTTATACTTACCAAAGTAAAATCTAAAAAGAGAATTACTAGAAAACTTAGTACTTCTGTAATCTCTGCCATTGTTTCAACAGTACTGATCTGCAAATTATGATAAATAAAAAATAATCATAACCTTGAGATTAATTATGTTAATTTTATTTATTTTTACTTTCATTAACATTAAACTACATTAAAGATATTTGCAATTTAGGGTATTTTTCTTATGTTGTGAGTTTTATGATTATATAATTTTTTAAATTTAAAATAATGTTAATGAGAAATGCAGCACCTTTAAATTTCAGGTGAAATCTTGAGTAAGGAAGTGTTGAAACTTATAGGATGTCTGGCTTCATTCTTTGCACTGGTCAGGATATGATTTGAAAGTTCCCTAAGAATATGATTTTATGTGGATAAAGTCATTAAATAATGGCTTTATAAGTGACCAAATTATGATTTCCTTGATCATTCAAGGTAACATATACCAAACCAACCTGTTCAGTCCAATTAAGTTGTAGAATTATACTTTTGGGAATAGTACTGTAATTTCTGCATGTATAATTTTAGTTGGAGGATGTAATTGAAAACACTATGGGCACATTCTTAGTAGCACGGAGGAGCATTCTGAATATTTTGGAAATGCTAATCGACCAGAGAATGGAACCCAATCCACTTCAGTTTGCTCAAGTGATAGGTATGATATTGATGTGGCCATGTGATATGAGCTGTGTGTGATATGTTGGAAAGACACTCTGAGGGTGAAAAGAAAAAAATGAGACTGCCAGGTAGCAATGCTCACTGTCTGTCCCTCAATAATTTAGAGATTTGAACTTACTTTTTAAAATATATTCTATATCCCTCCATGGCTAGAAATCTGCTGAGTGCCCACTGCCTTCGCTGAAGATGAGAGAAGGCTTTGACTTCCATCTAGCATATATTCGGATTATAAAACTTTATATTCTGTGGAAGGATCATGCTGAGGTGGAATGGCATGACAAAGGATGTGTCTTCCCCAGTCCAGTGATATTGCTGTTACTAAAATAGTTTACTTCTGTTCGTACAAATAGCATTGGTAAGATTGGACATTTTGGGTGATTTTTATCTGATAGGGTATGTACTGAAGTCTTGTAAGGGCATGTTTTTGGTTGTTAACACAGTCTGAAGCCTAAGCTTTCACATACTCTTTGCTGTTGCTGCTTTGGCTAACTAAATAAGGGTTTTAAAAAGCTGAGAGGAACCTTGAGTTTAGTGGATAAATGTCCTCTCCCTGTAGTTGTTCCTACCCAAACATTTGGCCAGCAAGTATTAAATCACATACTGTCATGGTGGACTGTTCTAATTCGGCTCTAGCTGTTAAAAACGTCAGTGTTTCTGTAAATCATGGATTGGAGAATTTTTAGTTTAGTTGCCTTTTTCTCATGGACATAAATCAATGAGAACCTTATTCAGTTTTACCCTGAGCTCTGTTTATTCCTCACTGGCTTCTGTGAAGTAATTGTTTTGAATTCTTATTTTGTTTCTTTGTAATCATTTCCAAGGAGATGAATAGGGTGTAGGTCTGCCATATCTCAAGGGACCATCCAAGAAACTGGGGTTGCATGTGAGTTCCTACAAAATACTTGCTCTTGCAGAACCAATATAGAGTTAATGAATTAGTGTTAATGGATTAAATTAAAATTTCATGTGCCCCTTAAAAGCATGAATGTTCTAGAGAATTTGAATAGTAGTTACATTCTAGATAGATTTTGGTATTTTTTTCTTTTGTGTGTGGGATTTCACTAAACGTGAATAATGATTACGTGATAATCCTTTTAATTGGTAATTTTAGCATCAGCTTGGTATTTCAGAATGATTCTTAAGTCGTAGGCATATCTTGACTTGGCCTGGATTTAATGATATTGTAAGAGTCTTGTAATATTTCTCCTGCCAAGCCCTCTATTTGGTATTTTTTGCATTTGTTAGCCAGTTCTCCCACAGGGATTTTATTTTCTGGAAGGAAAGCTTGTGTGACTTACATTTGGCCTGACAGACAAAAGATCTTTTGATAAAGAGAGTCTTGTAATGAGGAAATACTACCTTCTTTTCTTTCCTTGTTCATTGAAGGGGAGTTCCTTTGAGAACAAGAGAGGAATGAAGCTGAAAAAATATGTGTGCCCAAGTGTAGACTTTGACAAGTCAAAAAATATTTTATAACAGTACAGAATGTGTAGGCTGCACTTTGATTTCACTGTGAGGGCTCTGTAACCACAGCAAATGCTCTCCTGTAAATTTCTAGTAGTGGATTTTGAGCAGGTTGCGTTCTGCTGCTCTGTGTTATTTGCAACTTTCTTAGAATTCAGCAACCAGCTTGCCTTCTGGTTGGACTTGTCACAGCTATGTCTGCTCTCTTGGAGTTGGAGTGGTACAACTTAAGATTTGGATGTCTGCCCATCGTTTGCTTTTTATCATCTTGTGTTGAGCTAATTAAGCATATTGCAGTAACATAATTTGGTACAAAATTTGTTTTCTCAAGGAAAATTCAGTTAAATTCTCTCCGCTTTTAGCAATTAAGCTTTCAGCTACTTTTCATACCAGCTCTTCCCTCAAGTCTCAAGTACCATTTTCAACCACATTTTTCACAGCAAGTTTCTGTATATTTCTGTTATTATACCGCTCAGGACTGGGATTTCTTGGTGCTCAGAAACTGTAGATTTTAAGTTTTGATTGCTGTCATTTATGTTATAGGCATTAATTGTGAAAAAATAGTTGAATTTTTTTTTACCAAAGTCCACTACTTGTGGACTAGTTTCTTTTAACTTCCTTTTAGTCAGTGAAGCCACATATATATAACTGTGCCAATCAAATAGTACTTTTTGAAACGTAAAACATTATTTGCAATTAAAGAGAGAGTAAAGAATTCTGTGCTTGTTGGTGAGAAAAAAAATTAAGAATGATGAATTTGAATAATATTTGATGTCAGGGAAACTTAGCAGGCTTCCTAGTACATTAACCAGCACAAGTCTTCAGTATACCTTTGCTGTTTAAGTGCTGCATAACCTTATTTCTGAGAAATCAGAAAAATATTATTCTTCCAGTACTGGTGAGTGTGCTGGATTGAATGTACAAAGAACATAACAACTATAATAAGATAACTTTTGGATTGTTCTGAAGTTTTAGTGGTTAATAGACATAACATATAAGACTCATCAGAGTGAAGAAATGAAATCTAACTTAAGAGAGAAAGCTATATATTATGGAACATTATTGTTAATTTTTTTCTCAAGGCATTAAAAAATTCAGATGGTTGGTTGAAAATGATTTTTTTTTAATAACTGAGTAAACATGTTTTTCCAAGATTTAAACTGCTTCTGTGAATAATGAACTATCATTTATGTGAGAGGAATACAACAGATTGTACAAAGTTAGGACGTTGTATTTGTTTACTGTATAGGTGGTTTGTAAGTGTGGGGTAAGCCTAGTCTTCATGGAATCCTTCTAAAGTTATTTACTGCAATTGATTTTCATGTGTGCAGAATGAGCATTAACATAAAAAAAGCTCCCAGCAACGATATATTTCTCAAAAGGGTAAGAAAGAGTGCCGAAATGTACAGATCCACGTTTATTCTAAATTATTTCACTTCTTAACAAACAAGGAAGACCCTGTAGCCCCTCCCCCTGGAAAGCAGTTAGGGGGGTGGGGGTTAAAAACTTAGGAGGTGCATTTGATATTTGTAAAACCTCTCAGAACTTAGGAATGATGTGATAAATTCTAAAACAAGTTTAAACAGTATTAAATATTGAAAAATATTACCAAGATTTCCTATTTGATTTAATGAAAAGATGTATAGTTTTGCTTTTCTTGCCTTATTAGGGTTCTTTCCGACCAGCTCTCAAGGATGTGATGCTTTTCTTCGCCACAAGATGACTCTAATTTCTCCCTCAATATTGAAAAAGTATGGAATTCCTTTTGACAAGGTACCTTAAAAATGTTCCTTTTTAAACTCTACTTTTATGGGTTGAATTAGATTGTGTTTAGTAAAAACATTGTTATAGTAAAGGTGAAGCAATTTTTTTTCTTTTCAGGTAGTGGCTGCATGAAAATATGTGTTAAAATTTCTAATAGTTTCAGCAGGGAATTTTCTAGAATTAAACACTTGTAGACATTACAATATTTCTGTGATTTTTTTTCTAAGACAATACCAAAATTTGGTTTTTTTAATTTATTTCCATGGTAGCTTGGATATGACGTTTTGTGGACTGAAACACTTACTAACTCATTCTATTAAGTTGTATACCTAGCATTTTAACACAAGTATTTAATTTCTTTATGTCTGCATGTTGCTTTTCTAATGCAGTTAAATATAACTTTATCATTATAAGGATCTGAAAAGTTTAAGGTGGAATAAGAGCTGTTACTTAATTAAAAATATATTTTAAAAGTTTTAACGTAATAGAAAAAGAATTAATGATTATTTTTGACTCTTAGGTAGTGGCAGAATAAACATTTGATAAGAACATTATACAAACGGAAACTGAGAAGAATACCTGTCTTTCTTCTTTGTGGATGAATTTAATACATTGCTGCTTTTAAAAACATTTGAAGTATTCGGTTTCTTCTGCTTTCTACAAGATTTTCTGTATTAATTGCTTTCCACTTTGAACTTGATGTAGGTGCCAGCTAATAAAATACTTTCAATGCATTGCTTTTTTTTTTTTTTTTTTGGAGTGTACTTACTCTGTACATTTTGTAAATTCTAAAGTTCTAAATTTTGGGGTTTTGTAGACCTACTTAGAGGACTAGAACTTGATTCAGAAGGTCTCCTGCCTGAATATCTGTTTATCTTAATACTGAGTTTTCAAAGGCTTTTGATCATTAAAGGGCTGTGGTTCCTGGTTTCCCATTGCACAGATTATTTTCTGTTGTTCAAAAGAACCCAGCAATATATGCTTTTTCCCAGTTTATTCCCACTGCAATATGATGGTGTAAACTATCCTTGTCACACATCTTGCTTATTATGGTGTTTTCTAGTTTTGCATATGTGCTATTTATTTATTGATATAATGTGTGCGTGTGTATACAAACTTTGCTTGATGTGTTTTCCCTGGCCTAAAATATAGGATAAGGCAGTGGTTCTTGTCTGGTTTAGTTGATGTTTTTCTAACAATATTAAAAAAAAAAAAAAGGGAAATTTTTATGTATATATTTTTGCCCAGCTGGAAAATAAACACCAGACAGGTGCTTGCTCACTCCGCCTTGGTGGGATGGGTGAGAAATGTAAGGATAAAAGGTAGAAAACTCATGATTTGAGACAGAGACAGTTTAACAGGGAAAGGGAAAGCTGTGCACACAAGCCAAGCAAAATGAGGAGTTCATTCACTGCTTCCTGTGGGCAGGCAGGTGTTCAGCCATTCCCAGGAAAGCAGAGCCCTGTCATGCATAACAGTGACTTGGCAGGACAAATGTCACTACTCCAAACAATTGCCCTGCCTTCTTGTTCTTACAGCTTTGTGTACTGAGCAGGCTGCCATGGGCTCAGCTGTCCTGGCTGTGTCCCGTCCTAACTTCTTGTGCACCCTCATCCTCCTCACAAGTGGAATGATTTGGGTAGCAGAAAAAAAGGCCTTAATGCTGTGTAAGACATGCCCAGCAAGAACTGGGACAGCTCTGTGTTATCAATCCTGTTGGCAACACAGGTGGGATGAAGACACAGATGTGTTTTATGCTTTTTTGGAACATCACTTTTCATGCTTAAGTCAACCTGTGTGTAATATTGAGGAAATGTAGGCATTTAGAATGATACTGCCTGCCTTGGAAAGCAAGCTTTTTTGAATAAATTACTCATAAAATAAGTAGTTTGTTTTCTGAATAATTTATTATCATATGGAAATGTAACTGCTGAATTCAGTTTTTGTAATATATAGGTAAATGTACTGATTCCCTTCATAGCCTTGCGCTTTATCCTGAAGTGTCAGGTGAAACTTTCCAAGCTGGATGGTTTTATAACCAGATTTATAGTTCCGGATTTACAGAACATTACTCTGAACAGTATAATTTTCAGTGGTTGATGTTTAAAGTAGCATATTGCAGAATGTCAGTATACTTATTATTAGTACGACTCATCTGAGGTGGGATAAGGGAGTTGATATTTGTATTTTGGTGTGTTGATTATTCCTGTACTCTAGTTTAGAGGATAATAATCCTCTGAAACGAGGGGGGAAAAAGGAAAAAAAAAAAAAGTGCTACAAACAGTTAAATATTTAAGTTTGGTTCTATCACCTAGTCTTTGGAGGAAGCAGACTGTACCCAAGTGTAATTGTAATTAATGGGATTCAGTGAGAAAGTGAATAGAGAGAACCAGGCTGTGATCTCTCATGGCTCAAAGTGATAGGAGTGGAAATGTGCTGAATGCTGATAAGTCAGCCTACGCCTACCAGGTGGCAGCTGAACTGCTGCTTGTTGCAATAGAACACCTGCTAAACTGTCAGCAGTGGGAGGGTGTATTGAGATAAATTTTGGAATCGTTAGCGTTGAGAATAATCTTTCTTAAACATTCCCACAGTGATTGTTGAAGTGCTACAGTAACAGTTACAATATATGACACTATATATGTGCATTTGCATGTATATACTAAATATGAATCCACAGAAAATCTAACCATGCAAAATGAAAGACCCAGTTTTTTCCTCTAGCCTTGTTGGCTGTTTTTCTTGTTTTCCTCTCTTTCCTTCATCCCTTAATACAATCAGAAACAGACCTCTTTGAAGTGCTAACCCTGTGTGTGTTCTTGCACTGGGCAAAAAAAGCACAAAAAGAATTTTTAAAATAATAAAATAACAATTTTGAAGGAGATTATAATAGCAAAAATTGAATGTAAGACAGCTGTACCAGTAGAAAACTGAGATTTAGGACATGACATTAAACGAAAAATGTTTGAAGTTGTAAGTTTTTATTTTGGTGACTGTTTAAAATTTCAACCTTCCTTTTTGTGACTTTAAGTCATAAGGGTGTGACCCTAAAAAGCGTCATATTTGTCCTTCCAACTTTTCTTACTGAATTGCTTATGTAAAGCATTGGCACACACTGAAAACAACCTATTTAGACTCTGTGAAGTCTCCTTATTTTCCCGTAATCAACAAATGCTTATGTTGAATAGTCATCAGTCACTGCTCAGACTATTTGCTTCATTTAAATAGATCTGTTTGCTTTTTAGTGGGTCTGTTGTCTGATGTGTGTTTCACATAAAACGTGTGTCAAACAAATCTCCTAACTTCTATATAATCTACTTTATTCATTAACACTTATCAGATAATTCAGGAGACAGTGCTGTTTCAAGTCTCTGACTAGCCTGTCCTTGATAGTCTCTGGTGGTCTGACTTTAGGAGATTAAAGCTGTCACTGTGTGGAGAGAATATTACTGACTGACAAGAAGTGCTGTCTTCTCTTTTCTCCATGTAGGAGAGCAGCAGTCCATCCTAGTGCAGGAAGATGAGATTTCTCTCTTTAAAGAGAATAATCTGACTAGTGATTTGTTTGTGTTACCACACTTTTCTTTTTTTTTTGTAGTTTACCGTAAAAGCTTTTCAAGTCTGATACGTCTCTTAAAACTAATTGGAATTTGGGTTATTTTTGTATATACAAAATATAATTACCCTGCATGAGTTTGAGGTTGGCTTTTTATTTTCCTTTTTTTTTTCTGCTTTCTATAATACCTTGTTGATCCAGTGGTCTTTGCACGTTTTCTTTTGGTTGTAATCCTTTGAAATTATCCTTGCTCAAACTCTAAAACAATATTAGAGTTCAACTGTAGTCAAGCTTTTCATCTTTCAGAGTCTCCTTCAATCCCACTTGTCCTTTAATTATTTGCAATTCTTGTTACCAGTAATGCCAGAGTGTTTCTGCTCTCTAAAGTTTTGTCTAAAGAGAAAGAGGAGAAGGACAGAGGTAGCTTAAAACTTGTGTTTTAATAGTGTTTAATGCTTTGTCTTGAGATATTCTGCACAACATTTAGGCATGGTAATTGTGGGTATTTTGATGCAGCCTGTCTTTGCTTCCTCTCAGCAGTAAGAATGGTATATTCTTTTTACTGTCTTTTTTAGTTACTTCCAGGTTTTATTAGCAGTGAACCACTGCTCCAAGATTAACGTCTTTGAGTTCTTTCTGAATCTGTTAAGTATTGCACCTAGCCATGTATTTTAGAGTAAAGAACATTTTCTCGAGTATACTGTTTCTGTTTGTATTAAATCTCATCTCTGTGCAAGGCAAAAAAAAAATTTTGTTTTAGTTAGTTACGAAAGCATATGTAATTTTCATTGCTATAGGACTAGAAATGCTTTGTAATGTGGTTCACTTTGAGGTTTTTTTTAAAGTTTATTTATTTTGGCCTTTTAAATTTTTTTTTTATTGTTGCAGGTTACCCAAGAGGCAGGAGAATTTATGATCACTTTCCCATACGGATACCATGCAGGGTTTAACCATGGATTTAATTGTGCAGAGTCAACAAACTTTGCCACCATTCGATGGATTGATTATGGAAAAGCGGCAAAATTGGTAAGTAAGCAGAAAATTGATGTATAAGGAAATATTTCCTGTGGTTATTTCCTTGTGAGAATCTCAGGAAGGTGACAAGAAAGGGGTAACTGTTAGATCAGATAATACATTAAGCTGCCACTCAAATTTAAATTTTAGTTTTTATTTTGATAGTAGGTATTATACTTCCAGCAATATATATTCCTCTCAGTAGTCAGTTTTGTTTGCAGCTTAATGTATTTATTGTTCTTCAAAACCAGTTCTGTTTGTGGATATTTTTAAGTTCAAGCTACATACACTGAGGTAAATATATGTGAAGACAACTGACCTCTGCACTTAAATATCCTGTAAGCTTTGCTGTTCATGAAAGCACTTTAACTTAACTAGAGTTTTGATACCTGGAAAGAAACATAAATAGTGAAACTTCAAATAAAGTTTAAAGAAACAAGTTCAATTTTTCTCATATTAAATTAATCAGAAATCTTGTAGTACAAGATAATAAAGCAACTGTTTGAGGTGTGTATAACTGAAGATATTTTAGACTGAAATCTTGCTCTATGGTGTGCATGTCTTTCTTCTTTTGTGTGTGGCATAGAATCATAGAATCGGTAATGTTAGAAAAAAATTCCAAGATCACTCTTGTCCAATCTTTGACTGAGGATTAGTGTATCAATTAAATTATAGCACTACGTGCCACATCCAGTCATTTCTTGAATGCATCAAGGGGTGGTAATTCCACTCCTTCCCTGGGCTGTCCTTCCAATGCCTGAACACCGTTTCAGTGAAAAATTCTTCCTGGTGTCCAGTCTGAACCTCCCCTGGTGCAGCTTCAGCTTGTGTTTCTCTCATTCTGTTATTTGCTGCTTGAGAAAACAGACCAACCCCCACCTCACTACACTCTCCTTTCAGGCAGTTGTAGAGAGTGATAAGGTCCCTCTTGAGCCTCCTCTCAAACACTCTTCACAGGATTTGTACTCAAGAGCCTTCACCAGCCTCATTGCCCTTCTCTAGTCTTGCTCTGCACCTCAGTGTCTTTCCTGTAGTGAGATGCCCAGAACTGAACACAGGATCTGAAATGTGGCCTCATGGGAACAATCTCTGCCCTGGTCCTGCTGGCCACACTGTTGCTGGTACAGGCCAGGATGCCATTGCCCTCCTTGGCCACCTGGGCACACCCTGGCTCATGTTCAGTCACTGTCACAGCACCCTCAGGTCCTTTTCCTGTGGGCAGCTTTCCAGCCACTCTGCCCCAGCCTGTGGAGCTGCCTGGGGTTGTTGTGGCCCAAGGGCAGGACCCAGCACTGGGCCTTGTTGGACCTCACACCATTGGCCTCAGCCCATGATCCAGGCTGTCCAGATCCCTCTGCAGAGCCTTCTTGCCCTCCAACAGATCAACACTCCCACTCAGCTTGATATCCTCTGCAAAGTGACTGAGACTGCTCTCAATCCCCTTGTCTAGATGATTGATAAAGCTATTCAAACAGGACCGGCCCCAGCACTGCGCTCTGGGGAACACCAGTTGTTAACAACCATCATCTGGATGTAACTCTATCCACCACCACTCTTTAGGCCCAGCCATACAGATGATTTTTTTGCAGAGTTAAGTGTGTCTATCCAAGCCATGAGCTACTAGTTTCTCCAGGAGAGCATTGTGAGAGGCAATATCAAAGGCTTTGCTGAAGTCCAGGCAGACAACATCAACAGCTTTTCCTGTGTCCAGTCCATAGATGCTCATTAAAGGGGATCCTGTTGGTCAAGCAGGACCTGCTTTCTACAAACCACTGCTGGCTGGGCCTGATCTCCTGTTTTGTCCTGTATGTGCTGTGTAATCACAATTAAGATAATTGGTCCAATAACCTTTCATGGCACTCTAGGTCAGGCTGACAAGGGCTCTAGTTCCCTGATACATCTTGTTGATGGGCGTGACACTGGCCAGCCTCCGGTCCTCTGGGACCTCCCCAGTTAACCAAGACTTGTGATAAATGATGGAGAGCAGCTTGGTGAGCTCTTCCACCAGCTTCCTCACACTCCCTTGGCTGAGTCCCATCTGGCTCCATAGAGTGTCTAAATGCGCAGCAAGCCACTAACTACTTTCCCCTGCATTACAGGTGATCTCTTCTACTCCCTGTCTCTGTCTACCAGCTCAGGGGGCTAATTGCTGTGGGGAAATTTTCTGACTGAGGCAAAGAAGGCGTTAAGTACCTAGGCCTTTTCTTCAGCCTTGGTGACAATGTTTCCCCCCTGCCTAAAATAAAACATGGAGATTTTCCTTGGCCCTCCTCTTGTTGTTGACATATTTACAAAAAAACTCCTCTTTATTGTCTTTCCACAGCAATGACCAGTTGTAGCTGAACTTTCACCTTTCTAGTTTTCTCTCTACATGACCTCCTTGTACTCTATCATGACATCCTTGTACTCTTCAAGAGGTGTCTGCCCCCTTTTCCAAAGGTCATAAACTTTTTCCTTTTAACTGAGTTCCTGTGAAAGCTCCCTGCTCACTGCTCAGCCAGGCCACTCTTCTTCCCCACCATCTTGTCTTAAAACCTGTAGGGATGCTACTGAGCCTTCAGAGAAGGCTGTGGAGCATCCCTACAGGTTGAAAGACTGTGCAGGGAACTCTCCAAACTAGTCCTCTGAGTAGGCCATAGTTGGCCCTCCAGATGTCCAGGGTGGAAGTTTTGTTGACCCCCTTCCTTACTTTACCAAGAATTAAAACCCCTTATCATTTCATGGTCATTGTGCCCAAGACAATCTCCTTCCACCACATTTTCCCACCACCCTTTCTCTGTTTATAAACTGCATGTCTAGCAGGACTTAATTTCCTGGTAGGTTCTTACCAGCTGTGTCAGGAAGTTATTTTCCATGTACTCCAGGAACTTCATAGACTGTCTCATCTCTGCTCTTTTGAGTTTGCAGTAGACGTCTCGCAAGTTAAAGCCTCTCATGAGAACAGGGTCCAGTGGTCATGAGATGACTTCTCCTAGCTGCTCACACAATACTTTGTCTGTCCACCTCTTCATCCACCATGGGTGCATGGTCTATAGTAGACTTCCACCAGAATGTTTATGTTGTTAGCACCCTGAGTCTCACCCAAAGTTGTACAACCCTATCACCACCTTGAGCTCTGTGCAGTTAAAATACTCTCTGATGCAGAGAACCATTGCACTGCCTCTCCTTTACCTTCTGAAAGCTCGTAGCCATCTACTGATGGATATATCAAGCAATGAAGTAAATGCACAAAATCAAAAAAAATGGGCAATTTATTCAGCAGAAGTTCTTACTGTTTTTTAATATTTTCTGATTTTTAATCATTGTTAAGGCTTATATAAGCCTTGGTTTGTATGACTCAGAAAAAGTTTCAGTCAGAGGCATTTTCTGCATGGACTTGTTTGTAATTGGGAAAAACCTTTCTAATAGTAGCCTCCTTAATATATTAGTTAATACAATGATACGGAGTAAAGGGCAAAATCAGCTGTGCTGGTTTCACAGCCTAGTAAAGTGAATGAACTCTTATTAGATGCTGGAAACTGAGAAACACCTTTACGAGAAAGTTTTCAAAAAGTAATGAAAATCTCTAAACACATCTAATGTTCAGACTGATGTCTACCTTTAGTAGAAAAGTTGTGTTTTTAATAGCCAGTGGATAACGTGGCAACTCTAAAGTTCATTTTAAACTCAAAAATGCATTTGATAGCCTATGCATTTGCATAGGAAATCTTTGCATATACTCTAAATATTTTGTCAAAGTTCTCTGACGTATCAATGAAACCTTTATCTTAGGACACTGAATTCTGTGATAGGTGGCTGTTGCATGTAGGAGCAGTATTGTGCATGTACAGTACAAGAAACAAAAGTATGTCTCTGGTGTCTGCAGTTAAATTTAGATGCCTACAAGTTTCAAAGTGGCATCGGAGCAATAATAACTGATCTCTCTCTACAGAGAAATCTTAGATACCATTGTCAAATATGAACTGCAGTGTCTTTGGCAAATGGTCAGAGTCCTTAATGTTATTTACTTAATTCTTATCACTTATTATTACCACAAGGTTGAGAATCAAAAGTTACTTTTCTTCTCTTTTTTAAATGAAAAAGAATATACTGGAAGGTACTGATGGTAGGACTTCTTTTAAAAAATGGAAATGCGAGGAAAAGAGCTAAAAGAAGTGTGGTGAACTACTTCTCTCTAAAACTTACTGGTATTTGTTTATGTCATAGAAATTGGATAAACAAGACAAACAGAAGGAATATTGAAAAATCATAAAAGTTTTTAAATTGGAAAAGACCTTAAAGCTGAGTCCAGCTGTTTAACTCAGCATTACCAAGGCCACCACTAAAGCATTTCCAAGGGGTCACATCCACAGGTCTTTTAAATAGCATCAGGATGGTGACACAGCCAGGTCCCTGGGAACCCTGGCCAATGCATGACAACCCTTTCCATGAGGAAATGTGTGCTAATACCTTCTAAACCTCCCCTGGTGCAACTTGAGACCGTTTTCTCTTGTCACCATTTCTCTAAGTCACTTATGATTTAGAGAAAAGCCAACCCCCACTTCACTTTCAGATTCTTTCAGGCAGTGGTAGAGAGGGAGAAGGTCTTCCCTTATGACAAATTATCTGACACAATTTACTTGGTACCACTGTGTTACCAGTTGCTGAAATACTTACTTTGAACAAAAACAACTTCTACTTAGTGAGTCAACACCAGATCAATCTTTCTGAATGAATTCAGGTAAACTTAATGTTAAAGTTCAAAACCCAGTATTTAAGGCTACCACTTAGAAAGTTTTTGTCTGCGCAAGTATTTGCATAGACCTCTGTGAACTTTACTAGCTGAATTTCTGCAGCTTTTCAGTCTAGTGTTAATTATGGCAAATGCCTATAATTAGCTCTACGGCTTGGCTTTCATCTTCTCTCCTCCTTCAGCATTTCCAGTAGCCTTCACTTTACATGACTTCCTTCACATGCACAGATGCAGACCTAAATTGTATGCTTATCACTGGATGCTCATAATAAAATGCATGCATATCACCTTGCCTTAAACTTATCTTAACCTTTGTTTTTGAACTGCTAATAGTCCTCACAAAGAGAGGGGGGGAAAAAAAAGAAGTAATAACAATAAATCTTAACACAGCATTTGTGGCCTCAGTTAATACAGCCGGCCTTTCATTCTGGATCGCTCTCGACATAGGCAGTTCTATCAGTGGGCAACTCCCTTGCCAGAAAGTTATTATATGAGCATTCAAGTTTGAGGCTGTGTTTCAGTGCTACACAGACACTAGCCAATAGGGAGAAAGCTCCACAGCAAATTTCAGGATGCCCAAGGAAGTTACAGGATCCTGCTGCACTTCAGTAACCATCCCATCAGCTTCAAAAGGTAGTGTTGGCAGCTTCTGAGCCAAGGGGAGCAAAAAAGTACCCATATTGTTTTAGGGCTATATGAGGGCTATTCATGTTGGATTTGCTAAGGAACCAAAAGAAAAATTCAAGTAAAATTGAATTGTTTTCTGTAAATACTTAAAATTCCATCTTGAAAAAAAAAAAAAGAAAATATAATTTGATTTTGTGTAACTGTACTCTGTTCCTTGGTTACAGTGTTTCTCTAGAAAACCATGAGTATATCTGTTATTAGTTTTTTATCACAACATTAGAAAACTTCCTGGAGTTGTTAATTAAAAAGGTAAAATGTTGGTGTGTCCAAAGAATATCGATATTTTAGTAAGTTTTATTTTCAGGTCCAGTAATTTCACTTAAAAGAAAAAGCAAAAAGTTCCAAACCAAAACCCGCACAACCTTGCAATATCATTTTTCATTCTTCAGACTACTGATACTGCAGCTGACTTGTCTTTTCTTTCTTTATGTGCAAAGTGCAAGAATTTTAATTGAAAATAATGTTTTGGATCCTGTAGTTCCTCTGTATTGTACTGCAGAAATTGTCTGCATCAGCAAAATGCAGCAATATCTAGGTCAGTTCATTGCTGTATTCTCCTTAGAGAATATTCTATACTGATGAATGATTATTTGTCTTCCTACAGGAACACTTTTTTTTTAATAGGATAGTTTCTAATTGCTTACAGCTGGATTTCTGTCTTAGAAAAAGAAAAAATCCTGAAATACAATCAATATTCTTCATTGATTTTGTGGGGAAAAAAATCCAACAAAGATTTTTGTTAAAGTTGTAGTAAATACTTAGGCTATGTGATGATACTGCTTTCCAGCATGAGATGAAATGGTGCTAAAGATGCTCTGACATCACATGCAAATGTTAAATAAGAGATATTTTTGACCCTTGGTACTGGACACTTTGATTAAGCAAAGATTTTGAATGCAAATTCCAACAATGATTTTCTGTCTTTAAAAATGCTAAACTTGATTTCACTGTGTCTTGGTTTCACTGTGTGTCCCCCTAACTACCTGTAATGGTTGAACCCTGAGAGTAGGCATGTATCTTTCAGCTTGTTTCCTAGAGTTTGTGCAAGACTGTCATGGTTTCAAGCCCAGCTGGAGATGAAACAGCATGCACTCCACTTCTCTTCCTCCCTAGCCCAGTGGAGTGGGGAGGAGAATCGAAGTAAAAATTGAATGTTGAGATAAGAATGGTTTAATAATTGAAAATAAAGTAAAATACAGTAATAATGGTAAATGGTGAATTATAATAATGATAATAAAAAGGGGTAAAAAAAAGTGATGCACAATGCAATTACTTACCACCCACTGACTGATGCCAGACCCATCTTCCTGAACCCAGACCAGCCCTTTTGAGGTAACTCCCCTCAGTTTATATACTGGGCATGATGTTCTGTGGTGTGGAACATGCTTTTGGTCAGTTCCAGTCACTTGTCTCAGTTGTGCTCCCTCACAGTTTCTTTTGCTCACCTCCTTGCTGGTGGAGCACCAGAAAAGGAAAAAAGTTTGTTGACATGGGGTAACACAACTTAGCAAAACTCCAAACATCCGTGTGTTACCACCATTCTCATTCTGAATCCAGAACACAGCACTGTAATAGCTACTGAGAAGAATTAACTCTTTTCTTGCTGGAGCCGGGACAAAGCCATTGAACAGCATACAAAAGAAATACTAGGTGGCACCTCCAGTGTGCTGCTTGCTACAGCTCAGCTGCTGTTTTTTGTTTGCTTTTGGACAAAATTAAGTTGTACAGAATTAAGTAGAAGTAAAAAATAGATAAAGAATCAAAACAACCTTCTGCCTTCTCAAACAACACAACTGAGGAAGTAACTGGCATATTAAAAACCTCCCAGCTCTAGAGAAGAAATGGTGTAGTTCTTGCTGTCTTTTTCCATTGGCAAGAAGAAACAGGAAGAGAAATAGGAGATCCTGGTGGAAAGAGCAAGTCAGTTCAGTCACCCTCTCCTTAAGATCCTTAGTAAAAGTATGTGGTACAGAGGGAGTTTGGTGAAGTGCTGGTGTGTGGATATGTCACAGCTTTGTGAAACAAAGAGGCATAATGCTAGTGCTAGGTACAAGTGTAGTTGTGTTTGTTGTTCTGTTAGGATGAGAGGTCCTCTAAGCTTTAGATACTCTTAATCGTTTTCATCATCCTATAACTTTCATTTGCTGAATGCTGTTTATTGCTGAAAAAAATAATTGACTGGTATGAAACAGAGACAGCTAGCAGGTTCCTTCAGGCCTCTGTGAATTTTCGTGTTTTCCTAGTAGTGCTACATTTACTTGAGTAGGTTGGAAATGTGTGGCTTCATGAAGTGCACTTTTGAGTTTCCTTGCTCCAGTGGATTTTGCTGTTGATAAAGCAGATGAATCAGTGGCTATTAGCTTGTATATTTTCTAGGTATCTGCTCTGATTTGTGCTGAGAAGGTAACTTGTGTGGGAAAAAAGGTTGCTGTTTGTTTATCAGTATTAGTGAATGGAAATATTTACACATAATTCTTCTATGTGTACAGGAAACTGGTGATACTAGCAGTTTTGGTTAGGGCTCTCTAATTCTTCTTTATACAGTTAGGATTATTTTAGTTCATTTCCTTTCATTCTCCTCTGGTTACTGTTTTAATCCCTCAGTCCCTTGTATCTTGGTTAACCCCATCCTGAAACCAGGTACTTGCTCCCCTCAGTTCATGGTAGGATACAGAGGAGAATTGGGAAAAAAAAAAAGGTAAGCCCCATGGACTGAGATAAGAACAGTTTAATAATTGAAATAAACTATTATGATAATATAGTAAGAATTAAATGGGAGAGAAGAAGAGAGAGAGGAATAAAACCCAAGAGAAAGTTGTTGACTGATGCCAGACTCCTCCCACAGCCATGATGACTCCCTCCTGGCCAATTCTCATCAGTTTATAGTGGGCATGACATTCTGTGGTGTGGAACATGCTGTTGTCCAGTGCATATCAGGTGTCCCAGCCAGGCTCTGTTTCAGATTCTTGTGAATTCCCTTGCTGTCAGAGCGTGGGAAACTGAAAAGTCCTTGATGTTTAGTGTAAGAGCTACTGGGCAAAAATTAAAACACATCAGCATGTTATCAGTGTTACTCTCATACTGAATCCAAAACACAGCACTGTACTGGCTGCTAGGAAGAAACTTTATTCTATCCCAGCTGAAAGAAGGACTCCTGTCTGATGCTTTTCCAGATTCTTGCCAGGGTCTCTCACAACTCTCAGACACCCCTTGTCCATCCTTTCACAAGCTTTCAGAGAAAGTACTGGCATTTCTGAATACTGCTCTTGTTGCTTACTGTGTCTGTTTTGTGGGACCACTTGGTGACTTTCACTCAGTATAAATATATGTAAATTTTACTGCCTGCTCTCAGGGAAAGTGTCACACTAGGTGATTTTACTAGTCATTGTAATGATTCTTTTGTATTGCAGCTCCTTTTAAGACGTGATTTGTTTTCAGATGCTGGTGCTGGAAAGCTTTTCGTTGTTTAGCTGATATGTAGAACCTGAGAAGTCTACCAACCTTTTCTACTTGAAACTGGGGGTACTTAAGTATTATTGCTCTCTTTCATAAAATTAAGTCAGTAATTACTCATGCATTCTTCAGTGGTAGCTGCTTAGCAACGTGTGTTCTGTGGATAGGTTAGATCAAAGCCCTGGCCTGCAGGTTGTATTTTTCCCTCTGGTGGGATGAAGTGCAGTTGTTTTGATGTTAGGTTTGATGGATTTGTTTGCCACTGCATTCATTAGCTTCACATCAAAAAACTGACAGGCTGTTAAATGAAACTTTGCCTTAGATTTTCAGCTTGACTGTTTCAAGACCTATGTGAAGATATTTTGTTTTTGTGCTGCAGCAGCCTCAAGCAGTTATGACTCTTTCAAAGGGAAGAAAAGTTATTTAATACCTTGATTTACTTGGGTACAAGACTCAGTGTCTTGAAGATAGCAATGTCCAGCTTATGTTATCCAAACAGTCTGTATATTTTGAAATATATGTTGAGACACAATATATATGATTTAACTGATTTTATCAGAGGAGAAATGATGCTTACTGCACAAAAATGCTTCCACCTCTCAAAGTTTATTGAGGTAATACTTTTTTTCAATGAGGATTATGTTTAGGTTGCTTTTGTACAACCAAATGTACAAAAAGAAAAAAAATCCAACTCAGTTGTACCATTTTTTTTCAAATGTGGATGAGTGAAATTTAAAGGTCTAGGTTTAAAAAGTATTTCCCTACCCCTACTGCAGTGTTTTAGTACTGAATGTCAGAAATAGCTGTGCGCAACTAATTTTTCAACTTTTTTTGTGTGATTTTCAAAACTTTTTTTAAACACTGCATGTTGATATGTTTGATACCAGTCTGCAACAATACTAACATCATTCATGTTGTACAAATCAATATTTTTACTTGCTAAATCATAATTAGCCACCTTATATCATTGATTTGTCTGCTTATGAAATTTTACAAGGTTTCTGGAACCAGACATGCTTTCCATTTCTGGTCTGGGTTGTTAGTACAGTACTTCAGAGCAAATCTTGTGCGTTCTGCATTTTGACATTTCACTTCATACTCACAGTGCCACTCTCAGCTCTGCAGTTGTTATGGAATTTTCTTTTTTATTTTTCTTTATTTCTTTTACATTGATCTCTTAGTTGTCTTTTTTTTCCCCTCTGCATCTTACTGCCATCATTTACTGCCTCTGTTTAGTTCTTAAATCACAAACTCATAATTTCCATAGAACAGCAGCTATTAAAATTTATTGCTGGAATGGCAGATTGTCAGTCTCCAACAGGGCAGTAACGTGCACAGTTCTAGATTTCTAGTACTGTGGCATTTTGAATTAAGAATTAGGTTTTAGAAGTAGAAAGGAATAGTAATAATCACAATAATACTTTTACCTGTTCCAGTAGAATAATATTCTATTGTTTTTTTGAACCTTCCTCTTTTGGTAGAGCATCTGGTTATAAAATCATACAGAATGTCATACGGTGGTGTTTCTGTCTTCCCACAGTCTGAGCTATGTTATGTGCAAGTACTGATGTTGTCTGTGGGTAGTATATTCTGTGGTTCTGAAGCTCTTGTGTATTGTGAATCTTTACCAACACTATAGCACAACTTTTTTCTGTGTGATGTAGAGTATGTGTAAATAGCATTATGCATGTGTATTTCTGGCACAGAGCTCTCATGCAAGCTGCTGCTGCACTGTTTATTTGATAAAAGTTGAACCAACAATACTACCACTTCTGTCTTACATGCAGTTTTGATTAAGTAAGGAGAGGAGAATTCTGTAAAGTAACATTTTAAATGTTGGAGTACATTCTGACAACTGTGAGTTCTGTGAGTGAGTGGAAATGATGGAATCTAATCTTCCTTTTTTCCCCCTAAGTGTTATCCAAGAGGTTACATTTATCAAAGTAAAAAATGTACCAAGTTGGCATACTTGGTGGATATTTAGAAGTTTTTGTTTTATAGCAGCTTTCACTTAACTTTCTTTTTAAAGAAAAAGTCAGTAATTTACAATAAACTTGCCTTTTCAGAGTATAATTTATTTAAAATTTTGACTAAATCAATACAGTTTGCCTTTCCTACTTCTTGTGAGCATGCAGATTTGGTCACAGTTTGATGAGGAAAAGGTTTTGCCGCTGTGTAAATTTCTGTCTATATATTAATGTCATAGCCTGTAGAGAGAGATTATTTTCATTCCAGGTTTTTAAAGAAAGTAGAATTTAACTAAGAAAAATTTTTAAATAAGTACGAGTTTTTATTTCACGAAATAGACTCTTTGGGCTTGAATCAACTGCTGAAACACAGGTGTGTAACACCATCTCAGATATTTTTCCTTCCTCTGAGTAGGCATAAGAGTACAAATCTCCAGGAATCCAGTGTAATATTTAGAACTCAGTCAGACATCATATATACCAGAATGTGGTTCAGGTGTCAGTGCATGCCTGGGCAATTGAACTGAATCACCTGTCATTGTATTCCTTTTATTTATACCCTTTGGAAATGTAAGACTCATTCTTAAGATTACATGTATTCTTGTACTCTGAGAGGAAGTCAGTTCTCTAGCCTTGCTGGATTAATTTAGCATTTTGGCATTGGGTGGTGACCTATTGTGATAGGCCAAAAGGTATTTTAAATGTTAGGGTTAAATTCTTTTAAAACCACCAGCCCCCAACCTTTCTTCCTGTAAAGCAAAACCCCCAAATACTGCTACTGGTGCTAGTTACGTGCTTTTATTAATTTATTTAATTTGGAAGCATTTTAACTCTGCATTTGAACCATCAAGAGAGTTGAAGATACTAGAAACCATTCTGCTGTGTTCCTCCATGCAGTTTCAGTTGTCTTTGATATGGTTTGGAACTGAAATTATCTTTTATTGTTCTGTTTGTTAGTGGTTTTTGTTGGATTGTTTTTTCTTTCTTTTTTTTTCTTTTTAATCTCTTTTGTATATATAGATAAAACTTTGTGTAAGGATGATTTTCATTCGATTAACTAATGTGTCTGCTGGGACCATCTACACCTCTGCTGCTCCTGCAGTGGTACTGTAGTAGTACCAACTACAGGAGTTGCTGTTTTGGCTCAGGCCAAACATCGTAGAGATAAGCACATTCTTGCAATTTTCTCTGTTTTTCTGAGAGTCTGAAGAAGAGTAGTGTATCATAGATTTGAAACACATGATTTATTTATTTCCTGCTTCTGAAAGAAAATACTGTAAATATAAACGCACAATTCAAAATCCTTGACTTAGAGTAGTAGAGGAGGCATCTATGAATGATGAGAAATAAATTAGATACTTACATCCTGTGGTAACTACACCAGGATAAACAAAGTGTAGGCATTACTTCTAGTACCAGTGAGCTTCTGTAGCCTAGCAGATAATGTGGAACAGGAGCTGAACACAGGCAGATAGATGCCTCAGCTGCATGTTTTGTTTCCCCACCATGCTTGTTACTTGAATGAGTAGAACTTGTTCATATACTACTAGTTAGAATTCATTAAGTTTTGAAAGTCTTGAAAAGGGTCTTAAATGAACTGTCTAACTTGCACTGGTTTGATTTTGGATAAAACCCAGAACAAAACATAATTACTGTGCTTTACATAAAGGGAGGACAAATAATTTTCTGAAATGTTTTGTAGTAAAAAAATTGAATTAAGACCTCAGTGCTAGTGTGGTTGTATTCAGTTTTTAAGGTTTGTCTTTCTGCCTGAAGTGTGAACAACCTTTATGTTGCTGCAAAAAAAAGGCATAACCAATTACTTTGAAGATGTCATCTTTTTCTGTTGAGACATAGTCACCTCTTAATTCAGATAAAATATTAAAACCAAAAAAAGCCACATTAAAACTTTTACAGAAAGTGCACTTCCATATGGTTTATTACAAGACCTTGCATTCATCCTGTCAGTGAAATAAGTTACTTCATTCTTTTATAACTAATGTAATCAAATAAGTGCAGCTAAGACTGACTCTCTGTTCTCTGTAATATGATCTCATATGTTCAACAACCTTATCAGATAAATTACTATCTTTCAGATTTTAACTACAAAATCACCTGATCTCACCTTTGCCATGTAACATCCCGTGTTCTTGGAATTCTGAGGGAAAATTTAGACCATAAGTTTCATATATTTTTATGTATTTATATGTAAAAAAACATAGTTTGCCTTAGGAAGCTAGAACAGTGCTTGCTTCTAGAGGCGGTATAGTTTGAAATATCTAGCAAACACCTGAATGAGAAATAAAAAGATAATTTATCTTGTTCTTGTTGTGATTATAGCTGGATTTTTCAAATTATTCGAATGAAGTTACTTCAGTTACTTATGCTGAATATGTTAATATAGTTCAGCACATGCAGTGTTTCAGTGGCTTTTTCAAGCTTTGTTGAGAATAATCACAATATATAAGAAAGACACAGAGGTCTGGGTATTTTGATGTGTTACTATGAGTTGCTCAGGGATAAACTTATGATACATGTAGAGAAGAAATGTAACCTTTATACATTTTTGTTTCCAGTGGATTGAGGAAGAATGTAAAAATTTATTCTAAAAGGGGAAATTTACAGTAAAGTAACCCCACAAAATCCCCTTCTCTGTGTTCTTCTCCACATTTTATGTAAGTGATTACAGGGTGTTGATATACTGGGATTAGTGTATCAGCCATTAAGTTGTTATTTAGGATATAAGAATCTGTCTTATAGTCTAAGTTTGTACAAGATTTTATTAAAAAAAATGCAGGTAGGTGACATTTACTGTGTCTGTTGAATGTCTTTGAAACAGACTGTAAGTTAATACTTTGGCAGATATGTCTAAAGTTAAAAATAGTTCCAGTACTTTATTGTAAATCAGGTTACTTGTTGGTAACCTGTTGGTATGTTCTTTTCATGTAGGAATGAAATGTTTCAACTGAGATGATTTAAATTAGTTTCAATGTTGGAATTTAAAATTACACTGTGATATGAAACAATGTGCTGAGTGACGCTGATGTTGCGTGAGCCTTACTGGATAGCTGTTTAAGTGGTAGTGGGGTTTGAGTGAGTCTACATACAATACATTCTGGCAAAATCTTCACAAAATTCATAGTTACATTTCTTTTTTGCGTGGATGAGATACAAAAGTAGAGGTGACTTTATGTTGTGTTGAAGTTTTGCTGAAGAAATTCCATGGACTTTGAAACCGTAGAGAATTCTGCCTTGGCCAGGAGTCTTATATCTGTTCTTACTTCATGTCTGGTTCCCTTTAAGGTGTAAGTGTAGTTTCAAAGGGTGATAAGAAGAGGTTAAAGAAATAATGTGCTGGATCTTGCTGCGAATAAAGTAAAGGAAAGAGTGTTTTCATTCAGTTGCATTGGACAAAAGAATAAGGGATGGCTGTTAGGGTTATTATGTTTTATACAAGTTTCATGATGGGTGAAGAAAACAGACTCTTGTTTACTTCAGGGAGGCAAAACCTTACCAGAATTAGAAAACCCTCAGGAAGGACAATATAACAAACACAGATACCTGACCTAAAGTCTGCATATCATGTGTCTGTTGTATCTGTGATTATAAAGCAAACTACTGGAGGTGGTGGAATTACTAAAATGCTTTTGTCCTGAAAAAAGCTGCTAAAGAAATACTAAGAGTGTTGTGATAAAGGTCAGATTTTTGAAAAAAACCCTCTGAATGTTTCTAAAAATAAATGTTTGGTGACATTTTTATCAGATGTGGCATCAGGATCACAATAGCAAAAAGTAAAAAAATGTGAGTGTTGAAATGGGATTGCCTGTATGGAATATAGTTGCAAAAAGATAATGTTGTATAACGATGTTAAAGATATTATATGCTAGAGTTTGCAGGGAGTAAGAGTTTGACCATTTTCACTTTGCCTAATGTGATTACAGGTGTTTACAGTTTGAGTTGACTTCAGTGTTACACTAGTTTAACTGAAAGCTAACTTGGTCAAGTAATGTTGTGAACAAAATACACAGGATTTTATTTGTAGATTTTTATTCAAAAGCAGTTAAATTGTGGGCTTGGCTAAATTTCAGATTTTGAGATAGGGAATATACCCTTCACTTAAGATAGAGAAGCTTTGAATAAAGATGAGACCAGTAGTAAGCTGCATCATATGACTAGATCTGTATAGTAGCAACTATCTTCACCTCAATTTCAGACAATCCTCTACCCCAAAACAGAGGAAGAGTGTATATGGAAAAGATGCAGGACCTATGAAATAGAGAGAAGCAGTGATGAAACAGACATGGGTTCCTGAGGCACTGAAAGTGTGGTCTTGAGAAAAATGAGATATCTAAAGGACTGAGGGAGCTACACACAGAATTTCTGTGCTTGTTACTTCAATGTTTTTTCTATTTGATCACGGTTGTCTATAGAGGATAAATATTTTTACCTGTGTCCTGACAGATTAGTCTCAAAGAAATACCAGCCTGCATCATGCATTTAATTTCCTACAAGGAGTGGTGTCAAGTGTTGTCTAATACCCCAAACAAGAATAATTAGAGTATTAAAAGTGAAATAGTTAAATTTATGCAAAATCAGAAGTGTTTTGTTAATTTTTTTTTTATTTTATTTTAGACTGGACTTCAGTACAACAACCAGATGTTGGACTTTTTTTTTAATGCAGAAATATTATGACAGTTTGGGGTAGCTATGTCTTTAAAATCTGACTGCCTTGGTCCATATCAGGAGAGGAAAAATTTTGAGGTTTTCTCTAAAGCTGTAGCAGGCACATTTAAAATCAAATTTTCATAGAGTTTGGTCAGAAAGGAGTAAGTTATAATTGAGTTGTCAGTAAAGTTCTTGTTTCTAGTAAAGGTTTGTATTCTGCATAATTAAATAGCGTGTAATTGCTGTTAATAAAGCAGTGGTTGGATATGGGGCCTTATATATTCTTACTGCTGTTCACTGCTTGATCCCCACACATTTACACCCTATAATCCTTGTTAAATTTATGTCAAATTCTGGACATGGCAGTTTGTTTTCCAGTTGTATCATACACAATCCTGCAGGTTTGATATTTGAAGGTAAGAATTAGGGACCCAGGACAGGTATGTTTACAGGGCTTTTCTTCTCATAATTCTCTTTACAGTAGCAGTTAAAAATTATATGTGTTTTACTTGTCACTATTCAAAGTTTATATTATATTTATATTATAGTTTACATTATAAAAATTATGTTTCAAGAGCATTCTAATTGAATTCTTCCTTACGAAAATAGTTTTCTTTACAAAATCATTGGTTTATTTGTAATTGTTATAAAGCAGTTCTCTTATCATCTGTTTAATAAAAGGAAATGCCATATTAATGTAAAAATGTTTCATGTATTTACAGGTAGAACAGTCATCAACAACTCCTTGTATATGACTTGACTGAATGGTTGATAGTATTTTTGAAACATGACAGTTTCATAGTTTTTCTGTTTATGATCTTTTAAGTCCTGAATATCCTGTAAATCAAACTAAACCGAACCGTTGAGAGCATACCACAAAAGACAATATCACTGGTGTCTTTCTACGAAATTATTTGAATATTTGAATTCCTCCTTGTCTTGGTTTGAAAAAGACAGGTGTCTGCCAGGGAAAGCTGGAGCTTCCCTTGGAATGGATGTAAAGCCCCTCCCTCCAAATTATTATAATTTTGCAATTAAGGGCCTCTAGGCAAATATTTGGGAATAGGAAGAACGGTTCTTTACTAGGAATATTAAAAAAATGCAAATGTAGTAAAGCAAACGAATGAACAAACAATCAAAAAAATCCTAGAAACAGTGTCAGAGTTGGAATACAACCTGAAACCCTGGTCAGGGTGTTGAGAGTAGTAGTCCAGGTAAGTCCTCCTGGAGTGACAGATGTGGTTCTGTTGGAGTAGAGATGTTCCAGTAGAAGTGTCCAGTGGTGGCAAGATCAGTCTGGTCTTTCCTCTGGGAATCCAGTTGAAAACAGTCTGTCCTGCTGTGCTGAATTTCGGCTTTATCAAGGTAGGAATGCTTGGCTCCTCCCATTGTGAGATGCTCCACCCAGTGGGATGATGTATTGTTATCAGTCGTGTGGTGAGCCTTAATGGCCCATTGACAGCAGATATCCCCCTGCAGGGAGGATGGATCATGGAACAGATAAAGAACACTGCTCCACCTGGTTTTAACAGCTGGCCTGTTAACAGAAGGCTCCAGCCCACTCTCCCCTGGAGTTAAAACTAAACACACCTCTTCAAGTGGTTTCAACAGAGTGGGAATAGAATACATGCTTTTGGTTATATATTGCAACCCAAGACACCACTGCCCCCTGCTTGCAAAGTGGTTGTAAGGAGTTAGCACTGGTGAGTAAATAAAAATAAAGAGGTGATGCACAGTCTTAGAGAATTTCAGTAAGGCATCTTTACATACAGTATTTGTAATATTGCTCAGCATGGCAAGCAAATAGGTGGTTTGCCTTGCCATATTTGTGCCCTTTCTCTCACGTACTTTGTTTTGATTACAACAAAAACCAGTTCTACAAGACTCAAAAGGTGGAAGCTTGTTAGCAATATTTATCAGTTTCTGATGGCCAAATCATTGAAAGGAAGAACCTACGAAAGGTTTTCTGATCTTTACAACTGTAGGTCTTTGGTGTCTGAAATGCAGCACTTCCAACATGTATTGCAGAAGGGAAGCAGATTGACAAACTTTTAACCAGTTAACTGTTACTACTGTGGCACATGCATATATATTAAAAATAAAATTATATATATGTAAAATAATATATATATTTTTCAATATAAAATCATCTCAATACTTGTTTCTTAAGCTTAAAAATGTATCAGAAATATACCAAGGTACAATTCTACATATAAATTTTAAATCTATCTTCACTTTTTCTTCATTATTATAGGATCTTCTGCCCAGAAAAGATTAAAGTCTGTCATCTGGCTCTGATAGCTGCAGCTGAAAGATCCTTGCAGTCTTTTTTAAATGGTGTTGGCAAGTTTTGTTGCTTGATCTTGCAACCTAGTCTGTCAGACTTTGTAGAAGAAGCTGCCCCTCAGTCTTACAAAGGCTGCAGTTATTGAATCTGATATTCAGAATTATGATATTCTTGCTTTAATTGTGGGGGTTTAATTCAGAGGTCTTTTTAGATTAAGAAAATTCTGAAACATTGTCATGCTTGTAAATGTCATGGTTTTGTGAGGGGTAGAATATGGAAATAAATTTAAGAAAATCTGGTTTTGTAGCACATGAATTAAAATGCCAACTTTATAATGCAATGAGGATTTAAAAAAAAATTTTATTTATAGAAATGTATTTTGACAAGATTCTACAGCTAACCAAATATTTCTGTTTCTGACTTTTGGAAGGTAGTGAGCATGTTCATGCTCTATTGACAGCTAGCATAATTCAACATCTCTAAAAAGCAAATTACATTTAATTTCAAACAGAATTTTAGTGTTAGTAATGACTACCAGTGCATCCTGGTAGTTTGTTGCAGGGAATTCCTGCAATTTTTTGACTCTGCAACTTGTGTGAGAAATGCTAGTTGTGTTTTTGTAGGCAGATTCATATTTTCTGTGAGCCAGATATTCTGCCATGTACTCATCAAGTACTTGTCTTGTGAGTGGAGAGAGTTGATAACTTGAATTAGAACTGTTCAATTGCTTATGGGTCTGCACAATCAAATGGACAGTGATAGTGTATTAACTTTATATAGAATAAGTCTGGAGAGTGAAGTGGATTTTTCTTACCCTGAGTTTGTTGCTGAACTCTGATATGTAACCTAATCAGTACTTTGTTTCATAAAAATTATGTGTCTAGCACACAATGGTTAATTCAGAATAATGTGGAATTTTACTGACTGCTATGCTGCTTATAAAATTGTTACAAAACAGTTTGACTTGGAAAAGCTTTGAATCCAAAGAGAATAAATTTAATGTGAATGCTTTTAATTAAATTTGCTTAATTTAAATAACGTAATTTGTATTGATTATACTTCTGCAGTTCATTTGGATTTTTGTTTTTAATTAAGATTCAGTAATTTTGTTTTACCTTCCAGAGCTATTCATAAAATCACTGTGAATAAAAGGCATGTTAATTAAGTTAACACTCATATACATTTATTAAACCAAAAGCATGTAATAATTTTTCCCCCCATGAAGGTATTGTATGGAGAGGAATATTTATTAGAAGTACAACAGTGCAATTTTACTTGAATTTTTCTTTTGGTTCCTTAGCAAATCCAACATGAATAGCCCTCATATAGCCCTAAAACAATATGGGTACTTTTTTGCTCCCCTTGGCTCAGAAGCTGCCAACACTACCTTTTGAAGCTGATGGGATGGTTACTGAAGTGCAGCAGGATCCTGTAACTTCCTTGGGCATCCTGAAATTTGCTGTGGAGCTTTCTCCCTATTGGCTAGTGTCTGTGTAGCACTGAAACACAGCCTCAAACTTGAATGCTCATATAATAACTTTCTGGCAAGGGAGTTGCCCACTGATAGAACTGCCTATGTCGAGAGCGATCCAGAATGAAAGGCCGGCTGTATTAACTGAGGCCACAAATGCTGTGTTAAGATTTATTGTTATTACTTCTTTTTTTTCCCCCCCTCTCTTTGTGAGGACTATTAGCAGTTCAAAAACAAAGGTTAAGATAAGTTTAAGGCAAGGTGATATGCATGCATTTTATTATGAGCATCCAGTGATAAGCATACAATTTAGGTCTGCATCTGTGCATGTGAAGGAAGTCATGTAAAGTGAAGGCTACTGGAAATGCTGAAGGAGGAGAGAAGATGAAAGCCAAGCCGTAGAGCTAATTATAGGCATTTGCCATAATTAACACTAGACTGAAAAGCTGCAGAAATTCAGCTAGTAAAGTTCACAGAGGTCTATGCAAATACTTGCGCAGACAAAAACTTTCTAAGTGGTAGCCTTAAATACTGGGTTTTGAACTTTAACATTAAGTTTACCTGAATTCATTCAGAAAGATTGATCTGGTGTTGACTCACTAAGTAGAAGTTGTTTTTGTTCAAAGTAAGTATTTCAGCAACTGGTAACACAGTGGTACCAAGTAAATTGTGTCAGATAATTTGTCATAAGGGAAGACCTTCTCCCTCTCTACCACTGCCTGAAAGAATCTGAAAGTGAAGTGGGGGTTGGCTTTTCTCTAAATCATAAGTGACTTAGAGAAATGGTGACAAGAGAAAACGGTCTCAAGTTGCACCAGGGGAGGTTTAGAAGGTATTAGCACACATTTCCTCATGGAAAGGGTTGTCATGCATTGGCCAGGGTTCCCAGGGACCTTGGAAATGCTGAGTTAATTGTTGGACTTGATTGTTCTAAAGGTTTTTTTGAAAGTAAATGATTCTATATCAGAGCAACAGCTTAAGAAACAGTGAGCTAATTACACTTTGGTGTTATAGCTGGGATCAAAATTGTATGGGATTTTGACAAACTAGGCAGGAATCTCCAGCAGTTTGTGTCCTGAGGTGCTTTCTGGGCTCTCATTTGGTCATTGTATCTCCTCAGAGTTAATTTGTTCTTGGATTATTGGTACATTTTGTTGCTCTTCATGATAAAGTAGCAGTAAGCAAGTCTCTGAATTTTTCCACGAGTTCTTTCTGCAGTTGTGACTATTCCTGCCTGTGTTCATGGGTTGGAAAGATACTTGGTAATAAAATAATCTTGCTTTCAAATCGTTTCTTCAGTGCGTTTGTATGTGGGCACAGGTTTGTGTGTTTGCCTAGCCTGTGGTTATGCTTGCCTTTCAAATTTGTGTGATTAAGCAATTTTCAAAGTTATTAAAAATGATGTGTTAAAGTGCTTTGAAGCAGCATAGTTGGTTATTTACAATGTTTTTTCATCTCTTACTTCCCTAAGATAATGCACACTGGGTCTCCTTCTCATTAGTGCAAACTACTAATTGTACTTATTTGTTATTCTTGAGTGTTCTGCTAACCAAGATGATACAGCAAGAAGTGAAGTAAAAAAATAGTTGTTTAAAGTGTTATATAGATGCACTATTTGCAGTTTGGAAGTATTAATGAGTATATTTGTATTAAACAATAGTGAATCTAGAACTTTAGCGTAAATGATCAGCAAACGTTTGTTAGAAATACAATAATAATGAAAATTCCTTGCTTTGCTTTATTTTTTTGCCCTTACATAAATTGTAAGTGAATCAGTTCATTACTTCAAGCAGTGCTTAAACTATTTAACATTGCTGTCTCTGTTCTGTTTGGTCACCAGTGGTAAACAATTGAAAATACATGAATATGTGCTAAAACACCACAGAAGATTATACAGATGATCAGATTTATATTGTGTTGATATTGTGAATCTTAAAAAACAAGATACAAGGAGTTTACTTATGATGTAGGACTTTTGAAAGCAAGTTAGAATTCATAGAATTTTCTCAAAACTGGTCATTACTGAGGCTGATCAATTAACTGTTCTCTGCAAAGTCTGAAAACTGGTAATTTCCAGAAGGAAGGATGTAAAGTCAGGTGACACACAGCAGTTTAGTTTTTTGAGGGCTTTCCTAGTGTGTAAAATATATATAATTTCTTGTAATTTTAAATGTAGTGAAATGAGGAAAAAAATTAAAGACTTTTTTTTTTCTTTTTTTCTCCTATATTTTTCCCTCTTTCTCTTTTTAAAAGTAAATCTTCTGTTTGTTACAGTCGTTCTCAGGATTTTGTTGCTTTTAGAAATATGTTTTTACTGGTATGTTATAATGATTTACTATAGGCAGAAATTGAATACAAGTTATTTGCTGGACATGAATGCATTATTTAAATTTACAGTAAGTCAGAATAGGAATTGTTTTAGTGGTATTAATGCATTTACTCTTAGAAGGAACATGCCTTTATAAAATGATATTTTAGCAGTTCAGAGCTTCCTGGAGTAAGAAATACTCTTCATAATTTTTCATAGACTGCACATGGTTTGGTGAAGACCAGAGGTTGTTGCAGGAATTGAAATTTTAGAGCCTTAGGTATTATTTAAAATGGTCAATGAATAAGCATGACTTAGTAAATGGTTGTCTTTCTCAATTGTGTTGTCCATAATGGACAAAAGTTCTCAGTAGATGTCAAAGAAAACTAGGTTCTGTTTATGAGCAATCATACATACTGTAGGAGTTGAAATTATACGCTAAAGAGACTTAATTTGCCTTTATTAATATTCAGAATTTATTGAAGAACTTTTATTCTTCACCATACTATGGCATGGTATGTTAATCTACCATGTCTCAGTACAAGGGAAAGTTACTCACATTAACCAGTGTATGAAATTTGGGCTGTGTTCAGGTGGAAGATAAATCTCTACTACCTTTCCTCGGAAAAGTTGAACCATGTCATCTTCTTAGGTCCCTTCCCTGTAAGACCAGATTTGAAATTGTACCTTCCAGCACGTTTGTAGAAACAACATGTAATAAGAATAATTAATTACATTGCAATTTAGATTTATTACATATTTATATTATTATATTTATATAATAATTACATTGTATAAATATATCTTTTGGCTAATATGATATTTACTAATACGAAGATAAATACATATAGTACATTTATAGTACATTTGCTTTCCTTTTTAATGGTTTCTTTTTGAAAAAAGAAATAGTGGTCAGCAGTATAGTAACAAAATTAAAAAGGTGTTCACTTTAATTTAATTTGCTAATAGACTTTTATTTACAGCTTTGATGTATCTTCTTTGATGAATACTTTTATCTAGTCACATCACTTATATATATTAGTTGATTAACTATCTGCTATTTAAGAAAGTCAAAAAAATACTAGTATTGTCGCCTGTTCTTTCTACAAATGGTTCTTGTAGTCCTCTGGTATGTTTAAACATTGTAAATAAAACATATGTGGGGTCAAGACAAAAGTTACAGTAAATCACAACTTAGTGTTCTACTTTATATTGTCATAAACTTGCTGAATGTTGGTGAAAAAGGCTTTTAAACAGGAATAATGAAGAAAACTTGATGTTAACATGAACACTATTCCCTTTTATTTAGAACAGGTTGTAGGTACTATTTCTTTTTATTTGTCCATTTAACCTCAGTCCTGAGCCCTTCTGTTGTTTAAACAGAACTAAAAGGATATTATTAAAACATCCTGTTGAAAAAATGCCGTGTTGTTGTTTATACGCTGAGAGAACATACTGCCTTGTTTCCAAGGTGTTGTAATGCTGTGTGCTGCTAATCATACCTCAACAAGCATAGACAGGAATCAGAGGCCTGTGTAGATACACGCTAAAATACATGAAATGAGATGAAATTGTTAAGTGTGATCTAATTGTCACATCATAAAACTGCAGGTAAGGTAAAGTATTTGTGTTTTAGCAGGACCAGGAGGTTTAATGCTGGAATTTAGACTATAGAGTATCATATGATCTACCAGAGCATTTCAAAGTACATCTAACTGCATCTGCACTCCTGGTTAGTTGAACTACTGGTACTAAAGGTATTAGTCATGACAAGGGCAAAGTAAAAATAAGCAAAACTTCTTAAACTTTTCCCCTGTGCTGAACTAAGTGGCTCACAGTTTGCTCTGGCTCCAGCAGGTGTTAATGACACATTAGCATTACCAGCAGTAAGCTGTACTTATTAAAAAAACCCTCCAATTTTAAAAGGCAGCCAGAATTTCTTCTAACTAATGATTAAAGTATTTATAAATGTATATCTGTTTAACCAAAATAGTATCTGTAGGCTATATAAAAGCATACTGGTTGATCTGTAGTTTAAGTAACTGTATTTTATCGTCAAAGAGTCTGTATAGACTGAAAATAAGGTTCTTTCCCAACTGCTTCTATATTGTTCCTTTTTAAAATCAGCCTTTTAAAGTCAGAGTGGAGAACACAGATTTCCTTATTGGTAAATTGAAAATAATTTCTTACTCATTTCAAGGAAGAAATTGTGAACAACTTGAATGGAATTACTGTTTTCATATAGTAATTAATTTAAAGTGAGATCATGCAGATGAATCTGTCTTACAGTAACATGAAATTAGCAAAGTTTATTTTTCAACTCTTGGAAGAAACCCCTACCATTTACATATTTTCTTGTCTTCAGATCTTTTTTATACTTTTTTTTTTGGCAATGCTTTGTTAAACAAAAATTTGGGATGTCTTGGAATTACATAATAAAAAACCAAAATGCTTGGGTTTCGGTAACAGATGTTACTCATATTCATATTGGAGCACAGGCTCTGATTTTATATCCAGTTTTAGCTGTTCATCAGCAGAGGGCAATATAACTTCATCCATTTCCTTGAAAGGAATTAATTTGTTGATCTTTTTATTTCTAATTTTAACTAAGGGAGCACCTACTTGTAAATACTGAGAAAATATGTGAACTCATGATGAAAAAGCAATGAGCTGTAGTATTAGTATTCGTTATGCACTTTCAGAAGCCTATATAAACTTCCTGATAGTTGTACTCTGTGGAATGTGTTCGCTGAGTTCATAAGCAGGCAGAAAATGTCCTGACTTTATGGAGATAGCAAAATGCTTTTTTACTTTTCCACTGGATTACCTGGTACGCCCTCGGCAATTAGTTCACGTGCCATTTCAATGGTTTGTTATTTGTTTGTTTTCTTTTTGTTTGTGGACTTTAGTTTGTTTGTTCTGGGACATATGTATTTTTTGCCTTAGGACAGTTTCATGCAAAGCTCGGGATGCTTTTTGCATCTATTGCAGTTTTATTGTAGGTTTAAATCCCTTATGAAGAACTTGTAGTATTTGATAGACTCTCAGTACATGTGTTATAAATTAAGTGGAGTGAGAAGCTGTGCTGTAATAATTAAGAAAAACTAGATTTAGGCCTTTATTTCAATTCATTCGTTCCATATGTTATAAGAAGAGTCTTTGTTTTATGGCTGGGGTTGTAAAATGAGCCTTTACACTCCTTAGGAAGCATGTGTACCATAACCTTTTAGTGTACATCATGTTAATACTAATATATTATGATAGTTCTTTGATTTTTATGTTACCATTTAAATTTCCATTTAGTTCTTCTTTCAGGACATGTCAGGAATCTTAAAATGGATGTTCATGTGTGGCTTTTTTTTTTTTTAAATCTGCTTTCCTGTTTCTAATGCTCTTGAGGCATATTCAGAAAGACTTCAGACATATGGTTTCTTGTTTTTCATCTTCTCCTTTGGGCATCAAACATTCAACGATTCTACTTTACTGTCAGAGCATAAATACAATTCCCTCTAACAGCCTGGGACAGAAGCATTTACCAGTGTTAAAACATGAGGCTAGGATTAAAATATTTTGTATTCTAGCTCCAGCTCTGCCCTTGGCTCGCTGAATGACCTTAGGCAGTAGCATCCCTCTCTTTACTTTTGCTTGAAATGCATTGGATAATGCTGGCCTTCCTCTATTACTAAAATTGTTTTGAAGATTAATTTGCCTTTCTTTAAGCTTAACATTTAAATTGCAAATAACAATAGAACTCCTTTAGGTACTCCATGTAAATAAAAATGGCAAAACAGATAATAAAGAATATATGTGTTCGTATAATACAGCTTTTGCATTCAGTTTTTTTGCACAGGTATTTGTGCTTGTGTTCCAGTTCCAGATCTGCCCCTAATTACAGGATTTGTTTAAATCATTCAGTCTTTTACACTGTCATGCTGATGCAAAATGGGAATAAATTCAAATCAATGTCAGCAGGTATTGAAGTTTTAGGCTGGGGTACGTAAATGCAAGTAATAATTATTATGACTTTAAAAATGTATTTAGAAAAAACCTGCAGGATTTTCATGCATAAATCCAGTGCTGATTATATGGTTATATCTTGCAACATACACTAATGGTTAATTAAATAAAGCATTGTTAGATGGTTGAAAAGAACACAGTACCTATGCAAATGTAACTGGCAACATGTAAGTTAGATAGATAGTTTTAAAAATCACTCTTCTAAACCATCTTAGACTTTTCCTTTATTTTAAAAAGATTAATTTAAAAAAAAAAACATTAGTTGTAGGGAATGTAAAAACATGTTTTACAAAAAAATGTAAAGAATGTTTTACAGGAATCTGTATGTAGTTGGTAATTTTGTTATCCATTTTAATAGGGTTAAGTGGGAAAGAAGAAGAAGCTAGCACAGTAAGATGGATGACTTTCAGAGCTAAACCATTGTTAATCTCACTGATATATCCAAGCATGTGTATTATGAAAATTTCCTGTGTCTTGGTAGAGAATAATGTCTTGAAATGTAATAAATAGATAAGTTATCATACTACCATAGCTTGAGACACTTGGAATTGTGCCATGCTCTAAGACAAAGGACACTTCACTAAAAATTTTGATGTTTAAAACGTCCTTGTTATTAAAATGTTAATAATCAAATACGTATGACACCACTGTTTTATAGTTTATATGTGATATTGAAAAAATGAGAAAAGAGCTTTATTTTGAAGGCTGTAGAACAAGTTGAGATGTAACTAATTTAATTAAGCACATTTCCACGAAAGTAGAAAGTACCCAGATAGCTTATTTAATGTGATTGGTGGCTAATGAATTTAGTGTAGATGTTCTTCAGTAATAATGTACTAGGTAAACTTTCAAAACATATTGCCTTAGTTCCCTCTGTCTCAGCCGTAGATGTTTTATAGTGTTGGAGAATATGATTTGTGAAGGAAGTTGGTGAAGTAGTCATGAACAAATGTATCTGTAGCATTCTACTCTGATTGTCTGTTAGAACCTACTTTTAAACCAAAGTAATGATATGATAAGCTTGTTGTCAGAAATATATTTTGATCTGGTTGTTGCATAAGAGTTTATTTTAGGTAGTTTTACCCAAACTGGTAATGTCTTAATTGTTAGAAGGTTTGTTGTTGTTATTTTTTTTAACATTGTGTTTCAAACTTGCTATTTGTATAATCAAACTTGTGTTTATGAAATCCTAATTTTCCAAGAGAAAGGAAAACAAGTGTGGGTTTTTTTTGTGGTGGTCATTTTATTTTATTTTATTTTATTTTATTTTATTTTATTTTATTTTATTTTATGCAATTTCTTGGACTTTGGCTATATATAAGGTGTGTGTGTGTGTGTACATATATATATATATAAGGTGTATATTAAGTATCACTTCTCTTATTCTGTGTGTTCATGGAGNTTGGGCATGAATGATTTTATCATTATAATCTTATTCAATTTTATTTTATTTTATTTTATTTTATTTTATGCAATTTCTTGGACTTTGGCTATATATAAGGTGTGTGTGTGTGTGTACATATATATATATATAAGGTGTATATTAAGTATCACTTCTCTTATTCTGTGTGTTCATGGAGTGGCATAGATTATTATGATAAAATCATTCATGCCCAACATGTGGAATATTTGTGTTTAGAACTATTGAGTAGCAAAGAAAAGTACAGGGATTCTGTTGGTTTGGTTTTGTTTTGTGGTTTTGTTTTGGTTTTGTTTTTTTTTGTGACTTATCTGGTCTCCTTTGTTTCCTCTCCTCATACCCTATTTTTTTTGTTGACTTTCTTGAGAACAGTATTGTTTCAGATTTTTTTCTTACAGAAGTAATGAGGACATTTTAAATTTATTTGTTCTGCATTAGTTGTCTGATCTTAAAACTGCTGAATCCATTTTTTTGTCTTGATTATGTAACTCAAAAGTCTGTACATCTGTCCATTGGGAATATGGCTTATTTAGGTGACAACCCTTGTGCCACCTGCCTCTATGAAGTGGTTTGCAGTTTGAACCTAGCACTTAATCAGCTATGCGTTTAGATACTGAAATGAGAAGATGAAAATTTCCCTTCATCTGTTCAGGTGCAGAATGTACATTTTGAGATACATGTTTTCCTAGAAGTGCTTGAAAACCTCCTTTTGGTTACCATCCTAAATGATAGATCCCTTTTTCCCCTTCTTCCCTTGAAACAAGCCGGGGTAGGAAGTTATCTTAAAGAAAATTAACATTTAGTTATCACATGACTGATGTCTTGATTCATCTTGTGCCTGTTTTGTATTTCTCTGCACATACTCTTTTGCACATCTGTGCTTCTTTTGTACTTTGCTGCATATATGTGCAAGCTGAGGCACACTACATGTTTGACATACTTGTAGATTTCAGCGTCCTAATGATTCTACATTAAATTATTTCTTAAAGGAAGGTGAAACACAAATTGAATTCCGTATATGTTGCTGAGGAGAAAGAGAAGGTGTTTGAAAAGAAGTCTGTACAAAATAAGGTGAGGGGAGTAACTTTCCCTGTTTTCTGCATAGAGAAGAGGAGGTGCTTGGGCCTTAAGTATCAGTTCTCCTACTGCACCTTGGTCTTGTGTATCCTCTGCCAAAAAGCTGCCTTTTCTGCATGGAGTGCTTTTGGATCCCTATTATATTATATATTCTTCTATATTCCAGTACTTACTCCTGGTTTCAGGTCTGGTACGTACAGAGTAATTTAGTATACAGATTTTTGACATGTATTTGAATAGAATGAAAGGCTGACCTGTAGCTGTATATCTGTATTGTGCAGATTCCCAGAAAGGGACGTCATGGTGACTAATGAGAGGAATACAGCAGTCCATTACCAGTTTCATGCCAGTCGGCAGCGTGAAGGTGCTGTGATATAAATAAGGATGTTTAATCCAGAATGCCTCCTAAAAATTAAATGAAATCTTATGCCTCACATAAGGAAAAGAATGAAGTCCTGTGCAAAGTCCATTTTCATTGAGTTGGAACATGGTATTCCCAAAGTCAGGAAGAGACAATAAAAATTTTTTTTGTAGTGAGATTTCACACTTGTTTTTGCAGCAGGGTTTCTGCTTTCTATATACAATACAATTGACATACCAGTTTTCAAATTGGACTTCAATTTGATTTTTTAAAGGGAGACTTTTAAATATGTGGACTTTAACTCTGTATTCTTAAAATGCAGTTGTTTAGTATGTTTCGAGTTTGTCTGCTACCAAAAGTACAGATGATGGAAATTACAGGACAAAAATGAATATGAATTTATGGTTTTTTTGTGTTTCTATTTGTAAGACTGTTAAAAAAATGTTATATTTAGACTTTTATCTTGACATAATTTAAACTGGTTTTTGACTATTAATTTGGTATTATTTTAGATTTAAGCTTAAAAAAGGATAGGTTGTATCATGTTTGTCATATTTTCTCATTTTAATGATGTCCATGTTTTGTGACAGCTGATAATTCATTTCCAAATCAAATTCTCTTCTCTGCCTGGATCTATTAGAGCATGTTAAGAAAATGCTATTTGGTGCATGTTCTCTGAGGCTATAGTCAGATGTCTCTTTTTTCCCCTTCAGTTTTGCTGTCTTAATGGGAGTAATCTCAGCACTGCTGGGTTCCTTGGCATTTTTTAATAAAATCATTGCTCTTATAGAAGCAGATACTTGGCAGAAAATAGACAGTCTTTTATTTTGCTATGATAACACATAGGAGACATGAGGCCAACTAGTAAATTTGTTTGAAACAAACAGAGGAGGTGTTGGAAGAAAAATCTGAGCAAAGTTTCATATTCATTGAAACCAGACTTTGTTATAAGTCTTGATAACTTATTCAATATTATTTTAAAACATTTGTTCTTGTGGAAAGGGAATTCAAATGTTTGAAAAAAAATTCACTGCAGTGACCTTTAGCACATTGCTGTGTTTAAGATTAATCAAAAGGAGATATGCTAGTATCCTGTATGTTTGTTTTTTTCTTTTTAATTAGGAACTTTATTATGTATCAGCCAAGCTTAACTTCAAATTTATATTTACACACCTTTGAGCGTGTACTTTATTCAAAATGAAGTAGTGAATAATGGTTGAAAAAGTTCACTAAGTAGATACTTCTTGTATCATTTTATTGCTGTTTTGCTGAAGGTAAGATACATTAAAAATTGAAGATACTCTTTTGAGAATGTAAGATCTTCCACATACACTGTATTTCAAGGAACAGTTTTAAACTTTTTTCCAGCAATACAAATCAAAATGTTGATCACTTTCCAGAAGGTGTTTAGGGAATATGGTTGTTTCTTAAGAGCATGTCCCAAGCTGCAGAAAAATGTTGTTGATGATTTGCTATTCATCTTTGAATTTCATGTGTTTGGTGCTTGTGCCAGCATGCTGTCTCTACTTTTTAGTTCTTGGCGTTTAGGTAAAACTTATGTGGGAAGGCTGCAATGCAGGGAAACCGTGTTAGAGTTTAATCAGTTCTGTGTGATTTGTGTCTTGAGCTATTATGTATTCTGTTTTCGAGTTTCATAGACTAATCATGGTTAGATATTTTACTTAGGAATGATTTTGAGACAGAGATGGCACCTCTTTTGTGATTTTATATTATGTATGAAACTTTGCTACCAAGTCTCAGTCATCTTCCAAAGACTCTCTGAACCCTCATTTAATTCTTTGCAATGTAGATTAGAATCAGCTTGTATACATATGATTTTTAGCCTTTGTGTGTTATAAATGAAGACATTTCTTGATGGGGGTTTTTAATGGCTTAAGTTATGGAAACTGTTATTTCAGTTAAAAAATAACCTTCTCTGAACATGTCCCATATGATTTTTTTAGTAAAAGCTCTCCAGAGGAGTTGGGGGGGAGAAAAAGTGGGTTGTTCAAACTGCTTTGCCCCAAAACTGAATGAATGCACTTTTTGTCTTTTCTAAGACAACTGATGCCTGTGGCATAGCTCATACGAAGTGTATTCATAAACTTCTGACACCTGTATAGGAAGAGCAGAGATACTGAATGCATTATTCCACATTTCTTTGGCATAGTGCTAGTTAATTAAAGCGTACTTCTTTTAATTGTGTCTGTTGGGCAGCTCTACCAGCGTTTATTGACAATGACACCTTGGTTTACATGACCTGTCTGATTTCTAGACATCATTGCCAACTTTGTTTTAAGTTCAGGTGGATCTTACACTGGTTATAGGATGTTGGAAAGAAGATTCCTTTCATTGTTTTTTTATGGGAGGTGTGCCTGTGATAGCTTCCTTGTGAGTTTTGCTGGGGGATGCTTGAGCTTATAAGTATGAGCTCCTGTGTTTTAAACAAAGTGTCGTTGTCTGGACTGTAGCCTGGTGAGACCAGCATGAAGAACAGGACTCACTGCTTGTACCTTGGTGGTGAGTGACCATACCCAGGAATAGGTATTGGTCATGAGTGACCATACCAAATAGTTATGAGTGACCATGGCCAGGACCAGTGATATTCGGCACACGTGTTTATCTCTGTGGCTGTAGGATATGTAGCTTTCAGCCAGGCTGAGGATTGTGTGAATGCACAGTGTGTCTTTTAAAGTGCCCATGCAATTTGTCATCCTGTGTGTAAAAGTGTTCTGTGACTGAGAGGTTGTACACAGCTGGAAGATAATACTCAGATTGGTGAATGGCACTGTACCCAGAGCCCTGTTTGCTGCATGGAGTTTCCTGGGGCATTACTTGCTTTTTCCTCTTTGCAATATAGGTTTAGCAGCAGTAGAAAAAATAAAAAAAAAAAAAAAAAAACCCAACAGAAAAAGAGAATAATAACTACAAAGCAATAGATGGAAAAGGTAGGGGAACAGAGATAATGAGATTAATGTGGGAAACAATGAATACAGAGAAAATAACAAGGGAAAGTGGTCTGGGAAGAATTCTTTCTTTAAAAGGACATAATTGTAGGAAAGTAGGTTGGGATTTTTATTTTATTCTATATCTTTCTGTGACAGAAGTGTTTATGTGCATGGGTAACTTCAATTTTAATAAATGTTTAATAAAATTTGCATGCTCTGTTTAAATAGCAGAGTTAAATAGCAGTGTTAGTGGCTTAGGCTGGAATTCTGCATACTTTTCTCCATTTTGCTTTCTGCACTGCATAGACTATAAGCTTGTTGAAGTTCATTTCATTACTGTGTTTGAAAGTCGTGTTCGTTTGTTTTCTCCATGACTGCTCCTTGATCATAAAGAAGCACATTATGTCTCTGTGAATAATTGAAAGCATTTTCACTTTATTCTGGTACTGTGTTTTTTTCTTTACTTGCTCTGCTTAATTCTTACTTTGTCATTCATGCTGTGAAGAGGTGAGAGAGACCTTTTGACAAGTCATTATTTGCCATCAAGTGATAAGATATGAGTTCTATCTGCAATTTGCCAAATCAGCTATTACCATAGCTGCTAAAGCTGAGTATGTATTTTAGATTAAAATAATTTTTTTGAACTGCTTTGTTTGTGTTTCTTAAGAAGAGAAATCAGTTTCTTAAATTTCAATAGACACCCAAGTTAAAACTGGGAAGATTTCTTTAATGTAACTTAAAACAATGAGAAAATACAGCCTTTTTGTCAGTAACATTTAATCAATTAATTCTAAGTAACAGAAGCAACTATTCAGTGTAACAATGGAGAAGACCAAACAAATCATACCTACTTTTATAGGGAAGAGTATTTTAATCCGAAGTGTCACATTTGTACTGAGTAGCTTTGTTTCTTCAGGTGTACTTACATAGAACATTTTTGTGGAAAACATTATTCACTGAATCATGAAACAGCCAGTAAAACTTTGCCTGCATGTTCTTGTGTGAATTTACACAGAGGAATTGTAACAGCTGTCATTTCCACAGACAGAACTCTACATTGGTAGAAAAAAGGGAATATGTTTGCTGATTTGTTGATAGAAATTTCTGGAATGAGGTAATTTTTGAAGAAGACTCACAAAGATGAGGATGTTGACAAGCTCTAGTGGTGCTGCTGGTAATGAAAACGCTATTTTGAGGATTTTTGTTACAGTATCTAAGAATGGAAATGTTTACTAGAAAGCAAACAAAATAAGTAATGCGAAGAGATAGGAGAAGTGGAAAATAGGTGTCTTTTGTAAGGTACTGGCTGTTTCTTAGCCATCACTGGGATGTAATATGCTTCTGTTTTGCATTTAACAGAATTAAGTTACTCAATGGATGCAACCGGTGAGAGATTCTAAATAATTAAATGATTACAGAATGTAAAGTATCTGTTTAGTGAAGGTGCCTTTTTTTCTTTTTTTTTCTTTTTTTTTCTAAAAAATGTGACTTAAACGATCAAACAAAAAATAACATTTATTAAATGTAAATAAAAATATTTGTGGAGAAGGGAAATTAAGGAATCAAATATACTTGACGAATAGAATTAAGTGCAGTCTAATGTGAGTTCATTTGAAATTGAATTGAACTCCTTGAATTCATTTTTGTTTAATTTAATTGCTATGATGATTGTGAAAATTGTTTATGAAGTGATTCACTAAGACTTGAGAAGACCCTTAGTATTAGAACAATTTTCATACTTCACATTGAATACTGTTTTATTGAAATCCAGGTCCTGTGTTTGACTTAACAAGTTCTAGGAAAGATGTGGGCAGTCCATTTTACTTTTCTTTGAAAGCAGAAGTGCTGTGGATCTTTCAGCTTCATTTGTAACAACTTTCAGATATGAAAAAGCAGCAGTATCAGACCATTTATATATCCAGTCTTATTTTTGTTATTTGTTTGAGAAATATATGTGATCAGGAAAAGCAGGCTGCTAGGCAGAATATGTTCTCTTTAGCAGTGTAAAATATGTTGCATAAAGGAAAAGGAAAATTAAGCTCAGTGATCTTTTAGCGTTTCTAATTATTTACCATATTTTACTTTCTGGTGCAGTAAATTGCTAATAGTATTAAGTGTAATAGTTAAACATTGATTTTTATGTAAATATAAAACTATAACAGGAGTAAATTCACAATGCATTTTTAAAGAAGTTTATTGTTATCACTGGAGTGCTGAAGAGAAAGGTTCTTGAGGGCATGTAGGATGAGAAAAAGCATCCTACCTGATACTGTTAGAAATTTCTTGGTGGTTTTTTTAACATTATCAGTGTGTCTTTCTTAGGTGCCTTAGGGAAACCCGTGTTTACTTTTCATAACGCTCTGATATGATAATCCACAGTCATCTTTTGATTGTCTAATGGATTTACTGTGCAAAGCAAATGCAATCTCTTGTATTATGGGAAAAGATATTTATTTGTTGATGGGGTGGTGATGTCTTCTTTTGGCCAATGACAGCAGAGAGCTTTTGTGATTTAGGCTTATGTATACTTCTAGAAACTCCAGAACATACCTGCCTGCATATCTAGGTGTATAAGTACTTTTAAAAATTAATCTTCAGGAAGCTTTTTTACTTCAGATCATGCATTAGATGTCAGTCACTTTGTTCCTGTATTTTAATACATTCCAATTGCTAAAAATACTTACATATGAGGAAAAAAATATATTTGGAAACAAAGATACTAAATCTCTCTTTTAAAAAGACACTGCAATATATGTTAATTAGGTAAGCTTTTCTAGTGCCATACTTGTGACAGAAGTGCATTGATTAATATACTGCGTTCTCTACAGAGAGTATAATCTCTAGGGTGCAGTTTAGACTATTTAGGTACAAACATTTTCAATTCAGTTACATAAATGAGAATAAGTAAAGCCTGTAAGGATTGCTCTCAAGGCTTTTAAAAAAACAGAGGCAGTGCTTTTCATGATGTGTGGGACCACACATTTGACAGTATTTTGTATAGTAAAATTTCTTACATTTGTCCTATGTAATGTTCCAGCAAAAAGAAAGCTTGGCACATGTTCTTCTTCAATGTATGTGTTATTAGCATGTAGCAATTGTTTTGTTTTAAATTCTTTACTGATTTTCCTTTGTTGCTTTTGTGTATTGTTTGTGGGTATAAATTCTTCCTGTGCATGTCTGAGCTTCTCCAGTTTCGAGAGCTAGTGATGTTAGAGCCTTGGAGATTTTTTAGGAATACATTTGTTATCTTCACCATGTCTCTCCTGCATTTTGGTTTTCCATTCGAAGATTTTATCCAGGTAGACCTAGAAGCTTCCAGAAAGTTTCAAAATTCTTATGCTAGAGCTATAAAATCTTATTGTGGAAATCTGGTGTGACCTGAAGGTCAAACTGTGTGGTTGACAAAAGGAGTGATAGAATGGCTCTGGTGGGGCCCTGGCATCCAGCAAAAGTCAAACCACCAGCATTACACATTTCTGTTTGAAAAATTGCAATTAGAAATGTGAAAAAGGTCCATTTCATTTACACTACACTAAAATTAAGATGCCTTGAATTCATTCAATAGGATGAAATACTGCTTGGTGTGAATTCAAGAGGTCCTTTTTGGTCAGCTGTAACTACATCTCTAATCATCCTGGTACAGATGCTTTTTAAAAAGGTTATATGCACAAATGGTTAAATTTCTTTAAAAAACATTGCTAAGATATTTCAAAATAATTCTTCTAGTGAACGTAACACAGTTCAGCTGGTGTAAGATGTTACCTTTTCAATGAGGTGCTTTACTGTAAGATTTGGTACCTAACTTGCATTTTTAAAATTTTTTGAGCTTTTTTTCTGGAAATAGGTATTTTCATGAAGAACCTATCATACTGATAAAAACAAGCCGAACATTACAGTGTTTCACAGACAAGTGCTTGTAAAATGTCAGCCTAAGATTTTCAGACAGTTAATGTATTTTGACATGATTGCATAACAGCAAGATGTTGAGTACTTTTTGTTGTTTAGAGAAGTCTAAAATTGAACAGTTAACATCTTAGTAGGGTATTCTTACACTAATCAAAAAACTCAGTGTGAAAGAACAGGAAAGGCTACAAAATCAAGTATTGAAAATTAGTCTGTCAAAACTCGGGGTTCAGTTCAACTTCAGTTCACCCTTGTTATGTTAATATATAGTCTTTAAGTTTAGGAACAGGTGAATTTTTTTTCCACAGACTGTACTCCATTAGAAAGTTTCATTTATTTCATATTCCTTTATCAGAGCATATAATGTGTAGGCATACTGTTCCCTATTAAAACCAGGTAACAGAAAAAATTCCTTCTAGACATTTTTGGTAATACTTTCACTGTTGCATCTGTAAACTTGATAAAAAATAATTTAAAATTACAGTACTTCTGTGGATTAGTTCATATTACTATCTGTATTTTACAACTGCGGAACATTAAACTAAAAATGTATAAAGGCTGAAATATTTCTAGACTTAAAGTATCCAATTTAAGATGCCAGTGATTTGAGTTTTAAATTTGAGTATTTTCTTGTAGCACTTTGAGCCACAGTTAGCTGACTTAAACTGTGGATGTAGTAGCTTGCCACTTTTGCAGCTTCCTTTTGTAATATTCTATTGGCTACTGCTCATGAAAAATTGGATTTTGTGGTTTGCATGCTATCACATAGGAACTCTATGACTGAGTAAAGAAAAGAATTGATTTCTTCTGATACGTGTGCCCTTTTCTTAAAAGTGGTATTTCCCATTTGTGTAGAATATTCTTCACTGTGCTGTCTTTACATTTTGTAGTGTCTGCAAAGACGTGGAAAACAAATGATTACAAAATTCTTGTTCTGTCCCTTGTTGTATCTGTCCTGAAGATTTGGTGACAAATACATTGATTTTTTTTTGTTGATAAAAAAATATTGTATTGAGAATACTATATTCCAGTGGTTACAGACCTGTCACTGGTCTCCTCTGTGTGTGTGCTGTACACCATCCTGCCTTGCCCACACATGTCTCTGCTCACTCACTTCTCTCTCCATTGTAACTCCCAGGTCCTGGTTTCAGAGGTTTATTTCCCCCCCGCCTCAGTTTGTTTCTCTGACACAGGCATTTCCACCTTCTCTCTGCCTTTATTCAGATCTCTTTTCCAGTTGGTTTCCTATCGTTCTGGGTTTTGTACCAGTGTTGTGCAGCTGCGTGATTCTCTGCCTGCTGTGCCTTTCCGTCCTCTCCAACTCTGTGTTCTGTCCAGATAGCTGTGCCCCCCTTGGCTGTACTCTTGTTTTTGGTAGTGTCTGAGAGTACACAGCCATTCAGTTTAGTGCAGATCTCGAGGAATAGTTCTATGCAACATGTGTGGTGTTGCCAACAAGTGGAGGATATGTTTGTTACAAAACCCTTGAAACAATAGGATATAGTTACATTAAAAAGGTGAATTATAGAGAAAAATAATCAATAGAAATGGTGGAAATTAACTTTTTGTAGATTGTGTTTCCTTCTGAATATTTTAAAAATAATGGAATTTCTAATCAGGATGTTTAAGTAATCCACCAGAATCTTGTAGCTATGTCATTTTATCTGAAGTTTTTGCTGTAGTTTCACAGCGGTCTTATTATATTATCTTATTATATTAGGCTGTGATCAGCTCTTTTTTTTTTTCTTTTTTTCTTTTTTTCTCCCCCCCCCCCCCCTTTGTGGAAGTTCTTAAAATCCTCATGGGTCGTAAACTTGCAAAAGGTTTCTTTTTTTGATTTATTGCCCCTTCTCCCATCTCCCCATTTTAAAATCCCTCCTTTTGGAAATGTGCTAAGACCTTTTCAAACAGATTTAAAGTGTTTCTCCCTTTGGAGCCAGTTACTGTTGAGAGCTGTGTACCTTGTAGGAACAGTCTGTGTGCGTTCCCAGTGCACAACTTGCTGTGACTAATTAGGCTTTTTGGGGCACTGTCTCCCATCTAGTAGTTTGAGGAATGAAATACTAAATTTGAAACTCCAGTCCTCTAGTGATCTTCTGCTTTCTCTACAAAGTAAGTTTAGTTGGGGCTTTAAGCCCAGGAAAAAAAATAATGGTTCTTTTCTTTACCTTTGCTGTGATTCCCTTTGGGAAGCATAGCTTAAAATAATCAACTGAGCTGAGAGGTGAAACAAACTAGACTTCACTGACATGTTAGAAGCAGAATCCAGTAAAACTGAAAACCCAGAAATGAACTGGATATGCCAAAAATGGCCCATTCTGCCTATGTGTAGTACTCTGTCATTTCCAGTGCTGACAGCAAAAGTAGATACAAAATAATTGAATTTCATACTCATTTTCATGACAGAAAAGCTCAGTGCAAGACTCTGTAGAAGGGGAAGGTGATTTTCAAAAAATTTAAGCAGAATTGTTTTTATTTGTGTGCATGTCTGTGTAGATTTTGCTCACTGACTTAGTTGCCGTCATTCTCTAGCCTTAACATCTGCGTATTTCCTGAGGTGTCCAAGCAGTCTGAGTAGGATTAGTTGTTGAGGTATGGCAGACAAAGGAATGCTGAATTTTGAATGCTCTCATCACAAATTTTTCTTCTTGAGTTGTAATTCTCTGTGATTTATGCAGACGCTTTTCTCAGACCAGGTTATGTTCTGTGGTACCTCCTTAGTTTTGATGTGGCGTGGCTTTGGTCTCCTCTCCACCCAGCACCTGCCTCTTTCCTGTTTCACTGGGGTTATTCCTAGGATTTACAGCTGCTCTATTCAATATGACTTGCTCCACCTACAGCATTCTTCTACAGTTTCATCTGCTGTTTCAGCCGGTGCCTTTTTCCGGTACGGCCATGTGCACTGCCTATGCATAACAGTGTAGTAGTGCCACTACTTAACATTTTGTCCAGAAGAGAAGGCTGAACGTTAAATGCAGAAGTGACAATCACATAAATGTATATTGTGACATATGAGACATACTTAGTGTTTATATTGTAAGACAAATACATATTTTATAACATAAGGAAACTTCAAAGATTTTTTTGAGAAAGGGTGTCTTTTAATAAAAAACACCTGTTTGTGTACTTATAAAATATGAATGAGTTGTTTTCCTTTAGTTTGTCAAGTTACTTAGGAATAACAGAAAATGACTGAACTCATTAAGAAATTACTTAAAGGCACCTGAGAAGGAAAAACTCCTATTTGGTTGCCTGTATTTGTATTTTAAAATTGTATTTGTTTTATGTTTAAAGTATTTTTTTATTTATTGTTTTCTCCCATTCCACGGCTCTGCAGACAATAATATTTTAGAGAGTCATTTCACTTTCTCTGCCTCTTTTAAGTTTTTATCTGAATTCTATTAAAAATCTAGGATATGCCTAAGGTGTCTAGATGGTGAAATCAGAAGCATCACATCTGTTAATGAATATGTGAATGTGAGATGGTGTTCTAGTAGACACACAGGGTATCATTAAGGTAGCATCAGATGCAGGACAATTTTGAATGGTGACTACTGTATTTGGCCTATAAAAATCCTATTTATAGCTCTGATTAAAAAAAAAAAAAAAGCTTAGTATTTATTTGAATTTAATATGAGAGAATAGATTCCAGTACTGGAGGTACCAGAAGAATGTGATTTTCTACATAAATTAAAAATTGCCTTCAAATTGTATGGCAAGGTAATTTATTTAGGCAGTATAATATCTTAATATATAGCAAGTCCCCTTTTGTCTAAGCAGCTCTACTGATCGACTTAAAATTACATTGCTGGAATCACCTTGAGACTTCAATAGTCTTTAAGAAAATAGTGGCTTACCTTAGAAGTCTATAAATACATTTGTTGGCCAAAAAAATTAAAGTGCAAGTATGAAATATTTATTAAAGTACATGCAGGACTTCATGAAATTCCTGACTTTATTAAAAACTGCTTATCTTGTGAATGTATCTGACATTTTTAGTAGAAGTTATTGCACAGCTGTGTTACATGAAAACAGAGCATTGTGACAGCAAATGAAAAGATGGTGATCAGCTAGCTAAGATTCATGACATAAAATGATGTCATTTAAAGTACATATCTGAAGTCTCATGTGGTGAAGTATCACATATTTCAAGTCAGAAAAAAAAGTAAGTTAATGTGTTAAATAGCTAGGGAGATAAATTAGTAGTAAATTATTAGTTTTATATTTCAGTCTCAGACTCTTCTGTGAATTTTAAACCAAGGAACATAAGCACAGATATGAATGTATAAAGTGAATGCTCTTCAGGAATGTATAGAAAGCAAAGTCTCTAATGTCATGGAACTTTCACTGGTACAACTACAGGTTGCATGGCATTGTAAAATTACTGTGCTTTAAAAGTGAGTTTGATGCTTTCTACTGAAGTGTGCATAGAACTTCTGAAATCCTCTTTTTGCTTGTGAGCATGTTAAAAAGCAGCATTCCTGAGCAGTGTTTCCCTCCTGCTGCAAATAATTATGAGTTACATACATTATATTCCTGGTGTTAATTATATGGCAGATTTGATTTTGAGAATCACAAGAAATATGAGTAAAAAAAGCTATTCCTGCACCATCTTTGGTTAGTAAATGTGATACTCAATGCAACAGATAATGATGATTCCTTTGTCCTATCTAACAAGATACTTGTTCTACATTTTTAAAAAGAAAACTTAAAGAAAAGTTGAAACCTCTTCGTGTCTGAGCAGGTGGAGAAGGGGGGAGGGTTTTGGCCATTTTGCAGAGCAGATTTTGAAGTACACAGAACTAGCTGTTCTGTTCCATGAGAAGACTATGTGTAATTAAACTTGCAATGTTGTTTTTTCACTAGTGGATTTCAGTGAAATACGGTAGGACTCGAATCTGAAATGTGGCATCACCATTTCACTAGAACATATAAAAATACTCTAGTTGTGTGATTTTCCTGCTTGTTATTAAACTGCTGCCCTTTATATTCTGATACATGCTGTACCTTTTGTTGGGAATTTTTTTACTAGTGATACTTAACAGTATATAAAAATTCTTCGGACATGTAAGCTTTCTCTGGGAACAAGTGAAGTTTAACAATTTTTAACCACCATGTAATTGTAGAAGTATGTTATAAAAAGTCTGGCACTTTCATTCGGACTTGTGTTTTATCACTGGAGTTTTGTATTTATATGTATTAAGCTACACATCTGATTCAAAAAGATTTGTGCTATAACATGAATGTAGTCAATAAAGTGGTACATTATAGTCACAGTAAATACAATTTGTGTGCATAAAGAGAAGTCTTTTTATACAGGGTAAATAGATTCCAAGATTTAAAATTGACCTAGTAACTTAATGGTATTAGCAAACAAAGCCTGCTGTAATTTGAGATAAAGACTGTAAGTAATCCTTTTCCCCCTAGCTTTTCTCTTGCACTGTTTCATTATGGATGCCTTATACCTGTGTCACGAGTAAGCCCCTATGCTGTTCTCCTATATAAAATCAACTCTTAATTACTCCACTGTGTGATAGGGCTCATTATAAGATATGAGAACTGGCTGGATAAGAGAGGATTTCTTCAGTCTGCATTGGGACTTTACCCACTGGAGACAAATTTATACTCTATGGCTATGTTTGCTTTTAGAAAATTGGACAGTCATAATCATGATTGTAAACACAGTAGCTCAGCTGGGGTTTGCTTCTGAAAATCGTTTCTAGGTCAGATGCTTAGTTCAGGCAGCCATTAAATACTTTGTTTCTAAATAGTGAGTTTTAAAAAGTTTGCAATTACATTTCCTATAGCTAAGAAGAGAAGCTTTTTTTACCTTTATAATTACATTTTAGAAAATGCTTGAGAGACACTGTATTTTTTAATCTGTTTGAATTATGACTCTATTGTTTTGCTAATTTGATCCCTACTCACAGCAAGGTGACCTTACACTTTGCACTTTCTGCAGTTCAGCACTTCCTGAAAATATGGGGTAAAATGTTTCTCCTTCCAAGAGCAGAATCACAGAAAGCAGAGGATTAGAAATTTGTTTTCATGTTTGCATTGTAGACCTTGCAGTCCATGTGGTGTGTTTTTGTTTATGAGTCTCCAGGTATTGTTCGCTTCCCTCTCATAGATTTAGGCTGTTTAAATGCAGAGATCGTTTCAGGGTAGAGCAGGTCTGTAAAGAAAGGGATTGAGATTTCAGCAGTACTTTACTGAGATATCAACTGTCCTGCTTTTTTGACCAGAATTTGTATCTGATGGTACAGTCTCTTTCCCTACAAGGTGGGAGTGCTCAAAGCTGTCCTCTTGTTCTCTTACCATGACTTGTGGAAGGCTGGGAGATGAAGTTAAAACAGGTCTCTGTACCTTGACTTCAAACACACATCATTGTCAAGAGGAGGATGATGCACACTTCATGGGTCTAAGCTGCTTAGAAACATACCAGAGATTCTGATTCTGTTGGGGAAAATTGCACTGTGAAGGCATCCAACCATGGCCACTGTAAAGATGATGAATAACCATGCACCCATTTGTGTTTGGGTTTCTTGTCCTTACTCCATTGGCACTCCCCATGCTGCTTTTTTGAATTTGAAGGTTGTAGAAGTCCTTTCTGACACTCCAGGTAACTTCTGTGTCTTTCTTTCCTGGATCTCACAACTCCATGGAACATTCTTCTCAATTTCAGAGTTAATATTCAGTTCATTCTCCTGAAAGGGGAGTTAGTTGTGGTACAGAATACTCATTATGTTAAAATATTTGAAAGCTTTTCTCTCCTGTCGGTGTCTTTGTAGTAAGCATTACATTGAATTATTTCCTTCAATATTTTGGCATCGTATATAGGGAGAAAGTTTCTTTTTTGATTTTTTTTCATTCAGAGCATTAGATATTAATGCTTTTTATTACTACAGACTTTTGTTCTTTGTTTATGGGTATTGTTATCACATTAACAAGAGGTAGAATGGTGTGACTTTGTTTGGAATTTTCGTCTATATTGCCTGTATAGAAATTAGACTTGTATAAATTGATCTTAAAAACAGCATCAGGTTTTTTTGAAGAGTGTGTTTATATCCTCTGTAGTTCAATAGTACGAGGTATCATAGAAGTGATAAGATCAGTACTACAAAATGAAACCTTATCTAGGGTTTTGGGTTTGTTTGAGCTTTGCTGGTTATCAGTGTAGGATATTTGTTTAAATTCAAGTTCTGTTTCTACATACTAGCAAATGGTATCTAACCATTTCTGAATATGGTAGCACAGTTTAAGAGGCAAGCAGTAGGGCTAGTTGTAGGTCTAGTGGATAATAAAGTGGTTTACTTTTTATTGTCTGTGAATTTGATGTCACTGTCAGGCAATCTTTGAAGTGGCTGCTGGGCCATCTTACTTTTGCCTTATGTAAATGTTACCATTCTAAAATATAGCTATAACCTTTTAAATGTTTTTAAGTATTCCTAAACAATGGACTTTCAATTACAAAAAAATGTGTTGAAGAAAATTAGTAAAGCAACTGCAATTTCAGTTTATTATCTGAAACCAAGTTCAGTGCGTGTGGCACTAATTAATGACTGAAATGTTAATATTCATACCAAATGGATGACTTGGAGGTTTTTGTTTTATCGTTTTCTTGTATATAAATGGGACAGATATGGTGTGTTTTTTTCCTTTTTTCCCCTCCTTGTTCCCTTTCTGCGTTTATTTATGTGACATTTATTGTATAAGGAATGTGTTTAAATATTTCAGGAAAGACAATCAAATAAGAGCTTTAAAATTGGGTCCTGGCAGAGGTTATACGTTAGTGTTTTGGTATTGTCTTTTTTCAATGACAGTATTGTTTCCGGTGAAGTAGTGAGCAATGTCTTTCCCTCTCCCCATCCCAAAATAAGATAAAAACCTAGTCTTTTTCTGCATGTCAGCTAATGTAATAAAATACTAAGATGTTGTTTTATGTTGTCTTTTCAAAACTTGAAAATTTTTTGACAATGTTCTTCATGTAGAACTTGTAAAAACACATGGATCTTGGGGAAGCAGTCATTGTTGATTTTTGTCTGTATGAACACAGTCCGAGCTCAGACATAGCAGTGCATCATAGCATCAAAAAACTCAAAAGGTGCATCAAGGCATTCAGCACCTTCCAGAGTTGCTGAGAATTTAGGAGGATCAAGCTCTAATTGCCTTTTAATGTTCTAACAGTCTCTTATACATCACTGTTGGACGTTACAGCAGTGTGATCTGAAAATCAAATGGTTCTCTTTAAACTTACACAAGCTGCTGTATAAGCTACTAAAACTAAAGTACTTTGAAAGTAATTTAAACTAGTTACTGAAGCTGAACTTCATCTTGGAAAGTGTTTACATCAATATCATGGACTTGCTCACAAACTTACTTGAAAACATTAGTAAAACAGTATTTTAAGTTAAAATTGTTAAATGTGAAGAACTTTGAATAGTGTTGTGATTTATACCTAGAAGTTCTAATCTTTTTTGCCTCTAGTGAGTTAACATTAGAGCAACTAAATTTCTGCCAAATCCCATATACTTGAGTAACACTAGGAATAGCTGATGTTTCAGCATTAGTGGTATCCTTAAGCTGCTAGACTGCTGGAGTCAATCCTGAAGATTGATTTAGCTTTAAAGGATGTAATATATAGGTGACACAGTAGAGTTTTTTTAAGACTTTGGAATGATGTAACATCAAAAGCTGCAGAAATGATGTATTAAGTTATCTCTAATCACTTTTGAATTTATTTTACTCTGAATATTTCTCTGCACTAAACTGTGCCATCATAGAAACTACTCTCAACCTTTCTTTGCTTTCCTTAGTTTTAAATCTATTTTTTAAATACTCTGCTGGTCTGCCTCCCTCCTGAATTATCTCAGTTTTTAGGTGGAGCAGTTGATAAAATCTGATGATGTAATACTATCTCCACATTCTTAAGATTTTTCAGTTATAAAAATTCAGGTAATGGATTATATCCAGAAACTCCTGTATTTCATCTCACTTTTCCATGTTAGAAGGAAGCCTGGGAGATTTCACCAGGCTGAAACTTCTCTTTTACATAAAGGAATCCTTGAGTGATGTGGAGCCACTGCAGTAGATGGTGATTTGGTTTTTCACCCTCAATTAGACCGGCATGGCAAGGAACCTCAGTTTTGGAGGTTTCTATCAATGAATAGCTGTCTGAAAGAAACTGCTGTAGCAGGAAGAAAAACAGCCTGGAGTGTGCAATATTTATTATTCTGCAACTGGCCTCCAGCTGCAGGCAAAAGAAAAGGAAATGCATAAGAAATAGTGATCACTAGAAGCCATTTGTGATTTCCTCTGAATCTTTCAAGCACAGAGTAGAATCTGGGCCAGTGCATTAGCACAAGTTTATATTTATCTACAAAAACTGTCATGATTATATTACTATTTTCCCAAATCACCAGTTTATTTTCACACTATGCAAAGAATGGACTTTCTGCATCTTACTGGACAGAATGTCAAATGATCTTGCACCAGCTTTATTTTAAAGGTACAGGAAGGAATTTATGGGAGATGTAAGTACATTATGATAGAGACTAATTGCTATGGTTAGAAGATAAAGTAGTCTTCACTATAGGCAAAATATGCCTAAATACACAATTACAAAAAGCAACTCTCCTACAAGAGAGGTTTTTTTTGCATGCAAATGAAACGTTAAAAACTAGGACATACCAGGTATCATTTTACATTTATTACTTTGCCTTGTTGCAGGTCCAGTGCCATCACATGGTATCTAAAGGCATTGTGGGTCTTGTTGTGGCCACTGGACCATTGTTACCAAAAATATAATTTTCTTAGCTTTTTTGCTTTCCTTTTTGATTTCTGCTGTGGATTTAGGTGATCTCCTTCCCACAGCTGGTATGGTCATAAGGGGAGAGGATGGGTTTCGGGCATTATTTTCTCTGACAGCAGTAAGTTAGAAGTACTTTGCCAGCTTCTAATACTGATGGAGTTAATGGACTATTGACATGAGCTCCGGTTTTGGAGATGAGGAGTGTGTGCAGCACACCCCCTACCGCAGTTGCTAGAATAGCTGCAAATGTTAAGAGTTTAGTAGTGAAGACAGTGTTGAGTCTTTGGCATTAGCTGACAAGGTTATTTTTAACTGCCCAATTTCCCTGATGAAAACCAAGGATAATCGAACAGAATATTCTGGAACAAAGGAGCGGGACTTCCTTAGTTTTCGAACATTCACAAATTGCGAGTTTCTCAGGAACTGAATCACAAAGGTCCTTTTTGATGGGGAAATTGGCTATTTCAATGTAGTATTTGCTAACAGTTTGTCCTATTGTTATGGAAAACATGTGAGTTGACGATTTTACCTGAAGCTGGTGAAGTCGCACTTGGAGAACTCTTTCCCGTTTGGGTAGAAGACATCAGTAAATACTAATGTGAAAATGAGAGAGTAGTAGAAGGCAGTAGTACGTAGTAATTACATGAACAATGAAATAATTTGGTTTGCTTGCTCTGAAAAAGGGAAAACAGAAGCATTATATTACAAGCCTTTCATGACGTTATTTAGAGGCAATGTCATTCCTTCTCTGTGCAAAATAAAATACAAAAGAGGTTATACTTCAGTTGCATGAAAGATGATTATATTACTTTTTAGGAAAACATTTTCTTACTGAAAGGCTGTTGGATCATGAAATAACTGTTAGAGGTATTTTTAAGAGCTTGTGTAGTACCTAGAACAGCTCTGAGAAATATTTTTCAATGCAGAAAAAACAGAATCTGAAGTTTCCCAACTGCAATATATTTACTGTTCCAGTGTGTAGGTAATTTCTATGTGACACCTGTATTCAAGGAAATGCAAGTAACAACCAAACACATTCTATGTGTGATCTGGTAGAGAGTAAATAGGCCTGGATTTATTTTTCCTAAAGGAATTTTTTGCCAAGAGATTAAGAGCTATGTAAGCATAAAGTCTGTGGAATTTTAAAAACTTTTGCATCCATCTATCCATCTATCTATCTATCTGTATGTCTATCTATCTGTCTGTCTGTCTGTCTGTCTCTCTCTCTCTTTATCTCTTTGTGTACTCTCACTGGAAGTTCTACACAAGAAATTTGTGCTATTGATAGCAGGTAAAGGTTTTTAGTATGCACATAAGTTCTGAGGAGTTATGATTTTGGAAAATTTTATTATACATTAAATTGATGGCAAAATTTGTAAATATCTGTCAATTCTCTACCAGCTGTCTCTAAGAGAAAATCCTCTTAATTTTTAGGAGATTATCAGACTCTGTTTTTTCTACACTTTGTTTTAAGAATTCCAAATTAATTTTTTGCTGAATACATCTCATGTTTTCTTTTTGGTAGTAAATCTCAACAAGATCTCACAATCATTGCATATTAGGGTTTTCCTTTATGTTAGAAAAACTTACTAAAATTGCAAATTGTGATTAGTATTTTTTTCTTATCTTAACCAGCTTGAGTAAGTTATCTCAGATATGATAAAAATGAAACGTTGACAGCTACCCTTATATGTTAACTACAAAGATGGAAAAAAGATATGCATTATAAGATTAAAAATAACCCCAACAACAAAAAACCCACAAAACAAAACAAAAACAAACCACTTAAACTGAGTTAATCACAGAAGGAAAATTGCAACCGCTGTGGTAACTGTTCCCATGTTAAGGAGGAAAATTTGCAGAAAATAATTTTTTGCAAACTGTTGAAGAGCATCTAGATAAACTGGGTCAAACCCAGATGTGATTTAAACTGGAGTATCAGGGAAATGAAGGAATATTGTTGTGAAAAGGCTGAGTGTACCTCATGTATTGTAGGCCAGAGAACAACCTTCTTTTAGTAAATAGGATTAACTGACATCTTTAAATTCTATGTAGTTTAAAAAACCCTTGAAAACTTTCCTTTGTTGAGTAGCTCAATTTGTGGTTTTAGTCCTTTCTCTTCAACTCAGCAATTTTTGAAGATAGAGTACCTATCTGTTATCAAATATATGAAAACTCTCTTCTTAACTGAAAGAAATAAATTGGGAATTTCAGCTTAATTTGGTGTCCTTCACTTCTCTGGTTATTCCTTAATTTTTGCTTATTAAGTAATACTGAGTATGAGCAATAGAAATTATTATTTACCCTGAAAATACTGTAATTAAAATACTGCAGACTGGCTTAGTCTCTGAGACCTTTACCTTATCAATGAATAGATGCAATGATTGCCTTTCAATAATTGAAAATTATTTGAAATACTTACACAATCCATCTGTTGAACTAAAATTTTAATTCTATCCTTTGTCTGTAAACAGATTTGTATATTCATTGAACCATTAAAAAGATCACATTGGCTTCTTATTCACTTGAAAAAAAGTGGAGTGTATTGCTCATGAAGTTGAAGAGATAATTGAGATCCGGATTTTAAAAAAAATTCTCCTTTCCACCTCCAGTTTGACAATGAAAATAGTGTTTTAAGTGTACAGTGTTGGTTTTGATAATTGACACATGCAGTACTTGTTAACAGCAATTTAACTCTGAATAGTGGGAAAATTCAGCATACTTACCTGCAGTTGAACCTTTTATTATTTATCAAGTTCATTTGTTCTAATGTTGGTACAAGCAAGATTGCCATTTTTTTTTCTTTGCTTTGATTTTCCTTTGATTTGCTTTTGATTTGCTTTGAGTTTGGTTCAATTTGTCCTCATATGGCAAAAAATTACCTAAGATTCTGCTTGTGAGAAATCCTCAAATTTCTTGTTCTTCTCTTTCTCTTAAATCTGTGTTTCAAGTTAAATTTCTCAACAGAGAAGTTCACATTCAGTCTAAAGATTGCTGTTCTGTGACTTTTATGATTCTTTTGTGAAATGCCATGGAATACATATGCTTAAAACTGTTCTGTTTTGATGTTATGAAAGATTTGAGAAAAATTAACTTGTTTTTCATCACAAACATTTTTTCAGCCAGATTGTTGCACAGACATATCTCTGAGTATCTTTATCTTTAAAGACACCTTTCAGAAAGCAATAGATGTTCATCTAGAATCTGTATATTAAGGATTGGTTTTGCATTAATATAAACATTCCTATTTTGTTCTACTATGCGTATTACCTCCGATATCCTTGCTAAAGCCTTTTTTCAGGTGGTGTTTAGTGTTGTTTGCTGGTTCCTAAGAGTATGTCTGTGTGTGCTTTACAAAATGTGATTGACTGTGTACTCAGCTTCTTTCTTCCATACTCAGACTTTTATGGTTTTTAAGACTGTTGAACACTTGCTGAGAATCCAGCTTGGCTTTCATTGTTGCTGGAAGACCAAACAAATTGGTCTATGAAAATAATGTGTTACAGCACATTTTCTACCCCTGATTCTTGAAAGAGAGACTGGTGCACAGCAAATGCCAACATTGATTAAAAACTTTCTTTACTGTGTTTTAAGAAACCTACATATGTTCTTTTTTTCTACATAGTAGCTAGAAAGCGGATTCCCATCTGTTTCTGTTTGTCGTGGCCAAATGTACAAAAATCTGTTTGTACTGATGGTACTTGCTCATCCGGACTAACATGAGTGAAATGTTCTATTTATGAATTACAAGATACAAAATGATATCATTTCCCGGTATTGTTCAGGAAGGTTATTGCAAAGTATGATTGGTAGGTGCTAAAAAGCTTGTTCCATACTACATTTTATTAGCTAAATTACTCTTAGGCAGAAATTATTAGTCAGAAACACCAAGCGGGTCTGTTTCTTTGCTGTTCTGTCTTACAGCAGTGATGATTAGCATGAACAGTAGCTGCATGTGCCTGATACTCTTTAGCTCAGGGAAAGGAGGATAATGACTTTGGCACTTACCCTTTATTTATAATGCTTTGAAAATGTGTGAAAGCTGCCTGGCACATAGTTGTTTAGGAGCATGGTATGCTACCTAATGCATTCAGGAGTTTCCTCACAGATATTACTACAAAACTATTTTTGCTCTTTATGGTACATACAGCTTACTAGGTTTTCTTTTTTTTTTTTTTTTTAAATTTATCGTATTATTTCGCCAGAAGCTCATTTCGTATTATCCCTTTGGAGTCATGTCTGTTTACTCTAAAATTTCCAGCCAGCGTTATCACTGGTTCAGCTGTACGGCTGGCAGGAGCAGTGAGAGCTGCAGCATATGCAAGGTGCTGAAAGCTCTTGGCAACTTGGCTTTTTTTGCTTTTTCTAAATCTGCCATGGGCAAAGTTCATACAATGGAAATTTGCCTGTGTTGTAGCTTACATCACTGTGGCTTCTGGGTGAGTACAGGCTGGTAGTAATAAGACTATGAAAATTCTCCTAATAAAATGTTGGTGCAAAACCAGTGTGGGTTTTCTGCATAGCTGTTGGGAACCCAGTGATAATCCTTCAGTGGCCTATGTCATGGTTGCCAAGGAAGATTCGATATGGCTTCTTTCATAGCTTTCAGCAGTGCTCTTGTCAACAGTGCTTAATTGGATAAGGAGATAGTTGAAGAGTCAAGTGAGGCAGCCTTGGAAGAAAGGTGTGAGCTGATTTCTGTTGAACAAGTTTTCTATTATGTTTAAGAAAAAGAATTCCTTTTTTATAGCACTCTGTAAAGTGAGAAGCTGTAAAAGCCCTGCCTAGTAAAAAGCCATCTTATGGGAGAGGAGAGCTTATAGAATTATGACAAATGGAATAATCATCAGAAAGATACTGATTTTATGGAAACAAAAAGCGAACAAACCTTGATATTGTGATTTCTTAGGATGTGTAAGTGATTGTTATTGTGGAAAATTAAAGTAGGACCCCACTGACTGACTCTCAAGAATAACAAAAGGTAAGTCCATTTAAGATTTAGATATTTTGCAAGTTTAAAGGAAAGAATCTGAATGACCAAAGAAGAGTTAACAAAGGGCCAAAACATTTTGTAATGGAACAATAATAGTGTTAAAAAGAGATAGTGCAAACAGCCAGATTTCTCAGCAATATTAATTTGACCATATAATAAGAGATTCAATTTGTGGATTGAAACTGAAATTATTCAGGATAAATTCTTCTGCCTTGAGTCTGATGTCAGATTTTCCTACTTTTTTATTCAATGAAAACAGATTTCTGCCTGGAATGTTTTGTCTGCATTTAGTATCATAATAATATACATCACATAAATTAATGTGGTTTTGAAACAAGCCCCCAGAAAACTACGTAGCCTTTTGCAAAATAAAATAGTAAACTGTCAGTTATAATCTTGGAAATTTTTTCCAGTTTCTTGAGAGTTTTAAGATTGTTTGTCTTATTAAGAATTTTAACACTGTCTGCCATGCTTACAATTGTTTTTTCCCGCAAAAGAAATCAGTTCCTCATAAAGAACTCATTAGGTGTGAGGTAGAACAGCACAGTGCGTAGTTTATTTTCCTGTTCTCAACTCACCCCACTGCCATGGGTTAGCCTCAACTGAAGGATAAACACCCACCCATCTGCTTGCTTGCTCACCAGCTACTGTTGTGGACTCAACTTGTGGAAAAGTAATTTAATTTGTTGCCAATTAAAATTAATTTGCGTAGTGAAAAATAAAGCTTGAAACAACACCTTTCTTCCTCCACCTCTGAGGTTGAACTTCAAAACAACACCTTTCTTCCTCCACCTCTGAGACTGAACTTCACATTTCATTCCTGACCCTTTCAGCCGTTGCTTTCCTGAGTGTCACAGGAGAGAAAAGCGTGTATGTTCAGTGAACAGGAATTTTCTGTATGCCACTTCTGCCTTCTCTCGCTTTTCCTCTGCTTCTGTGTGGGCTTTGCCCAAAGGTCACAGTTGTTTTAGGCTTCCAGCTGTTCTGGTATGGGGACTCTCCACAGGCTGCTGGGGGAGTACCTGCTCTGCCATGGAGACCTCTTTCCTTCGTCCTCTGACCTTGGTGTTGCTTCTGCCATTTCTCACTCTACTTTTTGTTCCCTCCTCCTCTTACTGCCTGCTAGCTTTTCCCTTTGTCAGGCGTGTTTCTTCCTTTACCTTGGCTGCAGGGTATCAGTCATGCCTCAGGGTTGGTTGGTGGGGCTGGCTGGAATGTGTGATGTCCAGCACTGGGCAGCCTCAGGCCTCTCTCCATGGAGGCTGCCCCTGCAGTTCCCCCCTGCCAATACCATGATGCCATAGGCACGGATTGCAGTGATTTATACTATTTAGACCATTTTCAATTTCTGCTTTTATTTTGCTTTTAGTCTTCAAGCAAAGGTTCATCATCCAGAATTGTTAAGAAATTACATTTTCACGATAATGATTTATTTAGTAGTATAAAGGTGTTGCTGTAGTGCTTTAAAATCCCTGCATCTGTAATTTGGACTTTTGCTTGTTATGCTGCTGCTGAGACTCAGATAAGCTTGAACCCTTGGAGAATTCACTGTTATTTGAATCATAGTGGCTTTGCTAATCCCCCTGCTATATTTCATTTTTGGAATCTGTCTTTCCTTAAATGCCTGTCACATTTACATTTAAAAATGTGACATTACATCTATGCTACTTTTGGCTTTGGTTTTTATTATGCTGGGAATTCAAGATACACCTTTCTATTCTTAGGGACAAATGCAGTATAACTGCAATTTTCTGGATACCATAGCTGATTATTAAGGTACAGCATATTCTCTGGGAAAAACAGTGTTGCTTTATGGACTGACTCATTCTGCAGTGAAGTTTGAGGTATTGAGGGCATTAAATTTCATGAATATTGGCTTGTAGCACACGTCAAACTGCAAAATGGAAGTTAATCTTAGTCTGTGTTAGCACATGTGTACTTATTTAAGTGGTGGTGAGTTTCTCTAATTTTAACATGCCTGGGAAATGAAAGTACTTGTTTTGTCTTAACTGTGGGATAGCTGTGCTGGTTTTTAACTAGATTCCCCACCTCTTTTAAAAAAACTTTTCTTAATCTGTGCTCATTCATGAAGGTTAGTACAGGTATGTTAACATAAGTTGTCATCATACCTTCTTTTCCTGTACAGTCACACTGAAGTGTCTGGTTTATATTATAAAAAAGTCTAGTTAATGAACATCCTAAGTGTTTTGATGTTAATTACAGTCTTAGGCAATTGTAGAGCTGCATTTAGAGTTGTTGGTGAGGGAAAAAACAGTAATATATATGTACTACTTTTTTCCCCTTGTATGCTTTGCTTTGTAATTATTACTCTCTTTTTCAAGTCTGTTTAGTTTGATGTTCAAAATCCCTGTGCACTGAACAAACTTCATGAATGCCATGCATAAAATTGTTGTTATTAAGGTCACTGTGCTATGGGAAAAATGTTAAAGCTATATTTCTGTATATTTTACCTCTAAACGTTGTTTCAGGGAGTCTCGTATTTCCACATTAAACACGTCTGGCAATACACAACAAATGCCCAGATTCAGACTCAATGCTGTTTTGAAAGATACCATTGTTAGACTTGTTAGATGGGAGAAGTCTGATGTATTATAGTTGTTTATTCTTGAGAAATTCATTCAGCAAACTTTGTGAGTCTGAAGAAAAAATAAGTGCTATGTACAAAGATTGAAGTTGGAGAAAAGGTCAGCTTTTTATGGTTTTCTACACATATGATTCCTGGTTCTTGTTCTCATTTGCAGTTAAAACAAAGTTGGTGGTTCAGCTGATGACAGCAAGCAGCTCTTGTGTCATTCTCAGAAGCTGAAGAACACATTCAGAACATTGTTCTTGGTGTGCATTTGCAGCTGTGATTAAAACGGTTCAGTTCAGTCACACTGATAGATGTCCTGTTAGAATATGCCCTATGTGAAAACAACTCTATCAGAAGTTGCACATAATGAGTCACTTTATGGAATCTATATGATATTAATGATGGCGTTTTCCTTCAGACAATCTGTTTTTCCTTAAAATGTTAGTTTTTAAGTAGCAATGGTCTGCGTTGCTCTAAGTAGTCATGGAGTCTAATGAACAATAAGAAAGCTTAAATATATTAGGGAGAGCTACTTTATCAAAAGAAAGCCTGCATATAGTGTATGACTAAAGTTTTAATTTGAATCCAAAGCACTAGATTGAATGACTACTAAAACTCTGAGCAATTTATGATTAAATTAATATTGTACATAAAAAAATGAAGGCATGACAATAAGAGTCTTTCATGTAGGAGGAAATATCACGTCTTTACACTCTGGTTTATTGTAACTATACTCAATGTATGTTGACCACTACATTTAAATCTTGAAATTTCCAGTCGTGGTGTTCATAATTGATAGGTTTCAAATTAGTTGAGGAGAAACCCTCAGACCTCACAAGTGAAGTGTTCTAACTAGGCCTGCTGAGTTTTCTTGGGATTTTTTTGCTTTTTGTGATTTGACTCTTTGTCAGTACTATGGAAAAAGAGTTTCCTACTTCCTCCTCTGAGAATATGCTGCTCTTTAAGCTTATGGATTTTTTAAACAGTCATTCTTGTATTTTACCTTGGAATACAATCAATCTCTTTCAATTTGTCTTCTTTTGCTAACTAGTTGAATTTATAAAAGTTAATGTGTGTCATAATTAAAGAGTATCAAAATTCACATTTGTAATAATGGAGAAAATCTACTGGCTTTTAAACCTTGTGGAATTTACCATTTTCAGTATATGTTTATAAGCTTGCTATGTAAAGATAGAAGTTGTCAGCTATTTTGTGTGTTTTATAGGATCAAAGAATAATTCAGGGCCCTGGTTCCACTGAGGCCAGTCTGTCCTCATGGAGAAAAATATTTCTTCATATTTTCATCTCCACCACTTGTATTTCAATGAATAACCACCGTCTCTCACCCTTTTGTCATCCACCACTCTTACTCTGTTCTCTTAATCTCTCAAGTAGCAGAGAGGTGCTGTTGGTTTCTCCCTGAAACCTTTTCCATGCTAAATGTGCACATCTCACTCAGTATTCTTATGCTCTTTTCTCTGGCTGCCTTGAACCTCTGCTGAACTCACACTTTCTTATCTACATTTTTCTTAAAGGGAGGGAACTGGACACAGTTTTCTAGATGTAATCTGAGCAAAAGGTGCTAAAAAGAAATTAGTCTTTCAAAGTGAAGAAGGGGGCTGAAGGAGTACAGGATGATTTTTTTGTTATTTCCATTTTATTTTCTTTTGTTTATTGGTTTGTTTGTTTTTGTTGTTGCTAGATACCTTAAACCAGGGACAGTAAAGCATGATGGGCTATATTGTATGTTGCCCAATCCATGTTAATTAGCAAATTATAAGTCCATTAAGAGTGTTGCCATGCCCTTACAAAATTAGATGAGCAGAATGCAAGGGTTTTTTAATATGTAGAAGATCAAACAAATATAGTATGTTGATAACCTTGCTTCTCTTTTTTTGCCAGTATTTTGTAGTATGTGTACAAGTGATGTTATTTTTGTACACTAACTCATGTTATGAAAAATTCATCCATGTTTGGGTAGGTGATCAACTTTATTTTGTGTCCAACAGTATTCGTTTATTTTACCTTTTTACAGACAAATTTACAAGTACTATTAGGCATGTTTAAGAAGATAATTGTATTCTCTGAGCAGCACCGTTCACTTTCACTGAAGAAGTAAGATGACACGTTCCTCAAGAGGAGGTTAATTTGTTACTTGTGTGTGTTTAGGCTCCTTTGGGTGATGGACTGATGGTTTCCTGAAACAGAAAATATTGCCTGGAAATTTTTAAGTGACTTCAAATAAGTTTGGGCATTTAAGATTGGAAGGAAGTACAAATGTCTTTCATCTGTGTTTTTGCATCAGTATTCTGTGTGTCTGTCTTCTGTTTCTAAGAACATTTTCATAGTTGGAGTTTAAACTAGTTACTAGCCATACTTTGTGTCAAACTGGGTATCTTTGGAGCAGTGAATATTGGAGAGGAGTCTTTTGCCATTTGAGACCAAGACACAGGCACAGAAGGGCCAAATGGAATATGACTTTTGAAAATATTGGAATTTCCCTTTTAATTTATATTCTGTTACATTACAAATTACATAGTGTCAAAGCTTTCTGTAGCATAAATACCTCTTTAATCTGCAGTGATTCTCAGTACTGTATCTCTTGGTGCAAGTTACTCCAGTTCTTTCATTTACTTCTGTAACTGGGACCATGGATTAAAGTGACGTGATATTGTAGAGTTTGTAAGAAAGAACATAATTTCTAGTATATTAAAATGCACTGTCAGCCTTCTAATCAATTACCAATTTATCTCTATAAACTAGAAAAGACACTAGAAACAGAACAGACAGATCTGTTCTTGACAGATAGGAAGTTTTTTGACATAGTTGAGAATACAATATATTTAAATACACATCACATTTATTCCCTCTTTGTTTAAAATCTTGATTTGATTTCAAAATTACCATTTAAATCCTGTAGAGACAGTTACTTGGTCTGTGGAGGAATACCTATTTTATACTAAAATTATAGAAGTTAGCTGGTGTTATTGACCTGTAAACAATGTTAAAGTCTTTCTGTCACCTGGTAATACTTATAATGTGCATCACCAGGTTAATGGGAATACTGTAAACATTGTGCACCAGGACATCACTGTGTATTTCATGTGAGAAATGTTTAAACAGAGTGTATGGCTTGGAAGTAGGAATGGCTTTAGTTTATGCTTGGACTGAGGAGTGCAAAACACGCAGAGTAGCGTTGGTGCCATTTTATGGTCCACATGGCTGTGTTGCTGCATACGTGATACTGTAATTCAATAGCAAGTGTGTTAAAGAAGCTAGGATGAGGCTATTGTTATGTGAAGTAACTGGAACTCCCAGTTGTTAGGATAAGAAACAATGTACACATTCTTAATTGAGAAAACATTCATTCCAAGCCTAGCTCATAATGATGTATTTTCATTCAATGGCTTGGAGACATTAATTCAGACAATTGAAATGATTAGAAAAGTAGTATTGTCAGTAAAATGAGAATTATTTGCAGAAGAACAAGCAGATAAAGAGACTGCACACATGATCTTAGGCATCTGGACTAGATTTGTGCAAAACATATCCATGGACAATGTTTCATTGCTTAAACATTTCTTTTCATTCAGTTAGTTGTTCCTTTAAGATGAAAACCTTCTTTCATTTAAAAGAGGTGTGTAAAGCGGCATGAATTACTGGTCACAGATTGTGAAACAAGGGCCTGCAGACAGGCTGGCTAGTTGCGTTTGTTTAAGCTTTGTTTCCTCTTTTGGCTAGCAGGGTGTGGGAAGCATGAATTTTCAGGTTCCTTCAGGGAAAGAGTTTTTTTAGCTGAAGCAGCGAAGATTGATACAGATTCTTTTGCCTGTAATTATTACAAATCTACTAACTGTTTCTCATTTTATTCAAATGTAAAATATTTACAACTTTTCTAAGTGTGGAGAAACTTGTTTCCCAGAAATCTAGAAATCGTACTTGAACAGATAAAATTTTTTAAGTAACAGAATCACAGAATCACAGAATGTGTAGGTTGGAAGAGACTTCCAAGATCATTGAGTCCAACCCAGCCCTAACACCTCAACTAGATCATGGCACTGAGTGCTACATCCAATCTCTTTTTAAACACATCCAGGGATGGTGACTCCACCACCTCCCCGGGCAAACCATTCCAATAATTTATCACCCTTTATGTAAAAAACTCTTTCCTAATATCCAACATCTATTTCCCTTGGTGCAGCCTGACACTGTCTCCACTTGTTCTGTCAGTTGCTGCCTGGAGAGGGACCAACCCTCACCTGACTACAGCCACCTTTTAGGAAGTCGTAGAGTGATAAGGTCACCTCTGAGTCTCCTTTTCTCCAGGCTAAACAGCCCCAGCTCCCTCAGTCATTCCTCACGGGGTTTGTGTTCCAAGCCCCTCACCAGCCTCGTTGCCTCCTCTGGATGTGCTCAAGCGTCTCAACGTCCTTCCTAAACTGTGGGGCCAGAACTGGACACAGCACTCGAGGTGTGGCCTCACCAGTGCTGAGTACAGGGAAGAATGACCTCCCTGCTCCTGCTGGCCACACCATTCCTGATACAGGCCAGGATGCCACTGGGCTTTTTGGCCACCTGGGCACACTGCTGGCTCATGTTCAGCTGCTGTCACCAGAACCCCCAGGTCCCCTTCTGCCAGGGGACTGTCCAGCCACACTGTCCCCAGCCTGTAGCATTGCAGGGGGGTATTGTGGCCAAAATGCAGGACTCAGCACTTGGACTTATTAAATGTCATCATACTGGACTCTGCCCATCCATCCAACCATCCCAGGTCTCTCTGCAGAGCCCTCCTACCTTCCAAGAGATTGACACACACTCCCAGCTTAGTGTCATCTGCAAATTTACTGATGAAAGACTCAATACCCTCATCCATGTCATCAATAAAGATATTGAACAGAACAGGCCCCAGCACAGACCCCTGAGGGACACCACTGGTGACTGGCTGCCAGCTGGATGCAGCACCACTCACCACCACTCTCTGGGCTTGGCCATGCAGCCAGTTCTTAACCCAGCAAAGAGTGCTCCTGTCCAAGCCCCGGGCTGCCAGCTTATCCAGGAGCGTGCTGTGGGAGACGTGTCAAAGGCCTTGCTGAAGTCTAAATAGACAACATCCACAGCCTTCCCCATATCCACCAGGTGGGTCACCTGGTCATAAAAGGAGACCAGATTGGTCAAACATGACCTACCCTTCCTAAACCTCTGCTGGCTGGGTTTGATACCCAGGCCATCCTGTAAGTGCTGTGTGATGACACTCAATATAAACTGCTCCATTACATTACAGGGTACTGAGGTCAGGCTAACTGGCCTATAATCACCAGGATCCTCCTTCCCACCCTTTCTGTGAATGGGTGTCACATTGGCCAGTTTCCAGTCATCTGGAACCTCACCAGTGAGCCAGGACTGTTGGTAAATGATGGAGAGTGGCTTTGCAAGCTCATCTGCCAGCCCCTCCTCAGCCTGTGATGGCTCCCATCTGGGCCCATAGATCTGTGAACATCCAAGTGGCTCAGCAGTTCTCTGACTGCCTCCTCCTGGACAACAGGGGGCCCATTGTGCTCCATGACACCATCTACCAGCCCCAGGACAGTTGTCCTGAGGACAAGCTGCCTTCCCAGTAAGGACTGAGGCAAAGAAGGCATTAAGCACCTCCGCCTTCTTCTCATCTGCAGTTACTAAGTGCCCTCCTGCATCCAGTAGAGGTTGGTCTTACCCTTCCTTTTGCCATTAATATATTTGTAAAAACATTTTTTATTATTTTTTACAGAAGTTGACAATTTATGTTCGAACTGTGTCAGAGCTTTGGCCTCTCTAATTTTTTTCCTACATACCCTAGCAACCCCCTTAAATACTTCCTGAGAAACCTGCCCTTCCAAAGATGATACATCTTCTTTTTGTTTCTAAGTTCTTACAAAACCTCGTTGCCCATCCAGGCTGGATGTTTGCCCCATCACACACAGCATCTTCCTGGACTCCACTGTTTTTAAGGGTTGCTTCCCAAGGAACTCTCTGAATAAGTCTCTTAATTAGGCTGCAGTCTGCCCTCCGGAATAATGTTTAAGTCTTACTGATGTTCCTCCTGGTATCACCAAATATCGAGAACTCTATAATTTCATGATCATTGTGCCCTAAGTGGCTGTTACCACCCCATCTCCCACCAGCCCATCTCTATTTGCAAACAACAGGTCTAACATAGTTCCTCCCCTGGTAGGCTCACTCACCAGCTGTGAAAAAAAAATTGTCCTCCACAAACTCTAAAAACTTCCTGTAGATGTCTGGTAGGTTAAAATCACCTACAAGAACAAGGGCTGGTGATCCTGAAGTATTCTCCAGCTGCTTGAAGAATAAGTTGTCCACCTCTTTTTCCTGGTTGGGTGATTGATAACACACTCCCAGTAGGATGTCAGCCTTGTTGGCCTTCCCCTTAATTCTTACCCATAGGCATTCAACTTCATTGTCATTAGTTTCAATACCCATGGCATCAAAAGCCTCCCTAATAATAAAGGACTACCCCACCACTTCTTGTTTTCTGAAGAGCTTGTAGCCATCCAGTGCAGTGCTCCAGCTATATCAGTCATCCCACCACGTTTCTGTGATGGTGACTACATCACAGCTTTGCTGTTGCACCATGGCCTCCAGCTCTTTATGTTTGTTACCCATGCTGTGTGCATTGGCATACATGCACCTCAGCTGGGCTACTGATTTCACCCCCAGCTCAGGTTTGTCACCCTTGGGCCTGCTTCCAGACAGTCCAGCTGCATCCCCTTCCCCCTTCAAACCTAGTTTAAAGCCGTCTCGATAAGTTCTGCCAATTCATGAGCTAAAATCCTTCTGCCCTTAACAGAGATGGAGCCCATCCAGTTCTAGCAGGCCTGTGCCGTAAAAGTTGCTCCATGATCAAAGAACCCAAAATTCTGCTGATAACACCAACCCTTGCGTCTCTTGTTAATAACATGGGCTCTCCTATTCCTTTCAACGTTTTTCTCTGCCACCAAAGGGACTGAGCAGAACACTACCTGTGTTCCTGCCCTATCAACCACTTGACTCAGTACCCTAAAGTCCCTTTTTTTGGATGCAGACAAAGTCAGCTGGAAGGGTATGAAGCCTTGAGCACAAGTATTCAATCTGTGAATGAAAACTGGACCTACAAAAGTGTGGAGTGATGATAATGGGACTGCCTTATTGGTAATTTTTTGCTGTTTAGCATCATGGATATTTAAAATGATTAATATATTGTGTTTGATGAAGAAATTAATTACCACTGTTTAAAATGCTGAAATCATGCCAGAGAGATGTCTTTTTACTAAATTGTTCTCTTTCAGTTATGCAAACCTGTCACCCCCTTGGTGTCTCTTCTCAAATGTGGAGAAAAATATTGCTTTAATCCTAAGTGATATTGTTGTGATAGGAGGATGATGTGGCACAGCTTCTGGCAGAGGTATGCAAGCCAGCACAGTGTCAACACTTAAATTTCATTTGTTTGTTCAATGATGTAAAAAGATGGACCTCTGGTGGCAGCTGGGACCTTGTCTCTTAGAAATGACCAAGACCTAGGGTCTGTGGTAGCTGATGACGGTGTGAACCTTACAGGATGTTATTCAATAAAAGAAATGGAGCTGTAGATAGTATCAGTAGCATTTTTTTTTTGTAGCAGCAGTGATATAAAAGTGTTACTACCATTGTAGAAGACCACAGTAAAACTCACCTGAAAGACTATGAAATTCAGAACATTTGTGTGCCAGAAAAAGTTAATTCAAAAAGTTGTTGACAGGAAAGAATCGTTTTTGAAAGCAAGTAGAAGAAAACACCCTTGGTTTATTGAAAAGAGCAGAGTTAGCACACAGAGAGACAGAAAAGGTATGGAAGCTGGATTGAAAAGCAAGTTACAATTTTATTTATAAATGCATTTTAGCTTTCTGATTTTCTCCATAGAGGCTGGATCCAGGACACCAAAATGTACTTGAGTTGTGGGTAACCAAATCCTGTAGCTCTGTTGCAGACCTGGTGGGTTTAGAAACATTATCTTGCAAGTATGTTAATCCCAGTGCAAATATGAAAAAAACACTTAGGCAATCTATGAGTATTTTTAAGCTAGCATCACAATTAAATTTTTATGCCTAGTGGAAGTGAACTTCCAGATTAGGGTCTGTAAAAACAGTTTAGAATATGATAACAATTTTTTTTTCTCTTCTTAATATTAGAGTGAGCAGCTGGATAGGTCAAATGAGGAGAAAGAAGTAGGGAGGGCATACATGTAATTCTATGGATATTAATCAGAACTGAAAACCCACATAATAGGAATGAATTAGGCATATTATTTTCTTGAGGTCAGTGCTGAGTTCAAAAGCACAAGGACAAGAAAGGGCATAAAATAAGTGTTTGCTTCTTGTGCAGTAGAAATAGACATCTTGATTCTGCTTTCATTTTGCCACTAGAACAACTTACTTGAAATTGGAATTCTGCTTGTTAAGATTCCTATAAATAGAGCATTAATAAAATTTCAAGCTGGTTAAAACCTGTGCCTAAAAAAATTAGGAAAAATAGATAGCTTTTTGTACTTGAAATGTACTGCTTGGAATCTTTTTATTTTTTCAATTTCTTCCATAATCAGCCTGAAAGAACTAAACATTAGAAGGAAATGAACCTCACAATCCAGACCTCATTTGGTAGGTACATAACGAAAGAGTTTATTTGTCGGAATTTCTGTGGTAATTGCAGGCCTTTGTTGGATGATATTTCACTTAACTTGGTACTATATGAAGAATGTGAACTTCTAATAGGGTTTTTTAGCTGCCTATTTACTGCAGTTGACATTTTCCATAAGAATGTTGTCCTTGAAGAAGACATAGCATATCATAAATCCACCGCAATGCCTTCGTATTTGTGCGCAATAGTGAAGAAATTGGAAGGTGGAAATTTCATCTTTTTAGCATAAAAGGTAGCAGGTATATTATTTGCTGAGTAAATTTTTCAGAGAAAAAGGATTCAGGAAGATGAACATCTAGTTTTAGAAAGATCAACTTTAACTACATTTTTGTCCTGTAGCACAAATATTTCACACACAGTTGTGATTAATTTAGATTAACACGTTGTTCATGACCCAGACAGCGGTAATTGATTTTGGTTTAACTAAATTTTTCTTCTGTTTGTGACTCTCTTGAGCCCAGTTTTACTGTCTGCTAAGATACCTATGTTCACAAAACTTTTGATTCTGCAAGGCATGGTGCATCCTCAGTTTCCACCCTCAGTTAACAGAAGCTGAAGAATCTTTGTATTTTCTCAGAAGACAGAGGCAACTTATCAATGAATTAAAATGCATTAATTCCCAGTCCTGTATTCCGTGATGCAATTTCATGATGTACAAGTCTTGAGTTTAAATTGCTAGTTCTTTTCAACAGGTTGGTTACAGTTGAAAAGGACATCAAGTAATGTTCCCCTTTTTTTGTGTCACTTCCTTCCCAGCAGCAGGTTTAGTGTTCACTGCATGTGTCTATTAAGCATTAATTCTCTAACTGTATTTAGTAAGAGAGAGCAATATGGTACATACCAGCGCAAGAGTCTTAATTCCTACAAAACATATGGCATAGAATTATCTACTTAAAGTTGGAACAATCAGATAATAATTCGGTGGAGTGACATCTGCGCAATAAAATAAGATGCTGATCACACTGGAAAAGTAAACGCAGAAGTTGTATACTAAGTATTCTGACATCACCAGAAAGCCATTATCATTCCTCCATGGAATGTTAAAATTTAATGATCTAATTTGGTCTTATCACATGCAATATAAATAAAAAATAACCCTATTAAGTATTCAGAGACACTGCTGAACACAAAACTTCTAAATGGTATTTTCTAGGATTTGGACTTACAACACATACATATGTTTAACAGGAAATAAGGGAATAAAGTTAGGAGAGAAATAAAAATTCTGTGGTCATTTCCATCCTTTATTGAAGATATTTACATATGCAGTTTTATGCTTCCCGTAGTTTAATTTCTTCTCCTGTTGGCCCTGCTATGAGGATATGTGATTAACATGAGTCTTCACTTTTGTCCAAAAACCACAAGGTCATAATTACAGCTTTTGCCTGTGAAGGAGATGACAGTGGTGATTCAATGAGGGCAGTATGAAGTGTATTCATGTTAGAATGCCAGATCTGAACTTGGAGAGAAAGTTTCTGCAAATCAGAAGACTTGTATTACCCAAGTTTATCAAAGTCTGCTTTATCTTGTGCACAATTGAACATCAAGATGGCAGAGCTTCTATTTTAGGCTTTGCAGTTGAGGATTTCCCTTCCTTCATCAATTTTTCAAAGTGGTATGGAAATACTTGGAAATTTGGACATTGCATGGAAATTTAACTCAATTCTGTTTCTGAAGTTGCGATTCTTAATTAAAACTATTATAGAATGCAAACTATTGTTTTCTTTAATTGAACTGTTCTTGACTTTTTAGACATGCAGCAAGCAAGAAAAAGATCTAGTGTGATGGAAATGTGTAACAAATTCTGATTATTCTGCTTTAAGTACTACATTAAGGTAGTTTTCTGATAGAAATGGTTTCATTATCTGGTTGCATAGAAAACTTTTTCAGTGCAAGTCTTTAAGAGCAGATTTGATGGCAGTATTTGGGTTTTGCAATACTGAGTCTATATAAATTGTATTTAATGTAGAATTAGTCAACAGTCAATACTAGTTTTTATTGATCCTTTTTGCTCTTCTTTTATAGCACATTTTCCCTTTTCAGTTTACTGTGACAAACACCCAGGAAAAATGGCTTTTGCATTTCTTAATGGAAAGGTACTGCTGTTGATGTTTTTCTTTGTTTGTTTTTCTTTCCTTTTTATCTTTTTGGTGTGGTGTTTATTTAAACCAAAATACAAAATACAATTGGCTAGAATGAGGTTAAATTATCTATGATTGGTCTTCACTGCTTTGCCAACCTATAGAATTGATACCAGCTTGTTTAATGATGGATTTCAGGCTAGTGGGCCTGAAATAGAAATATATGGAACAGGTGGAAGCTAATACAGAGTTGATGCAGAAATCTCTTCCATTCTTTCGGCATGTTCTTTGTGGTTAATAGACTTTTCACGGATTAAAAAGCAACTGGGATATCATACAGGACTGTTAGTAGAATCTTATCAGTTCTGTCACTGCCAAATCAAACCTCCTGTAGAGGCTTCTCAGAGGGGAAGGTGTGTAATAAAACATTACTTTGCATGAAATGCAAACAAGATATTTTGGTGAAGTCAAAGACTTTAAATTTCTATAGGACTTTTATTTATTTAAGAATGGGATAAAAGTATTTTTAAAATCGACTAAAAATCAGTAAAAGAATGTATTTTGTAGTTACTGCGTAAGAATCACAGTAAAGTCATATCCATGCATAATGTCTTGGTCTATCTGATAAAAATATTCTTAAGGATCTGGCAGCTTTGGAAATGCTACTATTTAAGGCTTTACACTCTTTCAAAATCTTTAGCTAAAAATATTGATATTTAATATTTTAGATAAGCTAGTTATTAAGAGGTAAACCTAACCACCCAACTGTCTTAAAAAAAAAGCAAACAGTTACTCTTAATTAACTATTTATCCCAGTTTTGGTGGGGGGAATGGGGGGAACCTAACCTACAGGAAGCTAGCCAAATTTTTGCTTTTTTTTTCTGTAGAAGCTTCCTTGCTTTAACTAGACCTTATGACTAGAGAAATTCTTTATCTTCTTGCAGTGTTGTGGGGAAATATCTCCTATTAATTTGGCAGGAAAATTGAATAAGCAGCACTCTCACAAGCAGAATCCTGATCTTTTGTCAAAACATAAGGAACAATTGGCTGATGGCAATTCTGATTACTTCAGAAAGTAATTATTGAAAGAAGGCATATAGATCTCAAACGATCCTTTTATCTTCTACAGCCACCCAAAAGGAATAATGATAAAATGACACATATTCTTTGTTGTGTTCTGGTTAATAAAAAAGGAAAAGAGCTAAAACTAAGCATATTGTTCAGTAAGAGCAAAGTTATCATAACTTTGTCATAAGTGTGATGCCTTTTGAATCTATATGCTACATAAAGTCAGCATTTTTGGCAAATCCTCACTGCATTTTAACTCTTTCTAGAGAAGTCTGTCACCCTTCTGTCTCCATTTATACAGCCTTTTGCCCTACCCATAAGAGGAAAGTGTTACAAAAATTTTTGCCAGCCAGTTTAAGTGTATGCTGATTTAAAAATACTAAAGCATAGTGAAAGAGGTTTTAGTTTAAGAACACTTGGCATGTTGACAGTGATTCCTAGCTGTTTACTGATGAGGGCAAAACTCTCTGAACACACGTTCCTAACCTCCTAATGCCAAGGAGTTGTGGTGGTCTTAGTGTATATAAGCCGGTATAAATATGTTAATGGTGCAGTCACCTGGCCAAGGAAGTGATGGTACTTCTAGGGTTTGCGACCACACATGGTCATACTACCTTTCCAGCTTTGGAGAATGGCTGGAGGATCCAGTGGAGAAAATAGACCATGGATGTATGTGGTCATCTCTTCTTTTACATAGATTAACACAGGTTTGGTTCTAAAATTATCTTTGTGTCTTGTGCTATAGGGTAATAATGCTCTGCAATACTGAACATCTTTTGTTCTGTATTTCCTGTATTTCCCATTCTGTATTTCTTTCCTGTTCTGTATTTCTTCTATCTAATGCAGATCAACATAAATCTCAGAATAAAATCAGAAAAAGTTTTGTTTGTTTTTTGTTTTTTTCTCCCAAATGTACATACTTTTTCTTGTCAGTGCAGTGTTTGATGCTGCAAGATACTTCTTTGATCAGTAATTTCACCATCCAGCCTACCTCTGAATCGGCCAATGGCAAGTCATTGCTTTTATTCCAAGCTATACTAGTATTTGAAGATACTAGCTGCACTAATACGACAAAGAGTAATGGTTTGAGACAATTCCTGTTATAGACTGGTTTAATAAAATAAATTACACCAAAAACACAGCAAGGAACTCTGGTACCCTAGTAAATGGTTTTCAGTTTTTTATGTAATGATGGGCCTGTATGGCCCACATTGAGATCCTTTATATCAGTTTGGTATGCATTCTTACCTATTGTAACACTTGCTGATACTTAGTTTGCTCTGCCTCTCATTCTCTTTTATAGGCTGATTAATATATAAATGAGTTAAATGGATTTATCTGATATTACTGCCGAATTAGTGTGTTTCGTTTTTACTGTTCTCAGAGAAACTTAAGTGCAGTAAAGCACAGTGATGTTTTTACTTCCCAATCTTGGGCATAGTAAATTATCTGAGTTAAGAGGAATGCTGGTCATCGTCTTATGTCAGGACCTTCATTTGTACATTCAGCTTGCCATCCAGGAACTGTAATTTGCTTTATTCTGTGTTTTAGTGCATTTCTCATTCATATTTTATAAAAGGTAATCAGTGATAACTTCATCACAGCTATTGTTAGAAGTGTAAAAGGTCCAGTAGATGGTCGTGCCTTTTTTTGAAAGGTTAATTCTGCACAACCAAGTACCTAGGGAGGTGGTAGAGGGAAGGAGGTTACCATTAGCTTCCATTTTCCTCAGGGTACTGAAGGCAACAGATAGCGATTAAATTTATAGACAATTGCCCAGTCCAAGTCTACTGTCATAGTGAAAAAGTTTCATCTCATGCTTAAATTTAATTAAATGAAATCCAGTGCATTTCACTGTGTATCCATTGCCTCCCGTTCTGGGCTCCATCAAGGGGAGTCAAGCTCCCTCTTCTTTACTCACTGCATCTGGTGTTTACAAACAGTGTTGATATGCACCTTCTCTTCTCCAGGGTGAACCATTGCAGCTCTCTCAGCTTTTCCTCAAAGGGGACAAACTTCAGTTCCTTTAGCATGTTTGGCTTTCCCTGGGCTCTCTCTAGAAGCTCATCTCTCCTGGGCAGGGCAGTCCAGCCTGGGCACAGCACTCCAGGTGTGGCCTCACTGGGTAGGGGAGGGGTTGGGATTCCTCCCTGTCCTGCTGACAGCACTCCAGGTGGCCCCCAGGAACCTCTTTGCCTTTTCGCCTCAGGGCACACCACCAGTGCCATTTGCATGTTGATGTCCCCAGGCCCTCCCAGGCCCTTCCCTGCCAAGTGAAGATGGATCCCACAGGAATGCAGCGCAGGGGCCTCACTGGCTGTGGGAACTCTTCTGCCCAGTGGTGCTGGGGACCCTTGTGGCATGTGGGATAAGAGTCTGTGGGGCTGCCCCAGCACTGCAAGAGGGAGTTGTTGTAGAGCTTGTGGAAATGTTCAAGTCTGCTGCTGGTGTATCTGGGGAAAGGATTGAAACTGGGGGACTGGGATGGGCCCAGTAAGACTTGGAGGCAGAGAGGGGTGGGAATCCCATGTTTTGGCCCCTGGCACAGATATGCTTTGCTTGCATGCTAGTCTGCCTCTTGAGTGGCTCCTGAAGTCCTGGGATGTTTGGAGTTTAGAGCTTTGCTCTCCGAGAAATGCCAAGCTGAGGTGTGCAGGTCAGCAGATGGTCCCCAGTAGTATCTTTCGTGAAGCCTGAACCCAGCCCTCTCCTGCATTGCAGCCATGGCAGTGGGGTTTGGGCTGCTGCTGTACAGAAGTGTCAGAGGAAGGCTCAGAGGACTGTGCCAGGGGGATGACCGAATTCATTTGGGTGTAGAGGGACCAGGAGGGAGAGGGTTGTCAGCATGCCCTGTGTCCATGGACCTGTCTTTGCTTCAGGTCAGGCATCCTGGCTGATGGCCACAGAGCTTGGGCACGGTGCTTGGAGAGGGAAGGCTTGGGAAGTTCAAGTGAAAGGAGGTCTATTGCAGCATTTATACAAAAGGAAGTTCACAAGCACGTTCCACATGTTCTCCCATTTTGTCTTCATACACTAAAAAGGCACTGTTAGAAAGCACTGCCTGAAGTGATGTTCTTTCTTCAGTTTTGAGAGAATCATGCTCTGGAAAAAGCTTCTGGATCTTTCTTTGTTCATTGTCCACAAAGCCAATGATTTTCCATCACCAGCACAATGAAAGCTGGGGGTTCTTCCAGCTGGAGAACCCCAGCCAGCAACTACGATCCGTGCAGCCACTTGCCACCCCTTTCCCACTGGGGAGGAGTATTGGAAAGAAAAAATGAACCTTTTGGTTTAAGAACACTTTAATAATTTAAAAACGAACAATACTATTAGGACTAATAATAATAGTAATAGAATATAATATAAAGAGAGACGGAGCTAAAATAACACCTCCCCCTAATTAGTGTATTTACATGCAGTATACCAAGTGGTCGGGAGAGACGCGTGCTCCGGAAGGCCTGTGGATGTTCGTTCCAAGTGCCTGAGGCCCATAGGCCGCGCCCCCAGCACGTGCAGGAGGACGGCAGGTCCCCCGGAGGGCGGACCGAGCCCTCCCCTTCAACCTAGCGGGCAGAGGAGGTCCTTGGAGCTGTCTCTCGGTCCGCTGGCGGCCGCCCCCTTCTCCTGGCAACGGGGTGGCGGCGGGGCCGCGGGCGCAGCCGGTAGCGCGGGGATGTGCCGCGCACCCCGGCTGCGCCCGCGGC
>JANPWX010019719.1:1217496-1235997 GCA_024734555.1 Trochalopteron elliotii | reverse complement strand
CCCTGCCCGGCCGCGGCGCTCTGCTGGCAGCCGGGCGGGCTGACCGCGTACTCCTCGTAGTCGTCGTCCGCCCTGACCGTGTGCAGGATGCGGCCGAAGCGCTGCCTGCAGAGCGGGCAGGCGTCGCGCACCGCAGCCCATTGCCGGATGCAGCCGAAGCAGAAGGTGTGCAGGCAGGTGTCTACGTGGGCCACGTTGTCCACGTCGCCCAGGCAGATGGGGCACAGCCCGGCTGTCGCTGCCTCCCGCTGCCCCCCGCTCGTGCCGGCCGGCGTGGCAGAGCCGCTCTCCTGCAGAGCCTCTTCTGCACCGCGCGCCATGTGCTGCCAAGAGACGGGCCAAGTGCTGCTGGAGCTTCTCTGGTGCCAGGAACTGGGCAGCAGAGAAGGCCCCAGAGTGTGGGCAGAGAGAGGAGACGGAGGCCTCTCGAAGGGTCTCCTTGCAGGAAAAGGAGACCTTCCTGGAAAGTGACAGACCAGCCCCTCAGCTGCCTTCCACCTGCTTCCCCCGCCATTGCCCTCAGGGACGCGTTCCCCCATTCCAGGAGAAATCTCCCTTCCACACTGCTCACACCCAGCCCAGTGGAACTCAGCTGGCCCAGAGTACCTGCATGAGGCGGTCGGGGAAGGAGGAAGTGGCTGGGAGCCCTCAGGTGCTGTGGGGCACTGCCTGTACACGGCCTGGGTCCTGCTGAAGGCTGCACACTGAGCCAAGTGTGCGAGTACAGGAGCCTGTGGCACCTGGCTCTTGCCTTGTGAGCAAGGCAAACAACCCAGAGGGCAACGATCCCGCTCCACGCTGTGTGGGATGTCTTTTGGTGGCCTTAAACCCCCCAGTTTGTCACGTCCTGTGGTGAGTCTGGTGCTGCTGCCTCTCCTCCAAGGTGAACTGTGCCGGCTCTCTCAGCTTTCCCTCATAGGAGAGACACTCCAGTTCCTTCACCATGTTTGTTGCCCTTCCCTGGGTTCTCCCCAGTAGCGCCTCATCTCTTGTGGGCTGGAAAGCCCAGGGCTGGGCACAGCACTCCAGATGTGGTCTCGTGGGGCAGAGGAGAGGGCAGAATCCCTTTGTGTCCTGCTGGCAGCCTTCCCAGTGATCCTGGCAGGGCACTGGGGCACTCACCGCTGGCCTGCGTTCCTCCTGGGCCTTTGTGGTTCAGCCACTGTTGGTTCATGGGGTTATTCCTCCCCAGGTGCAGCGTTTGGAATCTCCTTTTGTTAACCCACAAGAGGTTCCTGTTGGCCCCTTTCTCCAACCATTTAAATAAAATTGTTTAACAAAAACAGTTGTTTTGAAAAACGTAAGTGAAAAGGTAATCATAGAAATATCTTGATTAAAAGGTATAATAAAGAGGGAAGATCTATCTCTTCATTCAAGGGAGACCAGATGAAAGAAGAAAAAGAATGTAGAATCTAATTTTAATTTTTTCGAAGAACAGAATGGTGAAGGAGTTTGGGTTCAGTCATATTCTCTGCAGGGTTGAAACAAAGCAATTGCACTAGTATTTCGTTGCTCTCTAATATATTTTGTATAGGTAAGTATAGATATATAAATATATACATATTGAAAATGCAATCTTTTGATGGGTTAAACTCTTCACTCAGAAAGTTGTGCATGTTGTGTTAAGAAGTATGACAATATGTCCATTTAAATGTAGATCCTATTTGTGACAAGGCAATTTTAACCTACTAACTAACTGTTTATAAAGGTTGTGTCCTGAGTCCTGCAGAAATTTATTATATTTATTATTATTTATTAAAGCATCTCATTTGAAATTAAAATACATCTTTTGCAATAAAGATTTAATGTTAAAGATGATAGGACTCCAGGTAGCATGCAACACAACAGTAGCCTGGTGACAGTTAATAATAGGATGATTTAAAAATATTTTCATGAAAGCTTCATAATAGGAAGTCAGGGTTAGTGATTAAAAAAAAAGTGATTTGACAAAAAAAGAAAGGGATTTTACAAAAGGAGGGAAGGGCCTGAATTGTTAATATATTTTTTCCTTTGTTTCATTCTTTGCTTGAGTGAAACAAAATTCTGTTGCTGTGAATGGTCTGTCATTTTTTTTTCATTAGAGTTTAAATTGAATGCAATCTCTGTTTACACTGAGCTTTTCTTTTTATCTATCATATTTGTTGGTGGAAACTCATGTTTTCTAGGAATGAGTTCAATTTTCCATGACTATAGGCAGATGTTTCTCTAGGATCTGTAGTGACGATGTGTTTGTTGATAACCCAGGGCTTGCTAAAAGGGACTTTGTTTCCCATCAGTGAGTCTGTTTTTTTGTTTGAGAGCTTTAGTCAACAGAAGCATACTCCATTTCTTCCAAAAATGTCTAAGGGTAGTTTCACTCACTTTGAATGCATACTTCAGTCAATGAATTTTTGTTTGGTTTGGTTACTCTTTTCTCTTTGTGGTACGTGAAATACATAATGCTCTGGTTTCACTTCTCTGATTCCTGTTTCTGCAAGTTATATGTTTGAGTGGCTCTAATAGTTGAACCTAGTGTTTCAAGATAGTAGCCATTATAGTTTTGTTGTAAGTAGATTTCACTCCTAAATGTTCTTACTGTTTTTGTGCTCAACTTACCACTTCAGTATCCTGATTGGAACATTTCATAGGCCTTAGATGCAAGATGCCTTACAGCAAGAGTGTGTCAGTGTCTTCACTGGAAAAATGGGGTTTACAAGCGGGTTTCATTTATTAGAGGAAAAAATTGTAGAGAATTCTGCAGTTTCTGTCTTACTGACATTTTGTGCTACTTTCTCATCCTGTACTACCATCTCAAACTTTGACAGTCCTTGTTAGAAAGCCTCTCTCCCGAGTGTCTTAAAACAGCTTCAGCACAGCACTGTTCACAGCTGCATGGTTTCTGTCACTTAACACTGACAGATACTTTTGCTTTGGAAGTTCCTCCAAAATGGCTACTTTTTCTTTGCATTGTTCCTGGCAGGTTTGCCTCTTCTCTTTTTTTGAGGGTTGGAGATACGGGATTTTGGGGAGGGAGTAGGGAGGTGTTTTGTTGTTGTTGTCATTGTTTTATTTAAATTTTGTTGTTTTGGTTGGTTTTTTTTTAATATCGCAATGCTTCTTTGCTTGCTTCAGATTTAAATAGAACTTAATGTTTGGTAGAACATTACATAGCTAGTTTCATTCCTTTCTGTCTTTTGTTAAGGGGTAAGCTACATAAATAGCTGCAAATTATTAAAAATTTGTGAAGTTTTGTTACCTTTTAAAATACATGAGAGGACCCCATAATTTCTTTTTCACTCATGTTTTTCTGCTCTTCTTTTTCTTGCACTGTAATAGAATTTGAATAGTAGGAGAGTCTTGAAAAAAATTTTAAGAACAGGAAAAATTATTATCTTTTTCTCTTTTCAGTTTAGAAATCAGAACTTACGTCTCGAGCAGGAAACTGAAAATTGAATGTATTCTAATGTCAGTTCTGACTGTGGCTTGCCTTTTGACCATAATAAATAAACCTTTCTTTGATCTAGTTTCTTATTCTGTGTTACAAGGAGGAAACACAAGCATTTGCAAAGCATTCTGAAATTTCTGGAAGGAAGTTGCATCACACTACACATTTTTTCATTATATGTTGGAAGGTGTATAGGTTTTCTAAATATTGTTCTGCTTTGCTGAGCAAAAGTACAAATGAGGTGACTTAAACTTGATGGAAGAGTCATTTTGGCAAGAAAAAATTCAGTAGACTGAGAGTTTCGAATAAATCTGTTTGGTCTTAATTTTTGTAACCTTATCATTTGTGAATTTTCAGTTATGAATAATGCTTACCAGTTGAAGCAATGCAATTATTGGTATATAAAGACCACTGGTTAATTCATCCTTGCTGTTTCACTCAGCATTTAGAGAAGCTACAAGATACACATGAGGGATATGGGCATCGTGAGAATTCTCACCCATAAGAATTTCGGGCATCTCAGTCTTGGAAAAAATCAGCCATGCTTTTGCAAGAATTTGTCATGTCCTTTACAGAAACTTAATGTATGATGGAATTTTGCATGCTTCACATGAGACTTGGCCAGAACTTTTCCTTCTGATTGGAATTTCATTGCATTCTTCTCCTTCCCCCAGATAGAAGTCATTATTTATTGTGATTTACCATTGATAATACTAATTTGCTGGCTTTAGCATCCATTAATACAATGAACTAGCTGCTAAAAGGTGAAGCTTGAGAAAAAACGTAAAATGAAGTTTTAGAACATCTCAAAATACTTAGAAAAATATTTTCTGACCTTCAGAAAGTAGTTTGTAACTTTAGTAATATAGGGACAAGTCACTACTCCATTTTTTGTGCTGTGGTTAGGACACAGCAGTGAGGAATGTCCAACAGTTCTGAGGTTTATACAGTAATAGTATTAATTTTCAACAGTAGTATTTAATAGTTTTTCAACAATAGTATTTAATTTTCAACATGATTAGTCTGTCAGCATTACCGTCTGTAAATGCAACCATGGTTTTTTGTAGTGGCAACTAGACTTGAAGCTCTCTAAAATTTTGAGTTGCATGGAAAAAATATTCCATATACGCATTTGGTTATATTGCCATGAATCTTCAGTTATTGTTAAACACAAACCTAAATTTATAAAAAGGCTTCTGAAAGTCCTGACAGTAATTTGACTTGCTGTACCACACTAACTGGCGATGATAGTTGTGAGACACATATGAATAGTGTCAGAAAATGGCCTTAAATAATCCAGTGGAGTAACAGTTTATTTTAACTGATAAGTAGCTATCCAAAATAAAGGAAAATTTCCTATTCCTCAGCCCAGTTACTCCTACCAGGTGTATATCTTCCCCTTTAATCTGCAATATGTTGAGTTCTAATTTGAGGTTTTCTCAGGTGGTACGTTTAGAGTGGAAATTTAAAATTGATATCTTATTGATTTTCTTTTGATTCTTGAGAACAGAGAAGGAATGTTTCCTTACTAGGTGTCATGTTGTTTTCTTACCCTAAATGTGTTACAGCTCTCCCTTTGCTGTATTAGTGAGCTAAGAATAATGCAGTTTCTCAGAATTGCAGTACTTGGGTCTTTTGTGAATTCCTTTTTTTAATTTGATAATAGTAAACTTTCTGTTAGTAAATTCATGATAATGACTGTAATGTTCATATGAAACGGATAACTGACATAGTAATGTGTCAGTATTAGGTATTGCTCAACAAGAAGTTATTGTTTATAATTATATATATACATTTAAATATATATGCACACGTTATTGCACAGACTGTTTTCTTACTTTAAGAGCTGTTACAGAATGGATTAATTCTTGTCTGTTGCACATGGAGATTAATTTCTTTAAAATAAATTCTAATTTTGCATGATCAGAATCATTCCAATTTAAAATAACAAATTGGCAGACAGTTAAAGATATGAGATACAAGCTGTCATTCTATGGATCTGAGGAAGTGAAGTCCAAAGGTACTAATGAAAGAACAGAGAGCTGAGAGAAGGATGGAGCAAGAGCAGTTGACACACAGCAGAGGAGAAAGGCTCCAGGGAGGGAGTTTCTGTTGTATAGACATCAGGGATGGACAGAGAAGTGAATGTGAGTGAAAGAGAAGTATTTAAGCTAGAAATACAGACTGAAATCAGAATAAAGAAAAAGAGGTTAATAGTGACTTTAATAGTGACTTTAAGGGGTGAGAGTAGTGCCATTAAAGATACCACTAAAGGATAAAGAGGAAGAAGGGCTGTGAGGTGGAATATTTAAATATGGAGTTTGATCAGTTGTATCTTGTCACAGTTTCTGTAGTCCAGCTTTCAAAGGAGTGGGAGAAAAATGACCACATATTTGTAATGGTAACTGATGCTGATGGAATCAGTTCTTCATAATAGGAACTGAATCTTTTTTTGGAAGAATATGTAGGTGGCATTATGTGTAAATTTGAAATAAATTAGAAGTAGGAATTGAGAAAAAAGCCACATATTTTGTAAGACACTGTTTAATATTGAACTCTTCAGAAAAAGTATTGCAGATTGTTTGTTTATGCCTATATGAATACAAATAATGCATTTAATAGGAATGGTTTTTTTTCTAGTATATAAAAAGGACCTTAAAGAGTGGTGTTTTGCATTTGTATTTTTGTTGTGTGTGACTGAATGTGTCAGAGAAAAGAGTGTACTGTCTATGATTTAACAAAGGAAAGCTTGCTTTCTCAGTGCTTGTACAGATGGCTAGCTGCTACCAAAGCTTTCTGCAACACTGCTTACAAGTTGCCAGAAGGTTCGTGTGAAAATACATCACAGCCTGATTCCATAGCAAAGGACAGTTACTGTTACCAGGATTTATTAAATCCTGTCCTCCTAGCAAACAGTACTTATCAAGCACTTCTAAAGGCAGTTCACAGGAAGCAGTTGCAATCACAGCACCTTTAAATTTTTTTTTATCAAAATGCATTTTTTATGTTGTTTGGACATGCTTCATTGAAAGTATTGCAAGAGTGGGATATAGTGCATGAAATAATTTATTGCATGTGGTTGAAGCTGGTAAGAAGAATCTAAATTATTTAAAATGTTTGTCTCCAGTAAATATATCATTGCCACTGTTCCCTGAAGAAAGCTTTAGTCATTATAAGCAGTTAGGAAGGAATATCATGGAAAAATAGCTTTATTAAATAATTTTAGGGCATGCTTTGCAGATTGAGACTTACATAATAATATAAAGAAGGTTACCAGCCTAATGCTTGCCTCATGCTCCTAATTTGTAACTTTTGTAACTGTTCTGTAAAAATCCATTCTCTCTTTACAAAGAAGAGAATTTTCCATGGTTTCCTGTGACTGTTAGCCTCCATATGATGTCCCACAGGTGTGTAGTTTACCTACGTTGTGCAATTACAGTGTGAATTAGGTAATGCTGTCTTTCTGAAATGTTTATGTGAATGAAGCAAGAAAAATAGCCTAATGAAGTACTACTATTCTTCTTCAAATTGAAACTTTGGAAGACTTTTAACTAAAATAGATTTCATATATAGTGAGTCACATTTTAATTAACAAAGTCCAGTACTTGGTACAAAATGTTCAAAATCTTTCAGATATTTCAAGCTTAGTGTGTTAAATATTTTAACACACTAAGTAGTATAATAGCTAATGTTTTGGTGGAGAAGGTGCTTTTTTGAGCAACAGCATCAGTTCATATCTTACAGGATGCATCAGAGGTAAACTTCAATGAGCTACAAGATAAAAATGCAAATCACAGACTCGACTCTGGACATAGATTTCCGTGCTTAAAACTGTGGTTCTAAGAAATGCTACTCCTCTACTACTAGTCAAATAATAAACCATGTATTTGTTTTCTGTTGTAGCAAAATATTATATTCTCTACAGATTTTTTTTGTTAATTTTAAAAATCCTGTAATTCATTTGATGAAAGAGCTTTTAGTCATTAAATATTAATATTAAATATTAATTATGAAAAGCCAGAAAAACCTTTAAGTCATGTCCTTCCTAATTATATAAAAAATGTTTTATAACCGATGTTCTTAGGTATGTCATATTTTTTAGAATGTGCTTAAGTGTGTTTACTTAATAAGTCTAGAAGCTCGTTGTATATTCCTTTATATTTTCCTGAGTCAGACTACAAAATGGAAAAAGAAATTTATTTATTTATTTGTTTGTTTGTTTGTTTGTTTATTTTTTAAATGAACAAAATAGCATGCATTTGGAAAAATTTTCCAAAATAGCATTTTCCAAAATAGCATTTCCATTCACAAATAGCATGCATTTGGAAAAATTATTTTGGCTGTGTATGTCTCTCCTAGGTGATTTTCTCATATCACAAATATATCTCACATACATTTCTGCCAATTAATTAAAGCTGCTAAAACTTTTCTTCCAATTCATTCTGTAAAGGTTTGCCCATACTAAGAAGCAATTTTAGTTGAATTGCTTATCTTCAATCTGTATATATATCACAGGATAAATAATAATTGTAATGGTGGTATCGATGATGTTAATAGTAAGAATTTAATAGTAAGAATTGTAAAGGAGTTTAATTCTCTTAAGTATTCTGATTGTCATACTAGTCTTTGATTGAAGAATAAGTATCAAACTAATTCTATTGTATGTAGTAAATATTTGTTTCCAGTACAAAGGTTGTGACATTTATCTATGGCAACATCAGTTGCCTTTTACGTGGTAGTCCAATTGTTTTGATTTTGCATTTGCTTTAAAAAATACTACATGTTAGAAAAAAAAAGTTATAGAAAAAAAAGTCACTGAGTATTTTAGTAGACAGGGAAATACCCATTTGTGTTTTTACCGGGAGCCTTCTTCAACAGAATCACATTTTTTTTGTTTTAGAGGGAATCTTTCAGTCACTTTTTCAAGTTAGAAACAGGAAGTGACATAGCTTCCAGCTACAAGCCAGTCAAATGCGAAATTAATTAAAAACAGTAAAAACCATCACCACCACCAAGAATGAAAGACCCTTCAGATTATTTATCAAAGCAACAGTTTTTGTATTTATGGTGTGGGGTTTTTTTGTTTTTTTTTTTTCTTGAGTCATTAGAGGAAAGATGAGTAGAAATTATCTTCAGAATGTCTCTGTCATCTGATGCAATAATTCCAAGTATTTTCACCCTTCAGTGCCTGGAAACCTGTCTTCTGTTTTTTTGGGCAGTGATACCACAGTTGAGCATGATGTTACTCCATTACTTTTTACTCAAAAGTATAATTTAAAAGTTTGAATACTTAAAATAAATCTACTGTTTTTCTAATACCTGCCTGGGTTTGTTTATTCTTTTGCAGTTGTTCTATTGAAATGAAATGGAAACTGATGAAAGATTACTGAAAGATAGAAATTGTGTCCCACTTAGAAGTGATTTATTTTGAGTTTTTTAATACTTTATCATCATTCCAGCATAGAATACATTTTGTTTCATGATATATTTTCTTCCTTAATGCTTCAGTGCTTACTTCAGTAATTATTTTCTGTCAAGGCACTGGAAGTCTTGATGTTCAACAGCAAAATTTTGGCTTTAACCATCATTTCTTACCGATCTGTTGCAACAGCACTCAAATGTGAAAAGATTTTGTGCGTTAAAGGGAGAGAAAAATCCACTGTTGCTTGTCTTTATTTTACAAATTTCAATTTCAAAAGTTAAAAATATTGCTGTGGATTTCTGTGCGCTTTTCCAGTATACAGAAGTGTCTTCATTGCTTTTTTTTACTGCCCATTGTGTCCAGTCAAGGACTCTCTGAATGGAGCATACTATTTCAAATATGTTTAAGTTTTTTACAGTGCATGTGTAAGTGTGTATGTGCATGTTGTTTGAAAAGGGAGCATTCAAGACGGTATTTTGGATAAAAACTGTAATTAAAGGCAGCTGCATAAAATTACAATTTCTGTCTTGAATTTTTTTCCTTCTTTCCATTTCATCCTCCATTAGATGGCAGTGTTGTGAACATGCAGCGTATCAATGTTGACATATTGAAAGGAAAGCAAGCATTTTTAACACATCTCAGATGCTTTTTCATTGTATATGTTATGAATTTCAAGAGGAAGAACAGTGAACTAGAAATGATAGATGGAAACAGTAGATAAAGAAATTTGCATGTAGTGTGCAGAAACCTAGCTAGTAGGAAAGTTGCATTCAGTCCTGTCTTTGTTTTCAGCTTGTTTAAAAAAAAAAGTAATAAAACTAGTCATAGTAAACTATAAAGCCAGGCCATGCATTTACCTATATTTTTCTGTACATCTCTTTCTACCTGAAAGAAAATGCTGTCTCAGTTTTGTGCTTTAGCTATAGCAAAGTTCTTTCAAAGTGTTTTAATTTAAGACTGTGTTTTAGACAATCAGTTTGCTTTCACTTTGAAAAAAGTTTGCTAAGGTTTTTGTGGCAAGGTTTTGGTAGTGTAGAGTTGCTTTAACAGTGGCTTATACCAGAACAGATTAGGAGCAGTCCACACACTGAACAGAGCCAAATCCAACTGACTCCAAAATGAGCCTGCTGCTGCCCAAAGCTGGCAGCAACTTGGTGGCATTCATGTGATAGCAAGTTTAGAAAGAATAAAAATCACTCTGTAGCAGCTCTTAGAGAAAGGAGTGAGGAAAATTTGAAAGAAACATCCCTGCAGACACCAGTCAGGAGTGAAGTAAAGCCTGAAAAATGGGTTTAGTTAGCTGGTTTTAGTTTTGTTCTCATTTATCACTGTCATAATCTCTTACTAATTTACATTAAATTAATACAATTTCCCCATGAGAAGACAAAGATGTTAGTTGGTCAGTGATTCGTCTGTCTTTATCTGGACCTGTGACATTTCCCATCTTATTTTCTACCCCTGTCTGCTGAGAAGGGGAAATGAGTTGATGGATACCTGGCAGTCAGCCAGGATTAACCCAGTATAGTATTTTATGTGCTGTAGACATATTGATTTACTTAATGTAGTTGCCTACTGTCAAGTACTGGATATAATGACTTTAGTCTGAAAATTGACTCAGCATCTACAGTATTTCAAGTGGAGGCTCCTTTGCATTTTCATGACCATTAAGATTCTATTCAAATAGGACTAAAATATTCTACTCAGATGCATAAGAAAAACAATGCAAAAGTTCTTTGGGGGTCTGAAGTCAGGGGTGAGATTAAAGTTGATGAGGAAAGTATTACGTGAGATTTTAGGGTCTGCACTATACAGTGGATTGGATTACATGGATATAGCACACCCTTCCAGACCTCAGACATAATACTCATCTCTCTTGCTTCCTTTTTACTCTTTGTAGAAAAAAAATGGGCAAAACTGTAAGTTGATGTGGTTCTTGTATGCATTTATGTTTTGAAGAGTTAAGTGCTGGGACTGTAAATGCCTTTGAAGACCTTTGGGTCAACAGGACACTACTTGAGTTATATTTAAAAGTAAAATTCTGATGGTGTTCAAGAAACATGCAGTCTCTGAATTCAAGGTGGCAAGGTTTCCTTAAAATTACCAAAACCAGCTAATAGAGCAGAAAGAATGCTGTAGTTTCTTTTTGTTCTTAACCCATAGGAGTTAATGAAACAATGCAGTGTCCTTAAGTACTTTTGGGAATCCTAGTGTTACACATTTGTTCAGGTAGTGTTTTCTCCTGAATAATCCTTTCCTCTTGAAAATTGAGGAAAAGTGAAAAAGGAAAATACTGATTAAAGTAGAATTGGGTTTTACATCTGGGATTTTTGTTCTGGGATTTTTAAACCGCAAACTGTGGCATATTCCAGTACTTGTCACTTAAAAATTCTGTTCCTGTCTTGCAGTGCACTTGTAGGAGAGACATGGTGTCAATATCCATGGATGTCTTTGTGAGGAAGTTTCAACCAGACAGATACCAGCTGTGGAAACAGGGCAAGGATTTATATACCATTGATCATACAAAACCAACTCCTGAATTAACACCTGAAGTAAAGATCTGGCTACAGAGAAGAAGAAAAGTACGGAACCTTCCCAAGAGGTATTTATGTTTCTTTAGCATCTGTTTAACTGCCTTTAATATGATGCCACTGTCATTTCTGCTTCATTTTGGCCACTTCTTCTGATGTTGTCATAGTTTTGGCCACAACAGATTTTATTTTCTCTTAGTAGCAGTGAGGGGATGGGGCTTGGAGCTGTATGGGTGTGCCTACATTGTTCTCTACCACACACGTTGCAGCTGGGGAACAGAAGTAAGGGATTCTTGCTTCTGAGATGGAAGGGGGTGTGGTGTGTGTCCAGGGTCTGGGGGCCATAATGTTCATTTGTCGCAGAATGCCTCATGGCTCTGGGTTGATTGGACTCACCGAGCATTTTGTGTGTAGTCTCCTGCTTATGTGAACTGTTGATATTAGTATTGGTGCTGATACTGTTAGTTTTTTTATCACATTGCTGTTTCTGGTGAATTGTTATTTCAACCCATAATTTCTGTCTTTCTCTCTCTCTGTCTCTCTCTCTCTCTCTCACTGGAGGGGCTGGAGGGAAGGAAATGGCTGCATGGATTTTAGCTTTCAGCTGACTTAAACTATGTCACATGAGTTTTTTAAATTCATTTCCTTTAGACAAAATGATTTTTCTGCTTTCTGTATTAAGACGAGCCTGGACACAAGCCAGTGGTTTTTTTTAGAATGACTGTGAAAATTTAACTTTAAAGTTTTTTGTGTACCTAAAAGAGTTAGTGATTATGGAGAACATCAAAATGCATTCAACTGTTGTACTTAAAATATCTCTTCAGTAAGGGTTATTCCAGTATAATTTTCGAGGTGTGGATGGTTGCTATTGTTTCTAGAGATCACAGCGACCAAAAAACAAGGGAGAAGACTCCTAAGAGCTGAAAAGGAGGTTAAACAGGAAAAACTTATCATAAAGTTGTGATAGAATCCCAACAGCTGTTTCAAGTCTTCAGTAATAATAGTCTTAGCCCTCACCGCCATTTAACTTTAAGGGGGTACCACTGCCTATTTGTCACACTCTCGCAGTGCTGCAGCCGAAACCTTTCTTTTTCTACCACAGGTCAGTGGCAGATCATAATAAGGGCTAAATCCCAGTTGGTGCTGCTGACACCATTCAGAAATTTAGGAGAATTAAGTTTCTGAGCTTGTCGCTGAAGCTATAAAAGCTTTGACCTATTAAAGTGGTTTTATATCTATTTTTGAGATGCATTATGGTTTTTGTTTGCATTGCACAAACATTTTTTGTACAATTGTGCTTTCCTGTCTTACTTAACAGGATCTTTATGGATTTTCTTCTTCATTATCTAACAAAGATCTACTTAATTTCTAGCCAAAGGTGGGCAGTTTCATTGGTATCTTGGTATTTTAGTGGAGTTTTATGAATTGGAGATAATACTGAGTTTTTAAAGATGTTTTGCCTTCTTCGAAGAATTTTACAGTGTAGTGGCTTTTTAAACTTGGTCTTAAACCAAACTTCCTTATTTTTTTTTGTAAGTTAACGTATTTCTTAAGTAAAAATAGGAATGTCAACCTGTAAAGTAAAGGACCAAGTGGCACTTTAGTGGAACATTGTTACTGAAAATATAATACCGAGTTTTTTCTGGGTAACTGTAGTTTGTGAGGCAAACTCATTTCTTGAAGACAACTAGTGAAGCAGCTGAACAGCCAGTTTGTTAGTACATGTCTAATACTAACCTGTTGTTTAACTAGGTGAGTGCCATTTTTCCCTGTAATGGGTTTCCCTGCATCTGTTGTACAGTGTAAATGCAAATTCCCACTTGGACCAGCAGTGATTCATTTGGTAGTGCCCTTATGGGTAGCTGGTTCTGAGTAAAAACAAAGACTTTCTAAAAATTGCATTGAAAGTTTTATCACAGGAGCACATGGGCTGATTTATGCACTTTGCTAAGCTAATAAACACAATTCCAGTGCTGTTTAAATCTTGAGTCAGCTTTTGTTCAGGAATGGTAACAGTGTGCATTGCAGAGGAGGTTAAAATGTTTATTCAACTTTGTTTCTGGTGTAATGTGTCGGTTAAAATTACCATTTTGATTATGGGAATAATACAAGTTCCAGCAAAGTGAAAATAAAAATACCATCTATGGGAATCTTCATAGTATATAGTGACATAGAATATAGTGACAGGGAGAGCTTATCTCTGACATTTATGGCTGAAATCCATTGCTGCTATGTAACATCTAATGACTGTGTGTAAATAAATAGTAATAATACTTTCTGTTATTTACAGTGTGAACTGATGGTTGTCTCATACTTTGGCAAATTTTCTGGAAATTACTGTTTTCTAAAGAGTATGTTGAAAGATGCACATTTGTAGACACAGAATAAAATGTAATGGGTAGCAAAATGTTTTTCTGGAGATGTGTAGAATCTAAGATGCAAGACCTGTGTAAAACTCACTTAAAACTTTGTAAAATTCACCTGCGATAGTAGTGCTTTTATCTCTGATTTGAAACCTGCTGTATGATGACATTCAATACTCCTCTTGTGTGACATAGTTGAATTTGAAACTAGAACTAATTTCATATTATATTTATTTTGAGCATATATATGATGAACCTTTTCTAACAGGTTTGCCATTTTTCCTGCCTTAAGCTTTCCCTTATACTTCTGACGGTGCAAAAACCTATGCTCAATTTTTAATTTCAGCTTTATTTTTTTAAACACAGAATAGGTGTATATATTGCTTGATATTGTAGCCTTTCAAAATATTTGGTGATCATAATTTTTGTCTTTTTCAGTTGCTTGTTGGTTCTGTTACAACTAATTTAAAAACTTGCAAGCAGATCAGCTTTTATGAGAATATTCAGACTAGCATTTTCTTAGCACTAGGGTTTGGAAATACCACCTGATTTTACTGCTACTGAGAGAGATTTTTCTTCATTATTCTTGTAAGGGTAGTTCTTTTTTGTGTTCAAAAGAATGATTTATTAAAAAGCTAGTTTGTATGCTAGTTAAGTAGTAGTTACTTAAAGACTGTTTTACTTTTAGAGTTTAACAACTTTGCCGTGGAATGGTGATAGAAGATTAGAAGGTTAAATCCAATCAATTGTTAATCTATCACTTAATAAATTGTAGCACTATCTCAACACAAAAAGATGAAAAATTGTCAGTTTTTTACCACTTTAAGCAGGTGAAAGGGACATATATTGGTAGATGTTTTATCTTATCCAAGACAGACTTTCTACTCTGACAGCAATATCTCCTATAACAGCTTCCAGCACACCAGATCTCGATCTAAAAAGCTTAAAACTCCAGAGGACAAGAGAGTATCTGCTATGGTAGCTGATGCAGAAATCATAGTGGCTGAAGCAGCTATTGATGGCTTCAAGGTCAGTGAAGAACCAGAAAAAAAAGTGAGAGTGGTAAACACAGGAGTGCCTTCTGGGGAAGAAGAAAACAGTAGTAGAATACATCTGGATCAGCATGTATTGGATCATGTCAAGGTTGCAGGTGAGATAAGCACTGATTATGTTTTACATGTAAGTTGTAGGTTGTTTATACTCTAACACCACAAATCAGTGGATGTTAAACTAAAGTATTATCCTGCAGTAGCATACTAAAATACTTACACAGAGAGTTACTTATGCAAAGAAGATTGATATTTGGTAAGAAAAATACTGATGTTAATATTCTGAATTGAGAATGATACCACCTGAACTAATTTAATTAAGTGTTTTTTAAAGGAGCAAAAAGAGTCAGGTTTTGTAGATTGTATTTCTTCAGTGGACTCATTTGTATTACAGCAAAATATTTTGATATGGAAATGATACAGGATGTCTTAACACTAATCAGACAGTACAGACTATATATACTTGCGAGTATGCTACATGTATTTACATGATGAACCTGCAAATTAGAAGCGTTCTATACCTGTGCACAAAAATGCTGTATTTTGAACCTCCAGGTTTCTTCTGATTTCCTCTAGAGCTGTCTTACAGCTATAAAGGTCCTGTCAAGGCAAAGATTTATTTTTTTTTCTCCACAAACGTTTTTATTCTAATATACTTGGTCTATTCTGGACTTTTTTTTTTCTATTTCACATTCCATTGTAATTCTGCTGTATTTCCTCATTCCTGCTCATAAGGCAAACTGCAGATTTAACTTCAAGTTTAGAAGTGATCTTATTTTATTTTATATTGCTACTGAAAATTCACTTTCAAATTGTATATAGACAGTATTTTAATTATTGTGAATATTAGTGGTTATGTTAGTGTTTATTTGGAGGTGATAATCACCATGATTGATTCACATAAAGATTCCAGTTTAGAAATTCCTCCATATTAATTATCTGGTGCTCTATCAAAGCATTTCCAGGTCTGTTCTGATATTTTTTTTTTTGAAGGTGCTATTGCTTTACATCTTCCCACAACTTTTAATAGAGGTTTGGGATGTTCTTCACCAGAGAGAATATAGTATTTAGTTAGCACCCATTCTGTGTTTATTGGCAAGGGAAGGAAAAGCAGAGAAGAGTAGAGAGCTGCTCTCTCTCGTTTGTCCTCTTGAAAGGGTGGTGCCTGGATCTTTGTAGGAAAATGGATGTTTTTAGGTATGATGGAAGCTCCAATACTCACGTTGAAGAAGGTAGTTTGCTCTGCATTGTCTCTGGCTAGTACATCCATTATTCTCAGTTGAAGCAGTACTTTATGTGCCCAGAGATTGCATTTTACTACTGTCCTTGTGTTACTAAATTTTATATTCATTTGACTTGAAAAGGAAGTTTTTCAGAAAAAACAAGTTCAAATAACCTTTGTAAAGAATGGCAAGGGACTTAACAGAAACTGTTTTCTTTAATATCATGGATGTGCTGCTGAATCAGAATTCACTGCGGTGTATGCCAGAGTTCTTTAACAAATATGTTTTTTGAGGGACTTCTCTAGCCCATTGTTGTCTTTCTAATGCAAACATCAGTAGAGGAAGAATTTTTGTAAAGTAAAATCCACAAAATTTCACTCTTCAATATCACTAGAATATACAATTATGCTAATTTTTTAAAAATAAAATTATGCTAATTGCTTTTCATTTTTAGACTGATACTGTTGCTTGAGAAATATTCTTGGTATCTATTTGAAATATGTCTTTGTAATTATAGACAATTAATCTTTGGTTATTTTCATTTTTAAATAGGCATAATAGGTGTAAAATGCAGGGTATAAGGTTCAATATACCAGCTTTTTATGTTTTCTTCATTGACTCAAAGTGCGTATGGGCAATATGAGTAAAGACAAAGGAAGCTACATGAATATTGATTATTTTGAATTAAATGAAGACCTGCTATAATTCAAATGCAAAATACTGATTAAATGATCTAAACTATATTTCACACTCTACACTCAAACCATTTACATTTAATTTATTCTTTGATAAAACCTGTGCTCCACATTTCTGCATGCCCTTCCACCAAATCATTTTCTGTATGATTTCTAAATGAGGAAACATGTTTTGAATTTGAATAATTTAGATTGCTGTGAAATTCAATATGGTAATGTAAAGTGGGATTTATTAACAAATCATATTCTTGATTTGTAGGAAGCATCCCTTCAGACTCAGTTTTGAGCCCTGTTCCTGTACTAGAGAAAACAAAAATGGAAGATGACAGGATAGATTCCAGTCATTCTTGCTTTACACTTGAAGATTCTGTGGCCAGCAAGCCTGCTTCTGATAGCTGTAGAAAAGAAGAGAGTTTGAAAGCTCAGAATCAATATGTTTCATCCGTACCAAAGCATAAAGCAGAGGGAAAAACTCCTGAAGCAGAAAATCCAGATAGAAAGGAAAGTGTCTTGACAGAGGATGGTATCAGCAACCTAGAAAGTTCTGGGAGTAGTTTGGAACATGGAGAAGTGCCCATTGTAAAAAAGGATGAAGAAGACAGCATGGAAATATCGTGTGTATGTCAAGCAAATTACATCATAATAGTAATATATTCTTGATTTAATGAAATATGAATGAGCATTTTCCTAATGAGACCTGATATCCATATTAAAGCATTTAAGAATATGCATGATTTTAATCAGATGATAATTTGAACGTGTTTTGAAGTGTTCAGGCAAGAGTAGCAATTTTGATCCAAAAGCAGACTGTTTTTGGAGTTTGCTTATTGACATATTTTTCCCTGTTATTTTAGATATCTAGTAATTTCACTTTATATTTGTGAATTTAAAGTGTCAGCAACTATTCTCAAAGATATTCCCAAATTAACTGCCTGCCAGTATGAGCAGGGCTGTGAGCTTCACCTGCTTACTATTCTTGGATTTTGGAAATGAGCTAAAATATGTAAAGGAAACACTTGAAGGAAAAGATCCCACTATTAAAAGGAATATATTTTCAATTTTTAAATAGTATGTTTTAATAATGCTTTCTCTTTGGGCCACCTATGAACATATGGCCTTTTTTTTTTACTCTTGCTGTTCTGCTATGATGCATGGTCAGTTTTGACTTTGGGATGCAGAATGAAAAATTAAGCTGTGATGGTTGTCAATAGCTTACTGAGTGGTGAGCTGAATCTCAAATTGGCAGAGAGAAGGTGGGAAATCCACTGCCAAGTTTCGAGACTTCATGGGGAATATATTTTAGAAGCCAAACTAAAAATCATGCTGACCCTTCCACATATGTGAACTGTGATCTAACAATTATTTTCAGTGTTTTAAGTTTTCATAATCTTGGCTCCAGCCTTTCCACCATTATAAGGAACAGTACAAACATTTCAGCGTTTAATTAACATGTATTAGAAAATGTAGCTTTTTCTGTGCCTTTCAGGCACATTATGTTTATATATTAGGTTTTCAGTTTTCTGTAGTATTACTGCATTTTCTTTCTTTCTTTCTTTCTTTCTTTCTTTCTTTCTTTCTTTCTTTCTTTCTTTCTTTCTTTCTTTCTTTCTTTCTTTCTTTCTCTCTTTCTTTCTTTCTCTCTTTCTCTCTTTCTCTCTTTCTCTCTTTCTCTCTTTCTCTCTTTCTCTCTTTCTCTCTTTCTCTCTTTCTCTCTCTCTTTCTCTCTTTCTCCCTTCCTCCCTTCCTCCCTTCCTCCCTTCCTCCCTTCCTCCCTTCCTCCCTTCCTCCCTACCTACC
>JANPWX010019719.1:1026201-1217110 GCA_024734555.1 Trochalopteron elliotii | reverse complement strand
TCCCTCCCTTCATCCCTTCCTCCCTCCCTCCCTCCCTCCCTTCCTTCTCTTGCTCTCTCTTTCCTTCCCTTCCTCCCTCCCTTCCTTTTTCTTTCTCTTAAGTGAGGAAGTGTACTGTATAAACACAATTTAAAAATCCAGACAGTTCTCTTTTTACTTAATTACTAACTGTTTTAGACCATAAACCTGTCCTGTGCTTTGACCACATCTTCTACCCTCTGCTTACCATGGTAAATATAAAGTTGTTTTATAATTTACTTCAGGGAGCATGTGTATAATCTGCTAGGTTGTATTCAGGGTCTTGAGGCACAAAATGCTGTGATCCATAGGAATTGTGTGAAACTCTCCTTCCCACAAGTCTGCCAGTGTCCTTGGGTCCTGAACCTCCTGACACCATCAGTAGCTCGTTTTCTTTGGGATTCCCCCAGTGGCACTTCAAGACTTTCAAGTGTTGGCGTTGGTTCTTGAAGCTTGAATAACTTTAAACTAAATGTACATAAGGGTGTTTGAGGAAGGAAAGAATTACTTCATATACCAAGTCAACATGTTAATCATATATCAGGACTCTTGATTTCTTATCTCAACTCCAGATAATTTTTTTTAAATTATTTTTTATTTTTTTTTATTTTTTATTCTTGAGGAATTTTGGAATCTTTCACAAACTAACCCAGTAGGTTTCTGCTTCGTTTTTCTAGCCACATTTAGTGGCTGTATTGTACTACAGGTATGCAGAATTATTTGCAGAAAATTAGCAGGATGCTGATCTTCCTCTCAAACATCACATAAGCAAAACAGGATTTATGCTCTGTAAGTTGGGAAGGGCTGCAGTAAATTATACCTGAAATGATTTGTGTATGACAAGGATTGCACTTTCTAAATTAAAATATATATTCTTAATTAAAAGCAAGTGTTGTATTGGTAGACTAAAAGTCCTTCAAGTATACTGTGGTCATATTTACAAGCTTGATATCTGTGGTTGTTTACAGAAGAATGTTTATGTGTGTTGTAATTAATTATGCAGAATTACATACTAAATTAGTTTTGTTTTTTCCTTTCAGTCAGAGGAAGTTGAAAGAAAGAAAATATCTAAGAGTTGGCGTCATCCACTACATAAACCCCCAGCTAGATCTCCAATGACTTTGGTTAAACAGCAAGCAATTAGTGATGAAGGTGAGTGGACTATGATGGTTTTATGAGACCAGATATATATAGGCATTTAGAGAGTCACTGCCTTGTGCAGACAGGCTACAAAATCTAAGAAATGTACCCAACATAGGGGATTCCTTCTCTGAAGTAAATATAAAAAGTAAATCTGCTTTCCCCAGCAATCGTGTATATAGCCACCTGAAGTTGATGAATAAAGGTACTTTATTCTATCAAATGTGACTTGTGAAGCTTATGGAAATATGCATCGAAAGTATAGATCAAAATGGAAAAAAACCACATATTTTTTCACATCACTGTACTATTTTAGTTCTGTAAAACACAAAATTTTCAGGTGTTGTTTTTCAGAATCTCCTCAGTTAGCAGAACTGGAGTTTAGTTCTCACACTCCCTTTGTTTATAATCTGGAGCTGATGCCATGTCTGTAACTATGGGTCTGATTCCAACATCCCTACATACTTCAGTGTTTACCTGCAATTTTTGCCTTTTTTATTTCCCTCTCAATTACATTTCGTTAACAGTAGCTGTTTCTTAGAGCTGCAGATAAGTTTTCTTGACTTGAGAGACAGCATGCCTGTTAATTGATTCTTCTTCTTTTAACTAAGCAATATTATACTTCTGGTTGGCAAGTTAGGCATTGTTGAGCTGACTGCTGTAAGTTCAATTGACCTCTCATCAATATATCTCCCTCCTTGTTTCAGTCCTGAAGTAATTGATTTGTGTCTTCTGTCTCTCTAGTTTTGGAAAGGTATACTCTCAGTTTTTATCTGAGCTGCTGCTTTGCCAGGCATGATATTTCAATTAGCTGTTAAGCGTCTTTCTGAAAATTAGAGACAGTTTAGACCCATGATCTGTATCATATATGAGTATGTTTCAATACCTTGAGGGCTAGACAGTGCATATTTCAAAAAATGTTATGGTAATTTACAGGATGATATTAAGTTTCATCTAGTAAAGTAATTAAAGATTTAATGTTTAGTAGGTTGCTCTTTTTTTAATTTGAGATTATATTCTTTTTGCCTGTTGATGCTTTTTCAGTGTTACGTTTGAAACATACTGTGAATTTCCTGTTTAAGCATGGATTGTGTATGATACAATCTGGCTAGATGAAGATATGATGACAGTTTTGAGTCAAGGATTTTTCTAATACCAAGACATTTTCCACCTTGTCCAGTAGTTTGCCAACTTCTTGGTGTATTAATTTTATGTGAAACTAGCAACATCCTGACAAGAAATCATAAACCTTAAAGTCATTCCTCTTTGCATGATGATTGTCCTTCTGATAGATAACAGTGTATTTTGTTAGGAAAGTACGAGCTGTCTTAGAATGAGTAGCAATTAAGCATGTCTCCTTACTGATTGAAGGAAGTAATTAAGAGTTTTATTGGACGAGGCAGTAATTCCTAGCTGGAGCTGGAATTATTATTATTTTTGTGCATCTTCTCTCATTGTAGTCCAGTTTATCAGCCGACTTTTGTAAGAGCACCAAAAGAGAAACAGTAGCATTTGGGTGAGCAGAATGTTTACATCCAAGACACAGACTGAAGAACTGGTGAGGGAGACTGGCAAACTGTAACCTCATTAAGTTGCCTGACACATGATGGTGTGTGGGTTAAAGATGCGTGGCCAGATGATTTCCTGTTTTTTTTCAATATTTTTTGTATCAGATACTAGGGAAATAATCAGTATCAATATGCTAATGACAACATTTGTCTTTATGAAAGTGTTTCATCCATATTCTGGAGTTAGCATAAATGTAATTCAACATTCATACTTACTCAGTTCTTCTCTGTGAACTCATCTTACTGGCTGAGATGATGATAGTATAGTCTCTTGGTACAGTAATTTCTGATTGTTTTACAAGGGGTGTTTATGTATCATACATTAGTTTATATTTTAATTTATCTGGGTCCAGTAAAACAATAACTGCAAACAAAATAAAGGAAGAAAATACAGGCTAGGGCTGTTGTGAAAAGTTAAGAAATAGAGGCTTTATATTTAATCTGCAGCTTGTATCACTTTCCTTAAGTTGGATAGTCTGTGGCCATTTCTAATACAGATAATATATATTCAAATTAATACATTTGAAGTCTTTCAGATACTAGGGTTCTATTAAGAAGTTTCTGTGAATAGAGGTGATCAGAGGATGTTAATAACATGTATGCAGCATTCTTTGACACTGTCAAAGCCGTTTCAGAATTTGCAATTTTGTAATTTTGCAAATAGAATACTATCGTATTGAACAGCATGTTTAAATCTTAGCAGAGACTTTCTGAATTCACTTTTAATACAGAGTTCTTTGGCAGAAATTAATTTTTTTTCACAGGATCACTTGAACATTTGAATTTTGTGCTTTCTTTTTATCGCTGTATATTCTTACATATGTGTGTATTTCTTTATGAAAAATGATTAGGTTAATTATTTATTTGTTGTCTGTTGGTGCTATTTGTTTTCACTCTCCCTGAAGCCTTTCCCCATGTATGTCTGACTTCTTGTGGAATTAATGCCTAAAAGACTGAGTGATGAGAAACACTAGGGACTGGGGAATCAATCCTGGGAGCTGTAGCTCAAGCTGCCAGTTCAAGAAAGTAAGTGCAGCAGTACAGTGTGGGCTGTATGTCACACTCTACATATTAACAATTTTTACGTAATGAACCTTGGTCTTATACTCAATGCAGTATATTAACTTGTGGTAAAAATATTCTGTTGTATTTAATATAGTTGTATTTCTGCTCACTTAAGCAATAAAAAAGCAAATTCAGCAGAAGGAGCAAGCATACTAACTTTGCATGCACATTGATTGGTCCCAGAGATTTCTTTTCAGCACTATTTGGTCACACAACATTAGGAACTGTTTTTAGATTCAAGTTGACTAAAATTTCCCATTGCTCTAAATGATGTAATTATAGCATATAAACTGAATTCAGTATGGGGCTCCTTGTATATATTTTTTAGCATTTTAAGTATTATTCAGAATTTCAAAGTAATTTTGCTTTCATTAATTTGTAAGATAAGGAAACAGAAAGAGAGAACATTTGTAAATGGAAACAGTGGCTTCTGCTATGAGATAGTGTAAAGCCTTAGTTTTTACACTTACTGTCAGCGTCCTGTGAGATGTGCTTGATTTCATATGAGAAATCAAACCATTTTAGGCTTGTTCAGTAACATCTTAAATACGCTAAACCTGCTTAAATAGGGGAAAATTACATTTGTAGATGCAGTTACTATTCTTTTGTTTCAGAGCTTAAAATGGGGGATTTTGCTTGAAGGTTCTCACTTCAGAAAGAAATGTTTTTTTCCTGGTGCTGCATAGGTAGATAAGAATTTGTTAACCAGTTGATAGAGGCATGTTTATACTTACCACGTAAGTATTACAATTTCCGGTATTGCTTTCCCTCTCATAATGTTTTGTTGAATTAAGTTTTACTCATTTAAAATACTTTGTTTTTGTGTGTGAGTCAATCAAACACATAATTTATGTATGTTTTTCCAATATCATCATCATTTAGCACTGAAGAGTCCAGCACTATCTACCCCTTCAACAGTATAAGTGTGCTAGAAAAAACCGTTTTCTGTACTTTTCTCTGGGACCTATGTTACTTCTGTTTTGTTTAAATTCTATTTTCAAGGCAAGATTGACATAGTTACAAAAAAGTTCTGCCACTTATGAAGCATGTTGTGTTCTGAAGACCCTAAGAAACCTTTTATAAAAATATGGTATAATCTTCAGTAGGTATTTAGGAAAGGGATATGTTAAAAGATCAAATAAAAGCTTTTCCTGAATTTCCAGTACTCTTGCCAACCTTGTGGGCCAGCAGCTGATCTCCAGTATATGGCAAGAACGGACAGCTTTGATTATTGCCGCTACTAGCTCTTGTCCCTTGACATATTTCATGAGTAGCAGTTAACTGCCTTTTAGTGGACACCTCCAGGATCTAAGATTAGCCAATGTTTTGATCAAGAGTGGAATACGAAGCAGTTCTTCTAACATTTGTCCCCATTTGCTGGAGAGTGGTGTATGTTGTGAACATTGAAGAGTCATTGTTTTCTAGATGAACCTTGTAGCTCTAATTGTACTGCTTTCTTAGCTTTAAAACATGGTATTTTACCTCATAAAGGGCTGGATAGAATTGCAGTCTTGTATAGAAAGACATATATAATTTCTCATTATCAGGTGTGTCAAAATGAAGATTAATTTCCTGCTGCATTAGTGTAGCCTCTCAGTTGCCTTCTCAAGGGTAGCAGTGGAGCTGGTAGGCAAACTGGATGTGATGTTTACCAAGGAGACAAATATCCCTTCTGTAGGGTGATCTTCTGGAGCTGAGCTTCTGTTTCTGTTACACAGTTATGGTACAAAGAGAAACACAAAAAACATATCACTTGCGTTTATAAAGGATTAATTAATTGATAGTTAATTCATTTATTCAATGTTGGTGCAGAGTATTGCCTTATAAGTTATTCTTGCAATAACTTCAGTTTTTCAAATTAAAAAAAAACCCCTAGCCCATAGAATTATCATCACCTTTATCAAAATCTGAAGCTGCATTGTAAACTATTAGTACTGAAAATGACTTAATTTTAATACCAAAGGGGTTTTGCTAACTGTCTTTTCTTGGCTGAGAAATGTATGTAGGATGTACATATTTTAATGTACAAAATAATTGCTTTTAATAAATTGATTCTTGAAAGAGTTTAAATGCAATTGTTTTCTAGTGTATGAAGTGTTTATGGGGTATTTGTTTTAGTGATCTGCAGGAACTGTAGCTTGAAGGTACACATTTATAATTATAATTTGGGCATTGCCATGAAATTGGATCTGTGATTGAGTCTGGTTTGCATCTTCTATACTTAACTTATATCCTTATGTAATGACCTTGGTTCAGTGAAGAACTTCTGAACAATCTCAACTAAAACGAGCGCATTCAAGTAACCTTGTTCCTCAGATTTCACTTACGTTTTGCCCAGAGGAACTTGTGCTGGAATAGTATATTGATATAGGTTAGATTTGTGCTGCCTGAGAGATACAAAATAACCATAAAATATGTTTTCCCTGCTTGGTACTGTTTTTTCTTTTTAGAGTAGCATAAAAGAGAAGTACATTGGTGATTCTGCTTCGTATTATTTCTAAAATACTCTAACAGGATAATTGAATATTTATTTGATCATACAGTATTTGGCAGTATGATCAATGATGTTACATTTTAATTTCCAAAATAAGGATGTACCAGCAAGGAATTCTGTTGCATCTGAGGGACTTGTGTTATTAATAGGCAAGACATGTCTGATGACTTCTTCTCCACTTTTGTACAGATGTATATCCTGGAAGACTATGGTGTTTAATTGGTAAATCAGTAAGCATATCTACAGATGGCAATATGAGTTCCTAAATTCCAATGTAATTTTAGTTATTGATCAAGGGTTTTTTTTATAATAAGTACATTGACCACAAGCAGATTACATTAGAATGCAAAATATGGTTTTTTTTAAAAAGAACTGTGAAAAACTACACGAGGGAATGGAATTGAGAAAGCAGCTCTTAATAAGTGCTATGAATTAAGGCTTTTCAATAGAGCAGATATCTGCTAATCTTTATCTTGTAGACTGGGCTTTTAGTGGTTTTGTACTGAAAGCTATGTTTTCTGCTGATAGGCTGTGCAGTAGATTCCAGCAGATCTTTTCTTTCTGCTTTGATTTTGCTGAGATGCCTCTTTGAACAGGTTTATAAATACAGGGCCTATTATTTGAATTTGTACAGGGCAAAGAGAAGTGAAATTACTGGAATTGTTTCAATATTATACTATATATATATATATATATATATACATATATACACTAATGGAAATTATGATACCAATATGCTGTTGGCAGTTCATACAGATTTAAGAATATCTCCCTCTTTGCATCCTCCTGTCCATATTTTAAAAAAGTAGCCTGACTAGTGGGTCACCTTTGAGCTTGGTTTCTAGACATGGTAAGTAGCTCTGTTTCTGGAGACACTGGATAGGTCATGGACATTAGCATCAGTAAGAATGTCTTCTTTGTGCTTCATCTTAGGTAGCCAGAATAAGCAGACATCTTTGATAATTTGAACCTGAACTGCTAGGTTAAATTCTTCATTCCTGACACACAAAAAAGTTGTGCATGTGGAATGCAGCTATTTAGGGAATGCTGTGAATGAAAGATTGGTTTTTGCCCTTGTAATTACTTGGTGTCTTTATGATCTAGTGTTTCAAATAGAGAATTATTTTGTTGCAGTAATTAGTAAGCAAAGAAAAAAAAGGTAATTTTCAAAAATAAAAATGCTATAGTTTCGTAAAACTAGTTTTACAGATCATTTAAAGGTAGACTGAATCTCTATGCTATGAATCCTCAGAGCTTTCTCTAAGTTGGTTTATCAGAATCATAATAATATAAAACAAATACATTTTAGTTACTTTGCAGTTTGGTAGAGGGAAGGATTGGGGTCCAGCACAGCCTGACAGGGTCATTTTACATATTCCACATATTGAAAATGGAGTATAATAGGAATTTTACTTCGTTTAAGTTATGCTATTTAACTGTTTCTTGTACTTGCTCTAATATGCTGTGTTAATTTCTCCTCTTCTAACTTAGGCACTGGTGCTCGTAAATGAATACCCAGCAACCTGTGAAACCCTGCTTTTCTCTCCTTTCTTCAACTTCTTAGAACCTTTCAGTTTTTCATAGTCATCTAAAGTATTGGTGGGATCAGTGCTTCCTGCTTTCCATGAAAAATCATGGTCAGGGTATTCCCATCCTTCCTTTTCAAAGTTATTGGTGAGATTTTCCAGCCTTTGCTAGTATTTATACTAACTTTATTTACTGTTTTAAATGGTAGCGGTCCTGTCTGCAGCAATCTTAATCACAATGAGATTTTTCTTACTAGGTTCTTACTTATGACTAACACCAAATCAGAAACAATGTTTTTGCCAAAGTAATCATTGCTATTTTAGAGGGTACCACTCACCCTCAGGAAAAGCTTTCTGACTGTGCCAGTTAAGGTAACTAGGTTCTTCTAGATATTCTGTGTGTGAACGGTTTAGTGAATAATACAGAATTTTCATATTTGAAATTACATGGGATTTCAATTTAGCAGAGTGATACAGCAATGCATTTAAGTTACAGGTAAGATACAAATTATGTTTAGCAAGGTGTTGAATTGTAATATACAGTTCAGTCACAAGACTTGTACAAATTACATTGAGCAAAGTGTAGCAATCACAATGTGCAGTTCAATCACAAAACAAATGTGAATTTCATTATGGGGCTCTAATGCTATGCTGAAGGAAAGTCAGAGTATCCCAGTATCAAATCTTCCAAATCTGTGAAATTGTCTTTTAATTTTTTTCTATTGCTGAATTTTTCAAACTTTTCAAAACATTCTGAGATCTGCTACAACTGATGTCTTACCCTTTTTTTTTTGTTTTTGTTTTTGTGTTTTTTTAAACTATTATTAAAGCACCCCATTACTTTGTTTTGGGTGCTAAACCTGATCTTCACATGTAATTTTTATGAGAACTGAAGTATTAATAGCTAATTTGGCAATTAGGCTCTCTAACCAAAAGTGCATACATACTTCACAGTACTTGTACTCAGTGATCCCATACAAGAAATGAAAGTTCTTGAACAGTACAATAAATTAAAATGTTTTTCTGTTCATATTTTGTTATGAGATCTATGTCTTTCATTACTGAAAATAAAAAAAACAATTTCTGAAACTAAGTTTGCTGATACACTGGTGGAACAGTAAAGTTTTCAACTAGAACACTTTTCCTTGATTTTTTTTTTTAATTTGTATTATTATTATTTCCTCCAGGACATTAGAAACTACAGATAATGCTTCCCAGGGCTGAGATTATGCTCCACTACCTGAAAAATAACAGATGCTTCTGTGCTCTTCATAGCAGAGAATGCTGCTGTACAAAGCCAGGAAACATCAGTGGAACATAACCCTGAGCAGCAGAATCATTGTTGAGATTGGCAAAAGCAAATTGTACTGTATTACTGTCTATGGCATTTCACATCTGCTGGGTTAAATCAGCAAATGCTGGCAATAGCCCATTCTGCAAATGGCCCAAATGTTTTCTGCCTGATAATTTGAGTTTAACTTAGTAAGCAAAAACCATTCAAAGCATTAGCATTGTGTGTGGGAACAAGTTTCCCACAAACTGTTAAACCAGTAACGTTAGTGAAAACAATTCATTCATTCACTTACTCACTTGGAAAGCAGCATAGTGAGTGTCTAGAAATACTTTGCTATGGAAGGAGTTTCCTTTGTATCAAAATAGGTCCTGGGCTATAATTTTCTTTTTGTCTGTACAGTTTGTTTTAATGAATTGTTTCACTTTTCTTAAATATGTGAAGGGGTACAGATGCACATGAATAATCACATTAATGAGAACTGATATTTCTGAAATTACATTACAGAGATTAATTGATCCTATAGAAATACTCTTTTCAGGTATGAATATGATAGCAGGAACTATCATCGAGTTTAGTATTGCTAATCACCTTGTACTGTCAGTGATACTATGGCTGAATTATATGTGTTGTGGTTTAAGACCAGCTGGCATCTAAGCACTACATAGCTGCTCACTCTCTCCCCCACAAACCAGATCGGGGAAACAGTTGTAATATTCTTGTACCACTCACTGTCAGGGTGGCACAAGATGCAGCAGTGCAAGCACTGTTTGGCACTAACAAAAACATCTCCATACTATTAATATCATTTTCAGTACAAATACAAAACACAGCTCCATACTAGCTACTGTGAAGAAAATTAGCTCTACCCCAGCTGCAATCAGCACAATATGATACAGTAAGATTTATATCAACTCTTAAGCATTTATTTAAGGTCGTAATTGTATAATCAAGTGTTTCTGCTTTTCTGTTGGAAAAAAGGGCACTTGGTCTAACCCCTTAGGAAACAAGATATTTTACCTAATTATAAATTGTATCTGGTAAAGTAATACTAGAAAAAAAGCATTATATTTGCAGTGAAGTGAAAATGCCCAGGTAGTTCAAGGGGATTCAAGATCTCTGACCACTATTAGTGGTGATAATAAGATGTTTTTACATACTTAGGAATAGGCTCCGGTACATCACCCAGTTAATACATTTTTTGATTGCTAAGCCATTTTAGACTTCAGCATGAATGTGTTAAATATGTACAGCAAGAAATGTAACAGAAGTTACAAGAAATGGACTTCATTCATATAAGAATAATTAAAAAATGTGCATACTAACAGACTTGCAAAATAAATACCTTTCCATGGTATTTGTCAGTCTGTGTGTTATGCATGAGTGTACAATCCCTTGAACAGTGCTGTCAGTTGAGGTGCAGATTTCCCTGTCATGGCTAGCAGGTTCAAATCCTGTATTTTTCTTTTATTCTCTCTCACAGTGAGATGTATTTTGTACTGTAGTTGAGTTTGAAAGTTTCCATATGGAAGAATACTAAGGATGCTTTATTCACTTTTGTCTTGATTTTTGATTTTGATTACTTCTTAATTTGAAACGTACGTTGCATGCCGAAAAGCTGAAAAAAAAATAGTACACCAGAGTTCACAGCAAGGAGTTCTTCTGCACACCTGTGCAGAGTCCTGTTCATGCACTTACTGTCACCAAACTGTGAGGAAGTGTTAGTGACTTGATCTGAGTTACAGCAGACACAGAAGTCAGCGTAGATTCCCCAGCTCCATTTCATGTGCTGTGTAAAGAAAATGCTCCCTGTAGACATATATTATCTTTCATATCACTGCAGTGGTTGACCTTTATCTTTCAAATTGCTGGTCTTGGGCTGTTGGTAGCTGCTCTTAGGCAAGGCCAAGTTATCACAATGAAGGCTTGATTGCATACTGGTGCATATCGGAGAGTGTTGTTGGTTGCCAGCATTGCATAAGTGACTGTTCATCAAAACTTGCTTTACAAGAACTGAGAGCATTCTCATGCTCTTTCAGAAAAATGCCAGTACGTAAGATTATGAGTGAAACATCATGTTCATAGTGTTTCTTGAAACATTACATACTGGTCTTATAAAGTAGATGCTTGTTTCTTGGTGGGGTGTGGGGGGCAATGTATCTTTCACTGTAGGAACAGATGCTTCCACCGGAGTTTTTGCAGGTTTTGAGTACTTGGAATTGGCACCAATTCACAGCTGAAGTAAAAAGTATTCTTGCTTATGACAGTGGAGTTTCTGAGATCTTTCAGTCGGTATGAACACTACAAATTGTTCTCTGTTCTTATTTTGAGAATCCTCAGTTTAGGTGGATTTTGAATGGAGCCAGCTGGAGGCTGCAGTTTTTTTGTGTCATTTTAACAGATACATCTGATCAGAGAAACACAGTGCTCACATGAGGACCCTGAATGTCTACCCTGAAATTGCATGCAGCAGTATGAGTTAGGAAAGTAAATTTATTTTAGGCTGAACCACTGATTGCTCTTCAGCTAAATAGTAAGTAATGAAAAGAGTAATTTAAGAAAATAAAAGGAGTGAGAAGCACTGGATAAACAGAAAAAAAAAAGAAATCTAAAAATCCCTTAAGTTTTCCACGATTTTTTTGTACATAAATAGGACATTGGTATTACCGAACGAACAAGTGAAGAAAGGCCATGAACTGTGCCAGGACAGCAGTGTTTGTTACATCAAGTAATTATATTCTCTGTGCCTTCTCTCAGACAGTTGGAGACCTGTTTTTTTTTTAATTTCCTTCCCTGTTTTGGTTAACCAAATTCTTAATTTTTATTTATGGTGTATAACTTCTCTGATTACATGGAAACCAGGAAGGTACCTCCACTTGTGCTACCAGAGACACTTATGTGGAAATCCTTCCTCTCACTGATGCTGATCAGAACAAAGTGTTCTGATAAAGCACCCAAAGTGAAACTGAACATGGTCTACTGATATAGAATAGTTACACAAAATGTTGCATATTGTCCCTGGTGAGGAAGTTAAGGCAGCGTTGGCCTGTTTTGTAATGGGGTCGTGTAACTTTTTTTTTAACACCAATTTCTTTTGATGTTTGATTATTTCAGTGTGGGTGGGTGAATGTTGATTATAAGAAGATGAACTAATATTTCTGAAGCCCTTGAAAGATGGTAGTTTAGGCTCAAGGTTGCCTAGAAAATTCCTGAGGAGAAATTACTGGCCTTGCAGTAGTGATAACAGAGTATTAGACAAAGCTTGTAATCCTTAGGAATGTCTATTCTCTCTTCTCTTAGTTTTGTATCCTGTTACTGAACCATTCCTTTAAGTACTGGATTAGGCAGCCTCCCTCTGAAAAGAGAATGGATATTTTTCCTTTCTTGTTATGGTGGAGAAGAGTGAGGGGTTGGTGGAGTATGCCAGAGGATCATATTAGAGAGCTTGTGTACTTCATGCGGAGACAGAATACTGCAGTGAGGATCATGGAGAAGACAGTCACACCTCAAAGGACATAGAAGGACACAGAATTCAGAATTACAGACATCAGAGATCAGAGGCAAATAATGATGAGTGTTTGTTTCTAATCAGTAGCTAACTGGAAATGCTCTAAACATAATGTAGAGGAGAAAATAAATTTATTAAAATTGTGTTAAATTTTCATGTGTTTGTGAAAGGTAGAGTCTGGTACATATGCATGTGACATACTCTCCCTGGCTTAGTTTGTAATGAGGTTCAGAAACAAATGCAAAACTCTTAAAAGCAGCAACAGTCTCTTAAAAGGCAGCTTTATTCTTGTCTCTTGCATTCTTTTCAATTTCTTGGTTGGGAAAGCCTTTATAAAGATCACACAAGAGGGAACTGATATTATGGAGTTTATATGAAATTAAGATGTAAATATTGTTTCCATTAAAACCAGAACAAATATAGTTATGAACTCAGCAGTCTGCTATAGGCAGTGAAAAGCCAGAACATGGTATGAGAGAACTACAGTTATCAACTGAGAATTGGTTCCAGGACTGTAAATATGAAGATAGGTTTTTGAATAAAGAAGAGCATTACAGGCTGAGGTTCTGGGCATCATGGAGAGAATTACTCAGTGGTGATAAGGAGTGGTGCAATCAAAGGATGTCAGTTTCAAAGTGGATAATAGGTGTGGAATACAAACCTTCACTACATATTCTGTGTGCCTCTGTTTTCTGCATAAGGGAGAATCAAGCTCTGAATTTTCTGTGAGGTCACAACTCTAATGAAAGTATTTAAAATAATGAGTACTAGCTCCTGAAGGAAAATAATGTAAAAGGAAGAATTAAAAAAAATCTGTAAGGCTGAAGCTACTTGTAAGATGGCTCTTTAAAGGAAAAATTAAATGGATAGGAAAAGAACTAGAGAAATAACTTTCAGGGCTATGTGTTTTAAAGTTTAAAATTGTAAGCAGTGGAAAAAATATGATTGGACAGAAATTTTTAAGCAAAAGCTTTGCTAAGCTTTCAACTTAAAAAGTAAGTAATTCAAAAAGTTATAAAAGTAATGCTGGCAATTTATATGTTTATCCTCTCCTTGTGTTCATCTGTTTCTTCACTGCTGTTCACTGAAAAAGCTAAGTTTTTCACCAGAAAACTTTGCTGCTAAATATTGACAGCTTTTTTTGGAGTTGTTTTCTTTGTGCCCTTCTATCCAGATTATTGGCAAATGTTTATTGAATTGGTATTAGTTCTTTTGAGAAACTATAAAAAATGGATTAAAAACTCACATGCAGGATATGTTTATTATTTTTTTATTACATTTGTCTTGCTTGTAGATAAATATTTTAGTTGATACATTAGTCAACACTGATAAAAATATTGCCAACTTTATAGTGCTTTTTTAGCAATGTATGACGTTTATCATAGGTGACCCATAAGGCCTCTGTTTTTTTATAAAGTGGAGAAAGCAGTCATGGGCTGAAGGAATGTGATGAATCAGCTTAATGTACTTAAATGTTTCTTTGTGTTGGAGTCTTCTTCTTCTGAAGTGAACAGTTTTTCTTAAATACATCATTAGAAAAGGACTGTATGCTATAGACTGTTTAATTCAAAGCTTTTTACATTTTCCTTTCCACATTGACATAATTACTCTGATTGACACCTACATGCCTTCTCATTGATTGTGAAAGATTTAATAGCCACTGTCCATATGATCCAGCATACATGTCTCTCTATTTCTTAGATCTGATTGTTCCCCATTACCCCCTCCCTATAATGTTTGCCTTTTTTTCCCCTTTGGAAAATGAGTGTCACTCTCCATGAAAACTTAGTGAGGTACCACCCTGTGTGAGTAGAGTGATTTGTCTGCTGCTGTTGCCAGGATGCACTATATTTCATCCATAAGGAATTTAGGGCAGTGTGCGTGGAGGGAGAGGAGATGGAGCTTGGAGAGATTAAGGAGACACTGGGAGAGTGGGATATAATGTTGTTGATATGAATGCAAATTGTGAACAGTAGAGTTACTTTCTTACGTTGTACCTGAGTTGGTCAGCTCATGACACAGATGTCAAAGCACTTAATTGTGGGTTTTTCTTGACACAACATTCAAGAAATTTTCTTGACACAACATTCACTTCTGCATCTATATTTGCACACAGACTTCTTGTAACATTGTTTCATCTTCTTTGTTAGTACACGTGACAGATTTATTGTTGTTTATTTCCATTCCATGACTACAAAATAGTCATTGTTTGCTTTCTTTTAGAACTGCCTGAGACTACCGTAATTAAAGAGAAAGTTCAGGAGTCAGAGGCATGGGCCAGGCCTCTGGTCTACCTGTGGCAGACAAGACCACACAATTTCAATGCTGAAAAAGAATACAATGCAACTTGTGCAAAAAAGAAACCTCACTGTGCCATTTGCACTCTTCTCATGCCATACTATAAGGTAAGCAATAAGGTAAGCAAGATTCTCCAGCTTCGTCTCTGGATGAAGTGTGAAATAGCTGTCTGGCTACTTAATTTCCAGGAAATTATAAAAAAGATAAATTTAGGCATTTCATTTCTAAGAGAGGTAAATAAACTCACTGCCATTAAAATTAGAATGATACTGTGTTCACCTTCCTTGGCTGCAGACACTGTATGCCTCCTACTACTATTTATGCTGGGTTCGTGTTAGTGTGTGCGTATTTTCCCTTGAAATTACACTCTTTGGTGTGGTGAACCCAAGAGGGTTTGTATCTTCTAACTATTTCCTTACATGCCCATCTCCAGATACTTTTTACCAGGGCCTCTTTTATGCTGTCTTCCTTCAGTGTTAAGGAAACAAGTGTTTTCAAAGTACTTATGCCTTCTCGGGAAGAATATTCCCTTGGAAGCAATCTAATGCAGAGCACTGTTTGATACTGTCTTGTGGAATTACTGTGTCAAATGGCAAGTAAAAATGGTGTTGTACTACTGTGTTGCTAATTCTGAAGGTGCTAAGCTTGAAATTCTTCAACATGGGAACTAGGAAAAAAGCTTTTATTGTACTGAACCTAGGTAAATGGCCCAAGAGGTACAGTACCACTGAACACCACTGCAATAACATTGGTTTGAAGACTGAGTGCTATTCTAGATGTCACAGTTATTTGGAACAATCAAGGTAGAATAACTGTGATAAATACCTAGAAGCAGTTAATTTTCTCATGAAACTGTTACTACAAAAATTGGGAGGGGTAGAATAGTTTCATCATTGTCAAAAGGAAGAGTAAGACTCTCTTTTATTTAAACATAGATTTTGTTTATTTTCCAGCCAGAAAATCAGGATGAAGACAGTCCTACTTTCAGTGAAGCAAACTCAGCAGAAACATTGACGGCAGAAAATGAGAAGACCAAACCTCTTATTCCAGAGATGTGTTTTATTTATAGTGAAGAAAACACTGAAAACTATCCATCAAATGCCTTTGTTGAAGAAGATGGAACAAGTCTTTTGATTTCATGTGCAAAGTGTTGCATACGGGTTCATGCAAGTAAATAATCTAATTGTTCTGTTGGCAGAAATGTAATTTTAAATTTTGCTTTATTGATAAATAATAGTTAGCTAGACTTCTAGCATGTCTTTAAAAGTACTTGAAGAACATTTTCATTTGTAATGCTTCAATCACTAGCTAATTTTTTTTGAAAACCACGTTACATTTTCTGTGACTTTTTATGGTTGCTGTGAAAATATTGAAGAATTAACTGTCTTGTAAACTTTTGATGATCACAAACTTCTGATTCTTTTTTCTGCTCTAGTGATTTAATTACTCTTTTGCTTCTCTATTTTAAATCACTGTGCAATGCTAGTGTGTTCTTATTAAGTAGTTAGAGTGAAATTCTCCTGGAGGACTTGTGAATATTGCTATTAAATTTGGGGATGCAGTATTTTCCTTTACTTAATATTCTTTATTGCAACAGTAACTGATGAATACATGGATTTTTCTGCAGTATCTCCTAAAGACTGTAGAACTGTAATAGTTAAGTCTAAGAAGTCCATGAGATATTTGGAAATGTGGTATATTTGCACAGAATAAATGTCAGTACATTAAGTCAAATTTTTACTTCAGGGTGAGTTAGTGATTAGATATTGCAGTGACAAAAATAAGAAATACATTGTGATTTTGGTTTTTTGGGTGCTTGGGGTATTTGTTGTTTAGTTTGATTTACTGGGTTTTTGTTTTGTTCGTTTTATAGGGATTTTTGTGAGTTCTTTTTATTTAAGTTTTGGGAACATACATTTCATATGATATTAGCAGTAAGCCTAGATTGTGAAAGTCTCCTTTGTCACAGGGCAGACGTGTTTTACTAAGGTTTATGAATAATTGAGTTGTATGACATCATTGATAAAAAGGTGAAATATAATAATCAATCTAGCTCTCTTATTCTAGGTTGCTATGGTGTTCCTTCTCATGAAGTCCACAGTGAGTGGTTGTGTTCTCGATGCAGAAAAAAAGCCTGGACAGCTGTAAGTTGTTTAACTATCTAACACACTAGAAATGAAGGGAGGATAAAAAGGTAGCATGTGCATTATTTCATGTGGTATGCAGCCTCCATATTTTTTCTGATCATACTTTCCGGGGAAAAACTGTTTGTAAAATATGAGTAGATTTCAATGCAAAATGTAATGGCATTTTGATAGACAAACTTGGAGTAGTTTCATAGTCTAAAAAAGGCCTGGATAACAGGATGTAGTTTTGCAAAAAAAATTGTTCAAGCAAACAACTGAAAATTAAAATTCGTGTAAAAGAGAGAAAGAGAAAAAGAAAAAGTGAGATTTCTCCTAAATAGGTATAACCCAATTTTCATCTTTCGTTGGTTACCAGAATACCTTATGTTCAGGTCACAAACTGAACATGTCATCAGTTCTATAGAATCTGAAACATCACATGAGGACACTTAAGCTTTTTATTAGAAGCAAAGCCTGGAAGTAACCCATGGAACAATCTTTCTGCTCTCTTCGGTGTTGGTAAGAGTCCAGCTGAAGAACTGTGTATAACAGTAGGCATACCATGTTCAAAAAATCATGATGGAAGATAGAAGAGTTGCAAGTGAAATTGCAGTAAACCAAAATTCTTTTAATCATTTCTGATCGATGTCAGTCTTTCCATAAGGGAGGATTGAAAAGATTTAATCTTCTTAGTATAGTGAGGGGAAGGTAGAAAGAAAAAAAAGTCACGTTCTGTAATGTCAAATTCTCTGTGCATAATTAAGAGTAGCATAAGCAATTGCCTGGAATTTTTTCCTCTTGTGTATAATCAGGTTGTCTCCAGGAATAACTTGTATCCACCACTCCTTGTACTTTCCGTGTGACTCCTTGTACAAAAGGGAATCTCTGTGTTGTTGTTTAGGGACAAGATGACTTGTAGAGGCTTTAAGCTGCATCAACAGAAGTTAATATTAATAGCAGGAAATTTTATTTATTTTTATTTATAAAACTAGTGAACAACAGGGCTAGGATGTGTAGAGATTTTATAAAAGCTACCCTTTTAAGATTTTTAAAAACATGTTATGGAAACACTTTTCAGGAATAGTTGAAGAGGAAGACTTGATTGTGCCTTGAAGCAGAATGATAAAACAGAATTTTATAGAGAATAGAAATAGAAACTGAATTTTGTTTTTTATATAGTTCTCTTCTGCTTGTTTGGAAGTATTATTCATTGCAAGCAATGTGGCTGTAGTTCGCTTTGGGAAAAAATTTATTAGTTTGTTATCCAGCTTAAATATGCTGGTATATTTTTGCCTGTGTGGAGCCTCAGTCCTGACATCAGCGTGATAATAATTGCTGATGCGTATTTCATCCTGTTTGTCATCTTACGATAGTGTTTCTGTCCTTTCGGAGTTTGGATGATAACCTTAGATTATCCTAACAACTTTCACGTCAAAATAGCACAATACATTTATCTAATCCTAGAATTATACTTAAGATAATATGGTTGTCTTTTAACCAATCTTCTGTACATTAAAAATTACAAGTTAATTAAATATACTGCTATCCCAAAGTGCTATTTTCCCTTTTAAAAATCAGCAATTCAAATTAGTAGTACCAACCTGCAGCTTAAGTTTTACGCTTCCTTTGAATTAAATGCATATGTTTTCTGAATAAATTTTTAAATTTTCATAATTTTTTTATATAATCATAGAATACCAGGTTGGAAGGGGACCTCAGGAATCATCTGGTCCAGCCTTTCTTGGCAAAAGCACAGTCTAGACACAATGGCCTAACACCCTGTTCAGATGAAGCGTCCAACATAGGGAAACTCACCAGTTCTCTTGGGAGATGGCTGCAATAGTTCTCGGTGTGAATTTTTTTCCTCTTGCGTCTAATCACATTGTCTCCAGGAATAACTTATACCCATTACCCCTCATATTTTTTGTGTGATTCCTTGTAAGAAAGGGAATCTCTATCTTTTTCATAGGCACCTTTTAAATACTGGAACCAGATAATCAAGTCATCCCTAAGCCACCTTTACTCATGGCCAAGCAATCTCAATTTTCTCAGCTTTTCCAGATATGGCAGGATACCCAGTCCTTTGGTTATCTATATGGCCCTTCTCTGGACCTCTCCAGCCCAGCCACACCTTTTTTGACCAAAACTGAACACAGAATGTGTTTTCTATACCTGTTATTTTACATATGATATGTTAATTTTATGTTAACTTGCTTTGTAGTATAAGTCTTGCTGAAGAGGGAGATGAAATTAAAGAAAATTCCTTATTTGTAAAACCTTTTTGTTTTACTATAGGGAATATAGTGTGAGTATTTTACATTCCAGCTGACACAGTTGAGGCTTCAAGTTTCTACGTGAATTAAATTAAAAAATCACATTCATCTAAATCTTTGTTCTGGATAATCATTCCTGAAAAAAATGCAGCTGTTGCAGAAGATCTGAAACAGATTTGTGGGAATTATATATACACATGCCTTCCAAAATTTACTTTTTTTTATATCAGAAAAGTGCACAAAATGAGAAGATTTAGTTATTAGGAAATACTGACTCCCTGAAAATCCAGCTTCCTGGATGTTTGAAATTGTTTTCCCTACACTTCATACTGATTCCTAGAAGAAGGAGATTTAGCTGAAGATGACCTGTCTGAGAAATTCCCGTCTGGCTAAGGTATTACATCCTGAAGAGAAGGTTGATTGGAAAACAAGGAGAAAGAAAGTTTCGTGTAATGAAGAATATAATGGAAGTTATGAAGTTGTTGGCACAGCCTTGTTTCAGAGTTCATTTCTTAGGAGAAAATCCTTCTCATTCCTCCACTTACACAAAATTGTTTTAAATTCTGTTAAATTATGCTTTCTTAAAATCACAGCAGTTATGTTAACTTCATGGAAAATTTGGTCTCTGTTAGGCTTCTGTATATCAGTATGACTTTGGAAAGCAATGAAGTGTGAGAGCACTGTAGGAATGAGAGTTGTCTTAATAGCTAAATCAAACTTTTTTATGTGTGGGTCCCAACTATGAACATCATTAAAATATGGAAATATAAAAATGTCTATGTGGATTTCGATTGACAGAGCCAGACTTTTCCTTGATGGCTGTTCCATTTTATATTATCAGAGGAAACTGATTTTGAGATTCAGAAGCATACTGGTTTCTTGCAGTTTCAGCATTTTTAAGTAGCTGAAGTAGTATGCTTTACAATACTTTATGTCAAATTTTTACCCTCTAGGATATACCTGCATTCATGATACATAATACATCTTTATATTCTACTAGGCAGTAGGTCCTTTTTGATAACAGTTATTGACAAAAGAGAAGAGTGATACGGAATGGTCTATGCTAATAGACAAAAATAGCCATAAATCAATCCCCCAAAACAGTTTAAAAAAATCAAATAATATTAAATCAGGCATCTGCATGGATCCTGAAAGTGTAACTGTATTCATATAAAGTGCCTTGATTGAGAACAAACGCCTCATTAATCTTAAATGCATCAGCTAGAAGAAGTTAGTGAAGTCAGGAAGAAAAATGACTGGTATTATAGTGAATGCAACATACTGTACAGTGAGTTAAGATGTGGTCACCTAATAACTATAATACATAAACATGGAGTGCCTTTGTTATTTAGAGAACAAAGGGTTTGGGACAAGAAAGAGATAGAAAGAAGAACAAGTTAGGAAACAGATAAATATATTTCAATGGCTCGCTTTATGGTCAGGTAGATCATGATCATAAGGCTACAAAGGGAGACTTTTCACGAGTGATTCTTGCATTGGTCTCCTCAGCACTACAGAAACTGTTATGTACCTGATCTGGTTAGCTGGCACTGATTTTGAGAACAGATCCTATGTTTAAATAGCTTTGCAGAAATTCTTTTTCTATAGATGACCATTTCATGCTTTGTATATTACTTATTGAAAATCCTTCTTTGGTTTATTTGCATTTTATGGTTAGAGTGGTTGTTTATGTAGTTTGAAGGATTTTTAGTTTCTTTTTCCCAAAAGCATCAGAAAAGTGACGTGTAAGAGCTTTTCCACATTCCTGCTCAGAAACTGCACGATTTCGCTCCACTGAAAATAATGATTCTGATTGTTCTTTTTGTAATGCTGCCCTTCTTGCTGATACAGTGTCATTGTTTCCATTATAAACTACTGTTTTCAGAGCTTGTTACCTGCCAAAATTAATGCAATACACGTGAGTCGATTATACAGTGTCTTAATTTTCAGACCGATTTTTCTGCCAAGCTTCAAATGCATTCGAATATTGTTAATAAAAGAAACTACTGGACAGGAAAATCTGGATATAATAGAAAAATTAAACCCCTAAATATTTCTGTGGGTTTTTTTGTTTTCAGAAAAATAAGACCTGATGATTATTTTTTAAAAACATTTTTAAATTATTTTTTTTTTAATCTGGATTTTTGCAAACCTTTTCTGTAAAAAAGTTGACTTACTGGGAGAAATTTAAATGCTGATGGTAACTATGTATGGACTCAGATGTGGAGAGCATTATATTTCTTTCTTATTTTGGTATTATACTAGTATCAGGATATTTATTGCTTGCAAAACTTAGTCTTTGAAACAACATATTGTAACAGGTTTGTAAATATGGGGTTTCTCTGATGCTGTCACAGAAACCAAACTGAAGACCATTAAACTCACAAAATATGTTTTTAACATAAATGCCATAAGGCTCAAACCCAAAACTCATTTTGACCTTTCATTCCCTTCATTGAAGTTTGCCAAATCAACCTTTGCCGCTGATACCTGTGTCAAAAGGCTTGACAGCTTTGGTTACCTCCAGCTGTGCGGGTATTCTCAAATTACAAGGAAGGGATTCCCTTCAGGGTGAATTATGTTTTCAGTCAGATGCAGTGTTGAATCTGACCCTGCTTAGAGATGGAATTGGACTAGAAAAGCTCCCTCAATCTCAACAAATCTTAATTTATCCTCAAAAACCATATCTGATTTCTAGAGGTACTGCTGCAAAGTCATTGAGAGGTAAAACATGCTAAAAATAGCCAGTTGCAGGATATTCTGACCTGCCCAGCTAGCATAATGCTGCTTTCTTAAATATATGGATTTTCTTCTGAAGATACTCAGGTTTGAATCTAATATTTGCTGTTTATAATAATGGGAAAAGCCTACTTTTTTGTTATATATAAATATATATTTAGATACACCATCATTCCTGTTTTGTTTGCTAAGCATTTAGTCTCAGTGTTCGTAGAATCATAGAAAGGTTGGAAGGGACCTTAAACATGGACATGGTCTTTCACCAGACCAGGTTGCTCAGGGCCATATCCAATCTGGCCTTGAACATTTCCAGGAATGTCTGGAATTTCCAGAAATATCTACAGCTTCTCTGGGCAACCTGTTCTAGTGTCCCACCACCCTCATAATGAAGGATTTCTTTCTTATATAACCTAGACCAACCCTCTTTCAGTTTGAAGCCTTGTCTTATCCTCTTTCTTGTAGCCCACTTTAGGTACTGGAAGGTGCCCTAAGGTCTCCCTGAAGCTTTCTCGTCTCCAGGCTGAACAATCCCAACTCTCTCAGCCTGTCTCCACAGGAGAGGTGCTCCAGCCTCCTGATGTTTTTCTTGGCCTTCTGTGGATCCCTTTCAGCATGTCTTTTGTTGGAGTCCCAGAGCCGGATGTAGAGCTCCAGATGGGGTCTCTTAGAGGGCCAGAATCACCTCCATTTACCTGCTGGTCACATTATTTGTGGTGCAAGCCAGAATGTGGTTGACTTTCTGGGTTGTGAGCCAGCTCACACTGAGTCCTGTCAACCAACAGACCCAACTCTATCTCACAGGGCTGGATTGATTCTCCACCCAGCCTGTATTTGTGGTTGGAATTGCCCCAGATGTTTTCCTCTCTGTAAAAGTGATTTTTGCAATCTCTATCTTTTGCAGGAAGAGTGATCAGTTTCGTATTTTCAATGGCCTATTTAATGTTTTTGGAAGTCTAATGTCATTCCTTTTGGCTCCTTTTTGAAAGGGAAAGTGTCATCTTTCTTGTTCAATTGCTTGGGAATAGTTGCTCTTTCTACTTTAAGGATTTTCTAGATCTGAGTGACTAATAACCACTATGACAGAAAATACTTCAAATTTGGGGATCTAATAGTCTCCATTTTATACTTTTTGGATGGTTTTACTTCTTACATGCACATTCTAGGGAGAAAGCTTGCATAGTACTCACACCTGTCAAGTGTGAGAGTTATTTTTACTGCCCTTACCTGAATGAGTATTTTGATTTTCATTTCAGTCTCAGCCTCAGTTCTCATTCCTTCTTCGGCTGTGGAATTCTCTCCATATTCCCATATTTCACCTCACCTCTCTTTCCTGTCATTTTGAAATCTTCTTATCCCAGCCAGCTCTCTCCTGCTCTTTGCAGATCACCGTTAATAATGCTATGGATAGTGTAGTGAAACACTTCTTGCTCTTTATATTATTGCTGTTTTACATTGGCATGATATGGGAGCTGTACCTGCAAGGAAAGTTTTTTGGCTATCCCTAACTCAAGGGCAGGGCAGCCTGAATGATGGCAGGATCAGGTTACTAAAATGTGAAAATTAAGTAGCTGATGATTTGTAAACTTTGAATTCCCAATGGTGGTTGTCTTGAACAGACTTGGATGCATCTGAAAGAATAAAATGTTCATCCATGAAAGAAGTGTGGCCACCTTCTATTTTCTAGAACTTACTTTAGGCTTGCAGCCAAAGATCTTTCTACATGTTAAATAGATATTGGCCTGTGTATCTCTGTGGGTATCTCTTTTGTGGAATTACTCAGCCTCCATAGTCAATGTGAACTTTCATCACTTACAGTACAAATGAAGATTGTGAGTTATACTGGTAGCATTTAGCAACTTTGTTAAGAATGGTGCTCCTTGTCAGGAATTTGAATCTGATTCTTTTACTAGATAAACATCAGTTATTCTGCAGTTTATTATTTTTTGCAAATATTTGGTCACTAAAAAAAAGGAAGTTTGTTGCTGAAGGTAATAGCTTGTGGATATAGTAATGGACTTCGAATTGAAATTCAATAATTTCAAAAGCTATTTTCCAAGTAAAAATTATTCCCTTGGTGTAGAAAGATTAGCATATTCATTAGTGGACCATTGCTGAAAGCAGCGTTTTCAAGAGAAACACCAACCCATTTCTCTCTACAAGAGAATAAATATAGACACATATAAATAAGCTGGGGAAATGAGATCGGTAATATGTAGCAATGCCATATCCAAATGCATATCTGTGTTAATACCACTAGGAGTGTGACCTTGGGCATTACCATGCAATTGAGAGAAAAGATGGAAGACTAAGGATATCTATTTTCAGTTCAAAGGTTTCTATCTAAAAAGCCAACCAGAATGGCTTGAGGAAAGCAAAATATGTTTAACAGCCATATCCTTACAATTTGTATCTATTTGACTTACGTGTGACAGAGTTGAACATTAGATGCCTGTTTTAATTAGTTGCTTTTAAAGGAGACTAGTAAATCAGCATTATTGTGACGCGTCTTTGGGGCAGTTGACTCTAAACTGTTTTGACCTCTGATTAGAAATATTTCAGGGGAAAAACCCAAATCCAAAACCTTTCCTAACCACTTTACTTAGGTTTTTAGATACTAGTCAAAGTCAATGGACAGCAAAAATAGCTGATGAAAAAAGGGTGGAAATACATTATTTACTGACTAGATAGTGTCCTACTTGGTGCTTAAGACGTGATCAAGGGGTAGTGACTTTAAATTGTTGGAGGGTTTAGATTAGATGTAAGGAAGAAATTCTTTACCTTGAGGCTGACCAGAAAAGTGGTGGATGCCCCATCCCTGGAAGAGTTCAAAGTCAGGTTGGATGGGGCTCTGAGCAACCTGGTCTAGGAATGTGTCCCTGGCCATGCCAAGGGAGTTGGACAAAATGATCTTTAATGTTCTTTCTAATGCGATGCTTGAAATCACTAACCAAAATTTATTGAAATTACTTGAAAATACTACTTCAGGTAAAATCACTGCTAAATAAAGCTGTGACATTGGAGTTATTACCACAACAACTTATTAAATGAATGATAAAAATATAGTAGTAAAGTTGCTTTTTTTTTGTTGTTTTTTGGGATCACGGAGTGGGAAAATTACATGTATATTATATGCAATATATATTTCAATGTGTACTTAGTACCAAGCATTTGGATTTTCGTTAATATCTAGGTATTGTTTCTACATATGAAGGTTTAAAACTGCAGGTTACATAGAACAGTAAGATGTGTCGTAAGAATTTAAACTGAAGCTTGTTCTAGTCTCTTTTTTTCTCTTTCACAGCAAGAAATTAATACCTGATGAAGAATATGTGTCTTGAGCAAGCATTCCTAATGCTTTCTCTATCTCCTACAATATGGAAATAAGAAATTGTGTTAGCCAAAGGCAGTATCTTTCTATTTCCTTAGTAAAAAGCAACCGTTGTTGGATTTCTTTTTCATGAATTTGTGCAGCTTCTTTCTCAAATAGTGTAAAATTTTAGCACCCACATCTGGCAATGTGGGTTAGACATTTACTGCGTGAAGAATCTTTCTGCTTTTTGTTTGTTCCTTTGTTTTGAGTCTGCTGCTAGTTTTCTTTGATAGCAACTACCTTCTTATTGAAGTATCTAGTCAAGCCCTTTTCCAGGTCTCATTTTTTCAGTTGCATCTGTCAAGCATTACACAGTATTTTTACTGGCTTGACCAGCCACAGCCTGCATAGTTATCTCTTTTGCAGAAGCTGTTGCAGGAGATGTTAGTTGAAGACAAGCTTTTGGCTTATTTTTAGCGGGGCCTGTGAAGTAAGAGCAATCAGAAATGAACAAGATCTTAATAAATTACTGAGATAACCTGGAAAAAAAGAGGTAATTAAAGAAAAATGCAAGATACTGAAGCTAGAATACAGATAAAGGATTGCAGAGCAGTGATGTCAGCCACTGCTGTAGAAAAGATCCTGAAGATTATTGTCCATGTGCCACACAAGTCATGGCTGTGTAAGCACATCTCCCCAGATGTGGGATAAAAATGGAACTTATTTTGCCTGACATCACTGAAGATCTGTTATCATTGCTTTTCAGAAGGGAGAACATGGTCACAGATGAAGTCAGTTAGGTGGAAAAATTGTGGTTGTTTAACTGACTAAGCGTCTACAGATGGAAAATCTCAAAAAAATAAAGGGACAGTCTGGGTTTTTTATGTTTATCATGCATAAAGGAAAAAGCTTAAGCAGGGAATCTACTTGTTATTTTTAATGAAAAGCTCCCTAATGGCATGGATGCCAAAGAGCTGGAAGAGATTATTAGGTTGCTTATGGAAACTACATTGTAAGAGGAAATTTTTGAAAACGTGTAAGGCACAATTCATTAAGAGTAAGATATATTTTGTTTTACCCTGTCTTCCACTGACAAAAGCATAATTCTTTTTTCATTTAACTGGATAAATGTAATTCTTTGGAGATGCTATTGTAATTTACAGGACCTTAGTAAAGGAGAAATAGCAGTTTAACAAGAAAGGTGCATGGTCATAGTTTTCAATAAAAATAACTGTTAGATGACTTAATATATATTCTTCTGCTATATAATCAGCCAGCAAATGGCTTGCCTGATTTCTACTGCATTGCTGTGTCAGACAGCTTCCTGTCTTCTGTGGAGATAGCTATTGCTGATGAAGTGTGGGAATATGGAAGTGTGAAAACTGCTTCTTGTAAGCATTACTGTGAATATGACTGGGTTTTGGCAGACACTAAAAAATACTCAAAGATTAGCAAATGTATTAATATTAAAATATAAATGAGTGTAAACAGGTTTGGGTTTTCTGTAGTTGTTATCCATGCAACAATAATTAATGTGCAGCTATGCCTGAGTAGCAACATACCCTTCCAAAAAGGGTGATACATCTTTTGGATGTATGTACCAAAAGAAGCATGGTTAATTCACACTGACTTGAGGTTTTTCCAGCAATTTCTTGAAGTGATTGAAGCAGAGAAGTGAGATGGGGGTTGCTGGTTGCAAAGATGTTTCCTTGAAAGCAAGGGGAAACGTTTAGTCCAGAAACAGTGAATATGATATGAATTGTTAAGAAAACACTGCATCATTTCCATAAAAAAGCCGAAAGATTAAATGGATGTTACTGTATAAAACTTGTGAATTATATGGAGCTATCTTACTTTATACAGATACTGGAAGAGAGAAAGCCTTCCTGTAATTCTAGAATGTTACGGAGATTTTTTAAGGAGATGAGCAATTTAAAATGGTCTAAGATTTAATTTAGATATGTATAAAATAATATGCTTATGAAATCATTATTTAATGCAAATACAAATGACAAAATTACTTGTTTAAAGGATTTGCGAAGTGATAATGAAGGAGAGATTGGATACCTTCTAAGGTGGTGCCTTATAATGAAATACATTCTTCTCCTGATATACGCTGACAGCAGGCACACAGGGATGCACAGACACGCTCTTTCTCTGTGAGAACACAGAACCACAGAATCAGAGAAGAGTTTGGAAGGGACCTTTAAAGGTTGCATAGTCCAAATTTCCTGCTATGAGCCGGGACATTCTCAGTTAGATCAGATTGCTCAGAGCCCTGTATCACCTGAACTTGAAAGTTTCCAGGGATGGGGAATTCACTGACTTTCTGGGCAACCTGGTCCAGTGTTTCACTACCGTTATTGTCAAAAACTTTTTCCTTATGTCTCATCTATATTTAAAACCATTTTTCCTTCTAAAATGTTTTCCCCCATCTTTTTTATAAGCCTCCCTTAAGTACTGAAAGGCCACAATGAGTTGTCCCCAAAAACCTCTGCTTTTCTCCAGGCTGAACAACTCTCTCAGCCTGTCTTCATAGCAGAGGTGCTTTTGGAGCACTGGACTACCTCAGCAGGTCTGTGTGCTTCATGGATAATAACATGGGCAACAATTACTAGTTCACATGTTATTTCGCTGCCACCCATGGCACACATACATTTATTAGGGATATTAGTCTTTGTAAGTGTCAGGTCCTCTGAGTTTTCATTAATTGTAATATATTGAAACAGAAGTTAAACTAATAGCCATGTTGCCTGAATGTAGGACAGCTGACAGAGTGAGAGGACACAGTCTGAAGCTGCGCCAAGGGAAATAGAGGTTGGATATTTGGAAAAAGTTTTTTACAGAAAGGGTGATAAAGTACTGGAATGGTCTGCCTGGGGAGGTGATGGATTCACCATCCCTGGATGTGGTTTAAAAAAGACTGGATGTGGCACTCAGTGCCATGGTTTAGTTGAGGTGTTACAGCATGGGTTGGACTGGATGATCTTGGAGGTCTCTTCCAACCTAGTGATTCTTTGATTCTGTAATATATTGCAATGCAAGCATAATTAACAAAATTGTTTTAATGGGCTTTAAATCTGTGTTCCTACCCACACAGGTTTGTTATGAACACTGGCGAAATTTCCTTGTTCTTAGGGATCTAATTAGTTACAGCCTGTGTCCAGCAGACAGTGAACTAGTGAACTAGTACCTACCAACACTTTCTGCTCACCAAGGATACATGTAGTTGTTTTTTTAGAGGACATACTATTTGGTTCCTATAGGTCCTTCATAAGGGTAATCTTTTTATAGCTTGTAATGAGGGTATTTAGAGCCATCTTCTCTTTTGTTTGGACTGCTCTCCTCCCTTTAATTTTTCCTCTTTTTATATTTTTTCTTTCTTTTTTTTTCTATTTTTAACCTAATGTCAAAGCTCTGTAGTTAGAAGGTAAAGATGCAACTTCTGTCTCTTCCTGTGCTATTTTAGGTGAATTTATCTGTAAAATTTGTTTGTAAAATTTCTTTAGGGCCTTGGATTCTCAGTCTAGTTGCATTAGTAAGTTACACAGCAGATGATCTAATGAAAGTTTTCCCTAGAAGTGAAAAATACCTATTAGAAACAGAAAAATGTCATCATTTTTCAAATGACAAATTTTGAAGTAAAGTGACCTAAGAACGTCAAAGCTCTTAAAAAAGGAGCAAATACACTTTTTATTTTGCAAAGCAGAGTTAAAGTATTTTTGCAGCCAGTGTTAAGAAGGTACTCAGATTAAAAAGAATTTAGGAGGGATCCCCTGAATGTTCATATTTGAAAGTGGAGAATGAAGGTTTTTCCCTGCAAAGATTTCTGATGAGTTACACTTGTGGTCTTTTCCCCAGTCTGCAGATGTTATTCTATATCTAAATTGTGAAAGTTCGTGCTCTGCAGAACTGCTGTCTCGGTTTAAGGCAGTGTAAAGAGATGGCCACTCTAAAATGAGTTACCTCCTCTTAGTTTCAACCACTCTTGTTCCACCCATAAGGAGCAAATGCCAGTAGATATTAGTGGAAAAATAGTTTACTAACAAGCAAAACAGCAATAAGCAAAAAACACCAAACCAGTAAATAATCTCTAGATACAAAATCATTAAATCTCATGAAGCCGTGGGAAATAAAGAGACCCAAAGTGGTGAAAATAGCATTTAGAAAATGGTGCCTGCCAGGGTGCCTGCATGGCTTCAATGACACAGGGAGAATGGCATCAGCTCTCTACCCCACAGTGGTGCATTCAGTTGACCAGAGCATCTGGGAGCCAAAGGGAAAGAAAGGTGGTGGACAGAGAGAACCTTCCTAGGAAAGCAGGAGCTTTTGGAGCTGGTCCAGTGGCAGGTAAGTTCCTGTGGGTGTGGCATCAGCACCAGCACCTTCTGCCTCCTGCTGGCTGCTGCGCTCTGCTGGTGTTGGTGCTGATGTCCACCTCACTGCACAGTTGGAGGCATTAGAAGAACTGGTCTGTCAGATGTGGGGTGACATGGTCCCTGGGATAGGTGCACAGAGATCGCTACAAAGCAGATTTTACTGCAAAATGCTGTTTCTCTGAGTGGTTACTGTTGCAAGCCCAGAAAAAAAAAACAAAACCAGACCAAAACCAACTGTGGGAAGCAGCCTCCTCAGAGGAGGAACCTCTGCCTTCAGCAAAGGCTGCCAGCAGAGAGCTCCCTGCTTCCTGGCTGCAACTTTTAAGGGGCCTTGGCAATGACCTCGCTGTATTTCCATTTTTTGGCTGCAGGGTCTTAAAGAGGCAGTAAAAAATTTTGGGCACAGTGACATGTCGAATACAATAACTTTTTTTTTACTCTGACAAATGCAAATGATTTGGGGATCAGATTTGCAGGATGGCTCTTTTTTTAGGAGATTGTGGTATTTGCTTCTTCCAGAATGGCTATTCCATTTTAGGTATATTTTTCTATGCTGCTTGGGTTATTTATTTTTTTACTCTCATATAGTCATGGTGATGTATGCCCATCCATTTTTACTGTTTTTATCTTGCATCCCCAATTTTCATATATAAAATCAACATACTGGACCCAGTTTTTTTGTATCTCACTATGACAGTGACCAAGCTGTGTTTATAAGGATAGATAACACTAGTAACAATAGAGGACATTGAGGGTGACAAAATCAGTCAAAGAAAGTGCTGAAGAAACATGTTTTCCTTGTACTATTTGTAAGCAAGATTTTAAGGTGAATCAGATTGAAGATGATGCAGTACCAAAATGTAACCCTGTGGTTGTGCTAAGATAGTCTTCAAAATCCCAGGTAATGTTATGGATCTCCATACGGTTTTGTGATGTGTTTTTTACATATAACTGCTTGCCTTTCAGAAGTGAATGCCAAATAGGAACAAGTTTTCCATGACTATAGTGGTACTTTACTGGAAGCAGTAGAGTTTTGAGCCTTTGGATTACCTGATTTAATAGTCAGCATTTACTTTTAGAAAGGGAAATATGATTGGTAACATATTAGGTGCTATCCTAAGGTTGTTGTGGATCAAATAATGAACCTCAATTCTCTTCTTTAAAACTCTACAGTATTATTAAGTAGTTAAAAGTGTGCTTCATAAAAGGATGTTCCGTTCTCCATGGTTTTGGTTAGTAAGGCAAAATTTTTGTGCTTGAATAGCAAAGAAGATCCAGTTGTCACAAGAAAGCATTTTTTTATGGATAAGAAAGATGTTTTTCATAGGAAATGTAATGTAGCATTCAGTTAAACTTCTGGCACACATTCATAGTGTTCATCATTGAAATTTTTAAGATAAGATCACACTGGAGTATAACATGAAGTCCTTCGGGGTTTCACTTTGTTTGTGTTTTTGTTTGCTTTGCTTGTTTGTCCTGCAAGGACATCTTAAATGTAGGGGCTCAAAAGACACATTCTCATGTATGGTTACTGTCACAGAAAATCTTGAGTCCATTTTGAACATTTGTTCCTTGTAGAGACCAGAAAAAGAGGCAGGAAGAAAAATAGCTAGTGTTCAAAACACTTTTTCATCAGGTCCTCTCAAGGGACAAGAGGAAAAAAAAGAGAAATAAAGGGAAAGAATAGATTCAGAAATGGAGGAAACAGAAGAGAAGGAGTAAAGGGTTGGAAAGAAGAAAAGAGTGTATTTGTTCAAAAGCTCAGTTTTAAGTAGAGATAGGAAAAGCTGTGGTTTTTGGTGTATTATCTGGGGACTGCTGAACACCTTGCTGAGTGCCCTGGAAGAGATGGAGGTGTACTGAAGATCAAAGCAGTGAAGGTATACTGCAGGAAAAAGAAAAAGAAAAAAAATAATTTTAGCTAGATCAATAGGTTATGAGTTAGTTTCTCAGTAACCTCTGTTAAACTAATTGTGTGCCATAGTACTTCATTTTACCATTGTAAAATGTATGGCAGTTTCCAGCCTTTCTATGGCAGCACTGATTAAAAGTGTTGGGGATTTTTTGTTTGTTTGGTTTGGGGTTTTTTTTGTTTGTTTTCTGGTGTTGATTTTGTTTGTTTTTTTAAATTACATTTCACATTGATTCTATCACTTTCTCTGTAAGTAATACTCAGATGCCTTTTTTTCTTGAAGTTGTGTGAGTTGTTTCTCTTTTTGTTACTGTATCCTTCCCGTGTAAGGAAGTGCTATGCTTATAAGTGACAGTTTGTAATCCAGTAATTAATTGCATTAGCAGTTTTCTTATCCTCAAGATCGGATGAATAGAACTGATTTGTAAACCATCATTAAAGCTCACTTTTTTCTACTCTTATTTTTAGGAATGTTGTCTCTGCAATTTGAGAGGTGGTGCATTAAAGCAAACTACTGACAAAAAGTAAGTAATATATTCTTCAGGACTGTATGTGCTTATTTTAAACTTTATTTCCAGTCCATTCCCATGTGCAAAAGCATTTGTAACCCTGATTACTTGACAGTGTCCCTTTAAGCTGAATCATTGCAGAATTAAAATTACTTCTCTTGAAATGTGCACTGGCATTTTGTTAAACAGTTAGATAGTAAAACATACATTTTTTTTAGTATTTGCATACACTTGCTTGTTCCAAATTTTAATCTGCTGGCCTTTGTGCAATGAAAGTAAAGAAGAGCTCATTTATCATTGTTTGCATGGGCAAGTCTTATCAAACAGCAAAGTATATTTTCTTCTTTGCTTCTGAAAATTACAATACATTACTTTTGAACTTCTAAACCCAGTATTTTCAATGAATTCATTTTAATCATATGGAAATAATTTTTGATTCTGAAGTTTGTTTTTTTTCAAATGTACACACTGTCAAAATCACACTATCACACACTGTCAAAAATAGTTTTGTTGCTGACATCATGCTATTCCTGTATCTGGGTGACAGAACACTATAGCAAGTAACCGTAACAGCTGAAGAGGAAAATGTTGCAGCTTAATGTTTTTTCAAGCCCAATAGTAGATTAGTCTTTATGCATTTTGAATAATTTCATAATTAATTAGCTTATATTAGTAGCTTAGCAATATCATGCAGACCTCTTTCTTTCATGCTTTGGAATGCAGTGGTAAGACATGCTCTAGGTCCAACATTCTTTTTCACTTACCGGGAAAGAATTTACTTACTATTGTCTTGCAATTGATTTCATGACTCTTGTAAATCATCCAATTAGGAGAAGGTTTTTGTTTAACTCAGGCCATATATTACTTTCAGAAAACATTATTATTATAGCTATTTTGATGGAGATTTTTGCAGTATGTGAAAATTCTTAGCTGATTTTTAGTTCTGTTTTAAATTCCCTTTTATTTGCTACTTGGTTTACTTGCTAAATAAGAAGTGAATGACAAAAATATTACCTCAGTAGAATTTATCATGCCCTTTTGATATATGCTGTTGGTAGCTTCCCTGTTGCATCTTTAAAAATATGTGTATCTTTTTTTGTATATCAATTTAAATTTTTTTGAAATGTTTCATAAGATATAGTAAGAGGAAAATCCACAGAGGTTTGCATAAAATCACTTTTCTTGTATAATTATATATAAAATTTTTAGGTTTACATTCTATCATTCTGTAGATTAGTTTTGCAGATTTATAAAATGGGATTTCTGTAAAAGCAGTTGAACTCTGTTTTTCATGTTTCCATAACACCTTATAGCTGTTCCATGTTGTGGAGTTTTTAATGCGTCTTTCAGCAATAGCTATCATTTAAAAATTTTGAGTTCTCAGAAAATGTTACAATTATGTCTTTTTTCTCCAACAGCTGTAAAATCTTCCCTTTGCTCCTTCTTTACTCTGTACATACTAATTAGAGATACAGGAAGAGCATGTTATACTTTCAAAAGCTAATGGATCAGACTGGTATATGTGCATGAAATAAGCAGTTTGCTGTATAGGAAGGCTGAGATTCCTTCTGTTCAGCAGAGCACAGCAATTGTTTTGAGTCTGTTAGGTTGAGAGATGTTAGAGGATAGATGTTTAGTTGAAGACTGATTGAAGAGGCATTTTATTTATAGCATTTCTGTCTCATAACGCTTAGATGGTAAGACAATGTGGTTTAGCAGGTGGGCAGGTCACAACGAAACGAAAATGGCTGTTATAAAAATGTTTCTAAAAGTCTCAAAACAAGACTCTTTTCAGTAAGTTAAAATATCAACAAACTGTCACCATAGTAAAAGGATGGATCTTCAAACTTTATCTGTTTTTATTTGGACCGAATTGTATAACTTGCTAATTGATATGACATCTTTTTGTACAGCTCTTTGTTCACACTTTGACCAATACAACTTTAAAGTCACATGACAGGAGTTTCTTTGGTCCCTGTGTGTCATGTTACACTTTCACAGATGTTTTTGTCAAGGATGAGTTATTGAAATATTGCTACTCCAGTGCAGGAAAGAGAAATTATTTCTGTTTTCTGCATCACCCTCCATCTCCTTCAGCTTCAGCCCACGTTCCTGTTAATCTGCTAAAATGCTCGTGTAATGTGTGTTTGTTCAAAATGTACAAGAAGTGGAGTGAGGCAAGCATTCAGAGCTTACAGAAATAGAGCAAATGGGGTAATGAAAACAGACGTACAGTAGATCACAGGGAATAAGGCAAATATGAGTCAGAAATGGAAATGTTTTCCTTTATTCAGATTTACTTCTTGTCTACTTCAAAAAGATTTTAGAAGTAGCCTCAGAAGGCTGCTCTTTCTTAGTAGAAGTGCTTTTGCTTCATGAAATACAGTTTCAACATTATTTTTAGACTTTTAGGAGTTTCTTTTAGCTTTTCTTATTTTGAGTGTTATGTATCATGAGGATTTGGAGTGCTTTCTGATGCGTATAAGAAGCATGTAGTATCATCTGACAAACCTGTTGCTGCATTGAAGTCTTACATATAGCACTGGTCCTAGACGCTTGCAGGTGCTTTTGCCACTAAAGGAAATCCAGTTAATCTTGGGCATTGCACTGGTGGCTTGATCACTTTGCTGCTTGGCTGCCATTGTGTCTATAGACAGAAGGTCTTGATAGCATTTGCATTTCATTTTGCATTTTGATAGATACATGATTAATTGTAATCCTGTTTGTTGTGTGAGAATGAATTCTCAGGTCTGAGTAATGTTAATAATGAGTAATAAATGCTGTAGATGATAAATTACACTTGAACCAAATGGTGTGGTGTTTATGTATGTACCTGAATGGCACACTTACAAAAACTTCATACTTAAATAAAAAGTAAAACATGCTTAACAATTTTTGCAATAAAACCTCAGTCTGAAATTTACACAAAGTGTAAATCTGAAATTGACACAAAGTGGTAGTGCTGCAAGGTCTGTTAAAATGTGCTAATGAAGCGTAGAGAAAGCCTAATAACGAAGTAACTACATATGGGTAGCTTTAGGAAAACCAAACCAAAAGCCAAATACACAGCAAGCAACAACTTAAGAACTTGTGTTTCTATGAGTTTTTTTGGTGGTATTTTTGACTTGCCACTTTTCACAGGTGGGCACATGTAATATGTGCAATTGCCATCCCAGAAGTCAGATTTGGTAATGTCACAGAGCGTACTCCGATAGACACTAGCAGAATACCTTTGCAAAGATTAAAATTGGTGAGTAGTATATTAATATATGCTCCATGTATGCATTGCTATTAAGGTGTTCCAATATTTGAAATGTATTAAAAATCTGAATTGTGATGATTATTGCCATGTAAAAAGCAGTAAGTTTTGTTTAAGGTAAGAAATAAATAACCAGGGTTTTATCAAAATGGGCTTTTTGAAACATAATGGCAGTTCATTTACAGTGTTAACACTTGTTGGTATTCTACTAAATGTAATTCAAACCTGTTTTTCCCCAAGAGAACAACAAACTTGACCAGTATCAACTGTGAACATTTCATTTTTGGAACTGTATTGGTGATGAAACCCAAAAAGACAGGGAATACTACACAGTACATATTTGAGAGGTCTTTTTATTATTGATTTTTACCTCAACTATTCATGAAGGTGAAAGGATGCATGATCTGTTGTTACATGGTATCTCTGCCATTAGGGTATTGGAAAATATGCATACAATAAATCACATGTTAAACAGTGTCATTGAGGAACACTGATGTACTCAAGAAGAGGATATGTGCAAGTGCAAAATGGCTTTTTATGCTGTGTTATACAATAATTATTTCATCTGTCAGTATGTGCATGACTGTGATGTTACCAGGTGGAAAGAAAGTGATTAGTGGCCCATTCAAAGTCTTAGAGGAAGTGTAAGTTTTCTGGATCACCCCACACTGTTTCCCATGTGGTTCTTGGTCTACCTTACCTTGTACTCACTTATTTTGAACTATTAATATATTCACTCTATTTATACCTTAATTTCATTTTTTTCCATTCATTATTTTTTGTCTTTTGTAGCTGTATATCTAAATGTGGAAGTGCAGCTTGGAGTGATTTAAAATTGATAGCCTGTTGTTCACGTGGGAATCTGATTTGAATTTCTCTTCAGATTTTAAAAAAACCTTTGGTTTTCACATGTCCTTTTAAAAATGAATTGAAATACATTTGTAAAGAATGTTTATAACATGAAAATGTGAGGTGACTTGAAAATTGTTAATTCAAGGGTTGAAAACACAGAAATCATGGAACATTGTTGGAAGTGTCCTCCAAGATCATCAAGTCCAGCCTTTGACTGAATAACACAAAGCCCACTGGGCACACCTTATCTCAATCTGCCATATCTGCTCATTTTCTGAACACTTCCGGGGATGGTGACATCATCCATCTTCCCCGAGGAGGCTGTTACAAAGCTTAACCACCCTTTCAGTGAAGAAATTTCTCCTGCTATCAAACCTAACCTCCTCTGGGACAGTTTGAGGCCATTACGTCTTGTCCTGCTGCTTTTTTACTGGGCAGAAGGGGCTGCCACACCCTCATTTCAGGCAGTTGTAGAGAGTGATAAGGTTCTTCCTGAGGCTTGTTTTCTCCAGGCTAAACAACCCCAGCTCCCTCAGCCACTCCTCACAAGACTTGTGCTCCAGACCCGTCCCCAGATTTCCTGCACTTCTCTTGACATGCTTGAGCACCTCAATATTCTTGGACCACAGGTTTCAAGGTACGGCCTCACCAGGGCTGAGGACAGGGAGAAAATCTCTGCCTTGGTCCTGATGGCCACACTGTTGCTGGTACAGGCCAAGATGTCTCTGGCCTTCTTGGCCACTTGGTTAGGGCATGGGCAGGTCTCGGCACTTTCCATGGTGGGACCTCACACCACTGGCTTTGACTATTGATCCAGCCTGTCCTGATCCCTCTGCAGAGCCTTCCTGCCCTTCAGCAGATCAACACTCCCACCCAGCCTGGTGTCATCTGCAAACTGACTGAGGGAGCACTTGATCCCCTTGGCCAGGTCATAAAGATACTAAAGAGAAGTGGCCCTGATTCTTGGGGAACACCACTTGCAACTGGTCACCAATTGGATTTAAATTCATTCATTCATTCATTCATTCATTCATCAAATGTTGAAATGTATTCTGTGGACTGTCTATAACTCAAACACTGTAAGACTAACGGCAGCCTTTTGGAAAAGGCTTGAACTAATTTTATATGTTTGATTATGAAGGTGTGAAGCCAGTATTTCTGAAATTAAATGATTTACTAACCTAGGTTATTTCTGCTGAATATGAAGCAATTATGTTAATCAATTATGAACAGTTGATGAATTCTTAAATTTTCTTCTATTTTTTCCTTCAATGGGTAGAATATTGCTTTAGTCCTGAGTGCTTTTTCAGTTCTTGATGCCTCCTTCAATATAAAATGACATTGAACCACTTGTATAAAGCTGTATATAAGCCTGTGGTGTCCTGCAAATATGTCAATATTTAGAAATAGAGTACTTGCCCTCCTTAACACTGTTTTTTAAAGAAGATGAGTTTTTATATTTGTGTGGAATGAGTGCTGTGAAGAAGGAACTCAGCTGAATATAGTAGAAATGAGAGGGAGGGTACTTTATAACAGTCATTAATGTAGTAGTGCTGCAGGTAGAAGACAGCCTTTCTGTGAGGGAAGGAAGCACCAGAACCCTGGTTGGCTCATTAAACCTTACTATTCCAAGATTTAATTTCTGACAATAAATTTATAATGAAATAGCTAGATTTGTATTAATTTAAGGGAAGTAAGCAGTTTGACCATTTCAAAAGGCTCTGTAATGATGGAATGCCAATAGACCAATAAAATGTTGCTTCTTGGGTAAAGGAGCAGAAAAAAATCTGCCTTAAAAACACCAGCAGTCTGTCTGCTTTTAAATTTTGACTTTTGTTGCAAGTAAATTACTGTCTCTGATGATTTTACTCTGTTCAGTTTCAGAGTGAATACCCTAGCTAAACCAAGTTTCCTGAGTGACATGATATGATGTTACAATGTATTTTAAAAATAAAAATGAATATGTGTGTGTATACATATACTTAGACATAGACATAGACATAGACATAGACATAGACATAGACATAGTAGAATTGTATGGATACTTTTATTTTCTCTAAAACACCATATCAGATACCTCTTGTAACATATTTCTCTTGTTTCCTGAAACATGGGATCCCTACTTCTCTAAAGAGTTTGCTGCCAATAGCCTTCTGTGTATGTTCTAGCCTTGTGTGTATATTTGTCACATTATTCTCAATTCAAACATGATCTTTAAATTAATTCTTCACTTCCTGACTGTTGATGCTAAAGAATAACAAGTTCTCATACCCACTGGCAATGAATATTTTTCCTCAGGGGAATCCCAGGGATTATATACAAATGTATTCTTTCTCTAGGAATTCCTGCCTCTTCTTTCTCCACTCAACCCCACTTCATCCTTACCTTTCATTCCTTTCCATTACCATTTACTCTGTACCTGACAGTAGACAGTTATATCATCTGCCTTGCTGTTAATTTCTGTTTTCACTGTTTGTTAATAGTGAGTTCTTCACACCTGGGAATATGTGAGGAATGGATGCAGATCAGTTTTGCCCTTTGAAATTCTAGGGACTCTCAGTGGTGCTTTTCAGCAGTCAATTCCACCTTCACAGCTATCCTGTTTGATAGATTAAGGACGCTTTTGTTCATCTCTCTCCATCATTCAGGCCAGAGAGTTACCAGAGGAAAGGCAACCCTTTGTACATAATTTCTTGATATTGAGCCTTTATAAGCAGTAATTTAAAAATTAAAAGGAATTTTGAACCTATTTTTATAATCCATTTTGTGGTAAAGCATGAAGTATGTAAAAAATAAATGTGGGCTTCCCTACTGTGCCACTTTACCTTTACAAAGTTTAGGATGTGTTTTGTTGATTTTTTTTTTTTTTAATGAGCAAAATACAGTGGGAAAAAATTATAAAGGAATAGATTAAGTACTAGCATGCAGCCATACCAAAATTATATATTACACTGTAGGAGCAAATGGTTCTAGTTGTTAGAAAAATTTTCTATCCCTGTCCTCCCTCTTCCTCCCCCCTAAATAGTAAGAAGTCCAAATAAACAGAATATATATTTTTAGAGATCTGTAGTGGAGGACCTGCAATTTCTTTAACATAGCATCTACAAAGAAATAGAAAAGGAAGTAAAAAGCCAATGTTTAATTTTTTTTACAAATTAAAAACACATCTGTGCAAACATGAACATATTGGTAGGCTTTTTTTTTATTGTTTTGCTAGTAGATGTAGTGATTGGTGTTAAATAGTTTCAGTTCACTAGAAATTTTGGGTTGAAATCAGTGTATTTCCTGTCAGTCTTGCCACTATTAAATATTTAAGATATGCTAATTTCTTCCAGAGTAAAACTCAGTATTTGTATCATACTAATAGTAGTTTATAGCTTTAAAATTGTTTTATTCTACTTCTTCATATTTGCAAATTACTGGGTTGTAATAGTATGCCAACATGTTTTCATATTTCTCTAGCTTTTTCAGTAGGTTATGTGTCATGTGCTGAAAACTTAAATGACAGTGAAATTTTCATTAAAAATTAAATCTTTTGATTTTTTTTTCCTGAATGCAAGTAGACAAAATAAATAGAAGATTTGTCGGCTTTGTTTTTCACAGGGAAAGAAAAGCATGTGATACACTCTGATGAAATCGCTTCTATTTTAGGGGTATAAATGCATTTTATTGTTGGACTTTTCATGTGAGAGCAAAAGACCTCCTAGGCAACCTCAGTGTTGAGAGCATGCCTCGAAGATGCTGTAACCTTTAGTTTTTCCACATTATGTCTGTGATTATATATTTTGTCTTCTTTTAATTTTTTTTAAATTATTTTTCCAAATATGTGGGAATGGAGAAATGAGAATATCCTGGTCTCCTTTTGTCAGAGAATCAGGTTGTTTTTTTTTTCATTTTATGGTGTTCACATCCATCCGACACTCACTCAAATAGCCATGTGGAATGACAGTTTGCAATTACCAAGCTAGGAAAGAAATAATTTGAATGTTTAAGCACAGGTTCTAAAATGAAATGGCTGAAGGGATATACCTTATCATATCACACATTATTTAGCATAAACTATGTTATGCTAGCTGTTTCATGGACGTGTAGTTCAGCTGGTTTCTGTTCCAGAGGTCTCCAAGTTTAACAACAGACATGAACTAGTGTGAAAATAGGAAATACACAAATGATAAATTAAGTGCTTTTAATCACAGTGAAAATGTTAGGAGCAGGTAAAAGAGAGGCAAAGTTGTTGAAAGTGATGGGATGCAGGGGTACCACTTGAAATTTGTGTAAATGTAAATGCAGAGTTTTAGCTAATGACAAGTTGGAGGAAATATGTAATTTGTAGAATTCATACTGTAAATGAATGTGGTGTCAGCTTCCATTCCAATGCTGTTAAACAGCATCCAAGAGTTTACCCAAAGCAGACAAAGCTTAGGCTTCCAGCTGAGCTTAGTTTTATTAAATTTATTTTTGCCTTGGTCCATTTGTCTTTAAGTCTCCAAGAGAAGCTTGGTGTACATTTATGTCTCTAAAGTTCCATTTTCCTTGACTGTTTGTATGTGTGGGGCTTTGGGTCATAGGAAACAAACTGGATTTCTTTGTGTGTTAAAGTCAATGATAAAACTCAGTTTTACTTTGGGAAGCAAAAAGCCTTTCCCCAAGTACCTAGATAGTCTCTGTTTTCAAAAGAGTGTTAATTACTCAGCTCTAATTATAAATATGAATTATAGCTGCATAAATAAGTCTCTGGAGATGAAAAATTCAGACTGACCTCTCGAATATCAAATCAGCCTTTGAAAGAAAGTGCTCTCTTGTCTGTTTTTCTATTTTAATAAAACATGGGACTTAAAACTAGAATTAAATAAAGCCTGTGCTAGTATATGGGCAAGGAATCCAAGCCAACAGGAATATTGAGTCTAGTGCCATTCAGCCTTGCCAGGCATGTGACTTATAATGAATGTAGATCTTGTAAATGAGAGTGTTTAAATGTTTCATCAATTACAAGAGAAATGCTTAAATAGAATCATTAGCATCTGTTCCTAGACATATGTATTTTGAGATGTCAGCTCTAAAACCATGATTTCATTAGAATATATATCAGCTTCATAGTGAAATACCTTATCTCCTTTTAATTTTTTTTTAGTGTTTTAAAATGCTTGGGTATTGGATTGACTTTGTCCTTATAGGCAGTCACTGCAGTGCTTTACTGAAAAATGCACATGTGATGCCTTTGTTTCTCTATCTCTAGAGTTTCCTATTATTTTTATACTTGAAATACTATTTCTCCAACAAAATAGAGGTAGAAAATGAGTTTTGGAATAGCTGAAGTTGCCCTGAAGCTTTTGATGACCTCACATTTGTATTTGACAAGTGAACCGAGTATAACCACAAGTGTACTCTGACTGAAGAACATTATTTTGAAAAGAAATCTACAGTGTGATGATGACTGATCTACAAGCCTTTCAGAATCTGGCTGAAGCCATAAAGGTTTTTTAGAAAGCTGTACACTTTAAAATTTGCACCTGAAGGCAAATAATAGTGAGCTTGAAAGCCGAAGATTATAGTATTGAAAGGTACATCAATTCTGAAAATATAGAGGTTTCTCAGTGGTATGGCACTGAAGAATGGAATCAAAGCAAAAATTTGTATGAGCCTTTAAAAGAATGGGCACATATTCTCCTGCGTGTCGTTCTGTTTTAATGATTAAAAAGGATTAAAGACATTTGAAGACACTGCCCATCTTCTCTGTTCTAATTTGTAATGAAATTCATTTGTTAAACTACAGTGAGCTCGTAGACCTTTTGCAGCTGTGTTTGTGAAAAGGTAGAGAACCACTTACCGTGATGTATACCAGTGTTACTGTGTGTTTCTGGTAATACAAATAAGTATTGATTACTTTTCAGTGTTTCCAAAAATATTGCTGGGCCACTGAGTACAGTCGTTATGCCATAGATACAGTCACGTATTAATTGGATCGTTGCACACATTCACAGGCAATGGGACCAAAATAGGCAGATTTTAAGGTATTTCCAAATTGTTTTGTAACTGTTAATGAAATAGCTTTTAGTAATACACTGATTTTAAAAAGTGTTAAACTAAAAATAATGCAATGGTTGCTTACTGCAATACATAATTTATTAAAAACTGTAGTCACTCCATGCCATCATATACAAAATAGAATTTACTATATATGATATAGTCACATGTATATATAGTGTTCATAAGATTTTTAATAAGGATATTGAAAGAATATAATTTGCTAGCTGTATAATACTGTCAGAATAATGTGCAGATCCTATTGCAAACTGTCGAATTTGTATCTTGCAGTGATGCAGCACCATTAAGTCTTATGAAAGATATGGCAAGTGTTAGAAATGCATTACTATAAATAATGTCTGAAGACATGAACAGAAAGAGACATAAACATGTCTGCAGTTACAAGTATAGTAACTGTCAAGGATTAAATGTGTCCAGTGTATGCAGAGTTTAGAAGTCTGGAGAAAGAAGACTGAGACCAGGTTTGTGTCTGTAAGAAAAGAATTTGCAGACACCATAATCCAGGAAAATTTATCTCTTGATTATTCCATGTGCAAGTTATATGCATGGTTTTTGTTTATATGGTGATTAAATACCTATAATATTTTTAAATGTAAATTAAAACTGAAAAATTCTTTCATAATTTTATATCACATCTTTGCTCAGGCCTGGGACAATCCCAAATATCAATACAGGCTGATGGATGAACAGACTGACAGCAGCCCTGCAGAGAGTGACTTGGGAGAAAAGGGGACAAAGCTGAACACAAGCTGTCAATGTGCACTTACAACCCAAAGAGCCAACAGGCTAAGTGCATCCTAGGCTGCATGAAATGCAGCATGACCAGCAGGTCAAGAGAGGGGACATTGTCCCTCTACTCTGCTTTTGCCAGAGTACTCCCAGCTGGAGTCGTTCATCTAGCTCTGGGATTTCCCAGCACAAGAAAAAGTAATGGACCTGTTAAATGGGTCCAGGACAAAAAAGACCAAAGGGCTGGAGCACCTCTGCTGTGAAGGCAGGCGGAGAAGGCTGAAGCTTTTCAGCCTGGAGAAGAGAAAGCTCTGGTGAAAACTTACTGAGGCCTTTTAATACTTAAAAGGAACTTCTAGGAAGACAGTGAAAGATTTTTTTTACTAGGACCTGCAGTGACAGGACTACCAGCAAGTGTTTGATGAAGGAAGGTAGATTTAGATGGGGATACAAGGAAGACCTTTTTTCTTATGCTGAAAATGGTATAATGCTGGAGCAGGCTGCCCACTGAACTTGTGGTGTCTCATCATTGGAAGTGTTCAAGGTCAGATTATATGGAGCTTTGAGCAACCTGATCGAGTGGCAATGGGGCTGAAACTAGATGATCTTTAAAGATCCTTTCTAACCCAAACTGTTCAAAGATTCTGAAGGACATGAAACATTGGGGACTTCAAAGGAATGAAACAGTGATGAGGAGGTCACCTACTGATGTGTGAAGAACTGCTGGGATTTTTTAAATGTGTGTATTGTCAGTAGCACAGCAAAATTCATTCAAGACTGCTTTAGACTTATATATAATAAAAGAGTAAATTTCTAGAAGATTGAATAGTACAACTTTATGGTGTCATAAATACAACTGGTAACAATGGCAGTGGTGCTCCGGTTAAAATCACCTTACCCCAGATACAAAGATGATGCAAGATTATGGGAAAAAAAATTATGTTATAAATATATATTTTAAAAAGGGTGTAAATTTCCTTTCCTCCAGTCAGTGAGCTCTTTCCCTGATTACCATGACTTTTCAGATATTATGGAGAGTGGCATGACATCTGCATCAGCCAGTTTCATTGACATTTCACTGGGATGCATATCACTGGGTCCTATGGACTTGTATGTGTTCAGGTTCCACCAGTGGTCTTGAGCCTGATCTGCTCTCAGACTGGGAATGACTTCAATTCCCCAGTTCCTGTCTTGAGGTTCAGAGACTTCAGGGATATGGGAAGAGTGATTGCTAATGAACACTGAGGCAAAAAAAAATTACTGACTGCCTCAATTTTTCTTTAATCTTCTATTTCTGACCAACATGCCTAGAGAAGCCATTTTTACTATTCTTTGTATCCATTGGCAAATTCAGCTCCAGCTATACCTTACCTTTCCTGGTTTCCTAATCCTGTCCCTCCATAACCAGACAGGATACCTTTTCTTCCCAGGATACCTGTCCCTGATATGTCCGGTGCTTTTCCTTCTTGTATTTCACTTTGTCCAGGAGGTATTTTCTGAGCCTTTCTGGTCTCCTGCATTCCTTGCCTGAATTTTCATTGGTGGAAATTGAGAGATCTTGGGCTTTAAGAAAAATGTCCTCAAAGATCTATTCCTGTTCTGTTCTGATCTGTTCTGTTCTGTTCTAGTCTGGTCCTTTTTTCCTGACTGTAGTTTTCTGGATGGTCCCATCCTAATTCCTCAAAGAACTAAAAGTTCAGGCTCCTAAAATTCAGAGTACTGCCTTTAACCTTTCTTTGGCCCATAACCCTTGAGATCACGAATTCCACCAGGGTGTGACCACTTCAGCCCAGGCTGCCACTGATCCTGACCTCTCCAGTTAGTTAATCTGTGTTGGTAAGCAACAGTAGCACTTCTCTGTCACTGGGGTAAGAACTTACCCTTGATGCTCTCCAGGAGTCTCCTGGACTGCTTATATCTTGCCAAGCTGGTTTTCCAGCAGATGTCAGGGACTGTCCTGACAAGTCCCTGCAGCTGGATCAGAACTTGTCAGAGTGATGGTTCCTGCAGGTGAAGTAAGGTTTTGTCAACAGGATCCCCTCAACTGAGTGGTGGGTGATAAACACAAACCATGAGATTTCTTTTATTGGCTTGGCCTCTGATTTTCAAGCTCTTGACCTGTCCATTGCTGTTTCTCAAAGACAGGTTTATGCAATCAATCCATAGAGAGGGCAAATTGCCTGTCCCTCCTTTCTTGCCTGTCCCTTCTGAACAGTTTGTAGCTGTCAATTGGTGTGTTCCAGTCATGTGGTTTGTCCCACCAAGTTTCAGTGTTTGTGATTAGATCATAGCTTTCCATTTGCAGTCACTTCTGCTTGCTACATATGCTGCATGCCATTTCATAGATTTGATGTATTTTAAGGATGGAATGATGAATAATTGATAAATTAATTACTTGGACATAATTGGAAATAGTTCAAAACTCAGCTCAGTGAGAATTTTTAGTTTTCAGCAGTTAAATTTGGATTTTTTAGTACTTTTAACTAATTTTTTCCTGTTGTTTCCCTCACTTAAAGTTCTCTGCCACAAGGCATTTGTGTGTTGATCCTTGGAACATTAGTGTGAGATCTGTTCCATGAAGGGAAAAAGTTCCAGTTCAGGTTATAAGCTTGAGAAGTTGTCTTCATGAACAGGTACTGGTTTTCCTTTAGGAAGGTGACTGCTATTTGTAAGGAGCTGCTGAAGAAAGTAGTAAGTTGATTTGCACAGCAGATTCTGGGGATTTAAAGTAACTGAAGTTAATGTTCATTTTAAAGAGAAAAAATGATGGCTGAGCTGCTGCCTGGGGTTACTTCTTTTTTCCATTAGCTCTCTGTGAGCTGTCTATATGTGCAGTTTCCAAGAAAAAAGATAAGGTATCAGTTTTAGATAAATTTTTATTGGTGGAAAAATGGCAGAGTTTTTAGAGACTAGTGATTTGTCCTGCCTTTTTTACTGTGCATCTTTTTAAACATTTAATTTATTTCATACTGCTGTTTTGTTTGGGATCCCTCTGTTACCAGGAGAAAGCATGGTCTCTTAGACAGCTGCCACAGCTTGCACTAGAGATGAGTGTCTTAAATGCCTGAAATGACAGACAACACTATTTTGTTTCTGAAGAAGTGGCATATTTTCCCTGTACATGTAGCGATGTGAGATCATTTGCTAGGCACATCCAGCATGCTTAGCCATGTGGTCTTCAGGAATGGCTATGTGTTGTTTTCATTACCAGCAAGCATTACATCTGTCTTGTCAGCTCTGAACTTAAGCAGCTTACTTATTCCTTGCACCTTATCACAGCAGGGCACTTGGCAAGCTGAGAGACTACACTGTCCAAGTCTGACAAATATAAATCTTAAAGCAATGTCAACATCATAAGGATGGCACTGCAGCCTACATCATCTTCCAGTTTGTCCAGTAGCCTATATTTTACAGAGTGACACTATGACAGAAAATTCTCTTGGTGGAGAATCAGTGTTACTGTCTGCTTTTTTCAGCAGAGAAGGAAGGGGCTGTGTCAGAAGGTTTCATAACAAAATCATACGTAGATTGTCATGGAGTTCATAAAATGAGTAATGAATATGTTGACTTCATAGTTCAGAAAATTTAGCTTTATGAAACTGGGCAGATACAAGGGCGTATGAACACAAGCACGGGCTGTAGAAAATATCCTGGATTTGAAAAATTATATATTCTTCTGCTTTTTGCACATCAGAGCAATAGTAGGAGACATGCTCTTGAGCAAGTTTACATCAGCTTTACTGTAAATAAAGAAACCATTGCAAATACAAACTTTCTTTTAAAAAGACCTTCTTATTCTGAGAAGGAAATGATATATAGGAACCTTAGTCTTTAGCATGGTGTCTCATGTTTGTCATCCCCTTAATAAGAAGGTAGCCATATACATTATCTTTTGATGTTAAGGCAACATATTCTCTATGGAAATGATGGCTGGAGAAAGAGGGTGGAACATACAGCAGAAAAAGTCATTTTACCTGATACTGTATGGTACTCTGCTAATCATCTGGTCTATCGCTTGTTGGGTTTTTTCTGCGGTATTAAATTTCTTGATGATAGAGGAATTACAGTCTTGCAGAACTTATATGATTTTGGAGAAATTCCAGATCTCTGACTAAGAAAGCTTGACTTATATCACAGATGTCCTTTTAGTTGAGAGCCTTTTGTTTTTTGACTATTGCAGAAGAGTATTTCTATCCTTGCGAGAGGTGTTTGCTTTTTGTAACTGTTACTTGCTGGCTGGGTAATTTTGTTGCTGTAACAGTTTGCAGTGTAGACTTAACATATTCAAAACTGCCTATAATGCCTGGGCACTTTCCAGTTCATCACAGTTTCAAGACACCCCATCTATCTGAAAAATATTGTGGTCACTATGAAACCTGCCTTTGAGATAACTGTCATGTCTTTTTTTTCCTTTAGGAGTTTTCTGTTTGCAGTAATCCCATTGAGTTCTTTAACCAGTCATGGTAAAAATTATCTCATTATATCAAGTAGAAATCGGATAGCTTTTAAATAGAAATCAAGAATCTGCAGCTCTATCCTGGGTGTGATTTGTTAGATTAGTGGAAAATGTAGGAGATGAAGGTTTGCAAATGTGTCTGCCATTCCTTCCAGAATCATAGAATTGTTTAGGTTAAAAAAGACCTCTGAGATAATTGAGTCCAACCCTCGACCAAACACCGCCTTGTCAATCAGACCGTGGCAACCAGACCACTGAGTGTCACATCCAGTCTTTCCTTAACACCTCCAAGAATTGTAATTCCACCACTTCCCTGGGTCCAACGTTTAACAACAATTACCATGAAAGAATTTATGTTCAATCTGAATCTCCCCTGGAGCAGCTTGAGGCTGTGTCATTTTGTGCTGTTGCTAATTACATGGGAGAAAAGGCTGACCCTCACTTGACTACAGCCTTCTTTCAGGGAGTTGTAGGGAGTAATAAGATCTCCCCTGAGCCTCCTTTTCTCCAGGCTAAACAATCTCAGCTCCCTCAGCCACTTCTCACAGGACTTACTCTCTAGATACTTCAGCCGCTTTGTTCTGGACTTGATCCAGCTTCTCAATGTCTTTCTTTAAGTGTTGTCTTTCTTAATACAGGAAACTACAGTTTAGGTTTTTGGGTTCTGTCTTTCAGTCTGTTTGGGTGATTTCTGTATTCATACAGCTGAGTAACTGTGACTAGCATACAAGCAGGTGTCAGAGGAGTACTTGCTGACTGAATATTTATGTAATTCAGAGCTTTATGCTGTCCTAGACAGTGTTTGTAAATTACAAACATTTGTTCCAGTATTTCCAGATATATATGACTCAGGCCTTTGTGGTCATCATTTTCAAAATAAGTTAAACAAAATGAAAGCAAAGAGATTACAAGAGCAGGTAAGCAACATAGACATAAGGGCCATATCCTTGGCCCATACTAGATGTTTATCCCTTGCTATCAGATTACTTTAAAAGAGGAAAATTAAGATCAAAATCCTTGTCAACCTGAATGTGATGGAATGGTTAGTGAGCAGTTAATGGGATGGGACTATGAATGAGACTTGGTAGACTTCCAGTATATCTGATCTGTATGAGAGTTGATGTTGCAAACTGATTTTCTTCTTGTTTTAGATTAGAAGGTGGGGATTGACTATCACTCAGTATAGAACCTTGAACTGTAGACCACTTTTTAAGGAAAGCAGCCATGGCTAAATATTTTTGACCTTAGTGATTATTGTTTGAGAAAAAAGAGAAAACTTCAAAGTGCCAATGAACATTGCATCTAAGCTAAAGGAAGAAGATGCATAACCTAAATATATCGAGAGGAATGAGTATAGTCCGTGTAGTTCATTTGGGGAGGCCAGATCCATAATTTTTGGATGGTTTAGTTTCTAAATTTTAGTTTTTTCAATGCAGCAAAATCTGGGCATAAGGTAGCTGTACTGGAAATGTTTTTCTTCTTAAAATATCATCATAACATTTTCAAGTATTAGTTTTGTCAATAGAACTAAATACATGACAATAAATATCATCTTCATATGTGCAGTAAATTGCATTTTCCACTGTCACTATGAGAATAGGAGTAGAATTGATAAAACGGGGATCTCATAGGTGAACTTCTCGGTTTGCTGTATTTGTCTAGCTGTTCAAAATTCAGACTTAGGAAGCACTGTGTACTGATCACACCGTAAAATCCTTCTTTGTTTCTTATCTCTCAATAACATTTTTCTTTACTTAGTGCATGTGATCACCCATTTAACTTAATCTAGGTATATAAAACACAGTTTTTGGGTCCTGAAGATTTTCTTATTCATCGTATAGTTGCCTATATGGTGATGATTGTCAACTGAAAAAACATTAAAGAAACCACCCACTTCTTTTGCTCTGCATTTTGTCACTGTGCTATTGCATAGTGATAACCCTTTACGGTATATTACATAGTCATTGCATTGAAGGTTTCATGGGCTGGTGATGAATTCTGTGTAAATATGGTATCCATTATGTTCCAGGTGGTTCAAAGGTATTGTGAAGACCTTTTCCTTTCATATCAGCAAGATGATTTTGTATTAATACTAGGCTAAGTTCTTGTATTACCTTTTGTTTGCATGTAGGTCCTTGATGTAGATCTCTGTCAATCACAGAGCCTCTCAACTAGTTCTGAAATGATGTAAAGGATATCCACATACTACCTTACCTTTATTCCGAAGGATGAAAATCCTGAGTATGTTCTTACAGTAGTCTTTCCCTTTCCCCTTCCCCTTCCCACCTTGTTTTTATCAACTCAGTCTGAGCAACAAGTTTTGATAGTACATGCTGTTCCTTGAGAGTGGAAAGTGGTTAAGATAGTAGACACAAATTCTTAAGTGATTAAGCTGGTCCTATAAGAAACTGTCTTTTGTGCTAATGGGTTTATTATGAAAATTTCCACTATGCACAGGTTTATGGATCTGAGCTCAACTGACAGTGCTGACCTTTGGTCAAGGAAGTACTTGGGGTCAAAAAAGCTTAAACTTGTGCAGTTATTCTGTAGAAATGACTTTAAGGAGTAAGGAATGACCATAATGTATTTTTAGACATGTTTGAGAGCTCACCAGTGTCTCACCTGATCTTTTTTGATTAATATTTTTACTGAAAATTGAAACATTTGTTAGTAGCCTGGGATTTTCTTTAGAACTGTATAGAGGGGTTTATGTTATGAAAAAACATAGTGGTTCATGGAAATATGGGATTATTTTTAAAGGAAAGAGAAATATTTAGTTTGAATTAAAACTCCACTTCTATTTCAGACTTCTATAAAAATTGGAACATTTAGCTTGATTTTTGGTTTTTTAATTTTTTGTGATTAGAAGGTTCATGTCTTTCATATAGAAATTATCAAAATGACAGTTGTCAGTAGGTGTCACATCCGAGAATTTTTTCGAGTTTCTGTGTCACTGATTTCTGTTTTAAAGGAACTTCTTGATATTATTTAGATTTCTTAGGTATAGCTTCTCGTATAGATTTAAAATTTTCCTGCTTTCCTTAGGACTTGATTGGAAGATCAGATTATTTCACTGCATAATCCCAAGATCCTTCAAAAGCTAAAGGAGGTGATGTTGCTAAATAGAGCAAACAGTTTTATATCCACATATTTAACTATGAAGAAGGAATTCACAATGGTGATCAGAACAGTTTAATGCAATGAAATTTTAAGAATGAATGTTTGAAGAGTTAATTGTATAAATCAAAGTCTTTTCTATACTAACCACCCCTGTGAACATAAAAATAAGTTAATATTTTTAAAATCAGAGTAGCAGTCTTTTCCACTTTTATTATAGGTGCTGGTCCTGTATTACAGGTGTAAACAGTAGGATTTATTTATTTTGTGGCAAGGTTGTAAAGCACAGAATTTTCTATACTGCAGTTCCTTGGTAGCTCTTTATTCTAAAATAATTAGGAAGGTGAATATATAATTCTCCACAGCAGGTTAGAGCTTGTCACTTAAGAAAGGTTGGGAATGTATCACTTAGAGCTTTAGGTGAATTATCTGACTTCTGTACTTAATTTGCAATGAAATTGCTTCTTGTCTAAACAGAAAGCTTTAAACTTTTAAAGTACCTGGTAAATGGCAAATCTTAAGCAGTAAACTTGAAAGGGAAAGACTCTAGATAACCAAAGTGATAGTTTGTGGATTTTGTTAAAAAAGTCTGAGTACAGTGCTAGATAAACCGATTGCCAAGACAAGCTTCTCCACAGCTGACCAGGTCCTCAGTGGAGCAGCAGATCGTGGTACACAGCAGAGTTTTCTGAGGCAGGGGAGTGCCAGAGCGTAGAGAGACCCGCACACATCTGGTGGCTCTCAAGAGAGATGCTTACAAGGTCTGGGCATTGCCAGCGGATTTGCGGCCACCTCCATACATCTACAGAACAGCCTGGGGAGTGTGAATCACCAGGGAATGTTGCAGCAGTTAATACAGAGGGATACACAGTAATGGTGTTGATGTCTGATCAGTTCAAACAGTGGGCTGGTGACCATCAGCCTCCTAGGAGGTGTCATCCACCTGGAAGAGCGTGTGTCTTCCTCACTAACCAGAACTGATGTGGCTACCCAGAGTAAGTTCCCAAGAAAACATGCAGCTGTTCAGATCTCAGGGTGCAGAGCATGTGTTCCCATCAAGAGTAAGACAAATTCTTCTGTTGTGTTAAAATTGGCAGAAAATAAACTCCCTTGCATTATAGCTATTCCTCTGATATCAGAGGGATTGGGACCTGGTAGGCTTAAATATTAAGTGATGGCCAGTTAAACACTAAGCAACAAAAATGGAGAGCCAAGTGACACTATAAGTCTGGTTGGGTTCAATGAGAACTGCCATGATTATGAATTTACAAACAGTGTGATACACTGTACACCTGGTTGCAACCAATGAACTCTCATGGCAGGACTTAGAAGCGTGATTGTGTTCAGTAACTTGCATGGCTAGGTGCAAAATAGTGTTGTTTACTGAGCAGAAGAAATGCAGGTTCTTACTGAGTTGATGGTGATATATATATACACTGTCTGCAGAAGGACAGTGAATACGTAGAATGTGAGTAATAGAGCCAACAACAAATACATTAAATTTTGAGATGACTGTATATTGTCAAAGGTATGATAACTAACACAGGCTTGTTTTCTGAATTTCTGGAAGAAGCACTCGCTAGAGCTGATTATTCGAGTCTTACCCAGTAGGCATCCCTATGGGGGAGGAGACAGGTTTAGCCTGTTGATCATCCCAGAATACAAAGGTGGAATCTCCTGTCATCTGTCTCCACTTATGCTACACTTACAATGGGTTTTCTTTCTGAAGGAGAGGAAAAGGTAAAGTTACAGTTACAATTTCATGTTTAGGTTTAGGTGTTTGATTGATTTTAGGCATTAGCATATGTGAGGGTGTGAAATGTAATATGTGTTTTGGGGTTAGAGGAACACAGAAACACAGAATGGATCAGGTTGGAAGGGACCCTGTCACTCATCTGCTCCAGCAGGGTCACACTAGAGCACATTGTGGAGGATTGCTCCAGACAGTTTATTTAACAATGGGCCCAGCATTTATCCTTTGTTTTCCTTTTGTAATTGATGTGTTTGAAGAATCCACTTTTGTTGTCCTTGACATTCTTGTTCAGATTTAATTTCACATGGGTCTTTGTCTTTCTTGTTTTATTTCTACTTACTCTGACATCCTCTCTAAATTCATTCCAAGTGACCTGACCCTCCTTCCAGCTCCTGTGTATTTCCTGCTTACTGTTGAATAACAAGAGATGTTCTTTATTTATCCGTCATGTCTTTTTTCCCCTTTGCCTGATTTCTTGCACATTTGGAAGGATTGTTTTTGAGCCTGGTGAAAGCGATCCTTGAATATCAACCGACTCTCTTTGACACCTTTATTGTGCAGGATCTGTTCCTATGGAATTCTTCCAGGAAGATTCCTGAAGAAGCTAAAGTTAGCTCTCCCTAAGTCTGTGGTTGTAAACTTACTTGCTGCCCTGCTTTCTCCTCATCTAGTAGTGAATTCCACACTCTCATGGTCAAACCTCCAGTAAGGCCTTCCCTGTTTGTAAGTATCAGTTGAGCAGTGCACCATTCCCTGTGGGATCCTCCACTACCTGTGTCAGGAAATTGGCATCTGTGCTTTCCAGGAACCTCCTGGGCTGTTTGTGTTTCACTGTGCTGGTTCTGCAGCAGATGACAGGGTAGTTAAAGTCCCTCAAAAGAGCCAGGGCCTGTGACTTTGAGGCTGCTTCATGCTGCCTGCAGATGGCCTCATTCACTTCCTCCTCCTTCTCAAGACTGCCTATAGCAAAGAATTTATGTAGAGTAAATGAAGCAAAGTTCAGCTTTCAGTCATCATTTTGGGTCATTTTTTTGTTTTAGTTCTCAAAAGCTGCATTGTTTTCAACAGAATATGTCTACTCTTCCATGTCATGCCATCCATTTTTGTATGTCTCTCTTGGAGTGGTACACCAAGTTACTTTGGTGTTGTCGCTCCTAAGGTTGTCCCTGGTGAGCTGTAGCAAACACATGCACTCCTTCTTGCTGAACCTTGTTTTTCAGTATTTTCCCCAGAACATTGCCAGGCCTTTGCTCAGTAAGCATCTGGCAGTATGAGAACCATGGTGTGAGGTGTGTCTAAGCACTTACCTGTGCAGTCTGGTGTCAAGAGTTTTGGGAGGAAGTAAAAACATTAAGGAGCATTAGGGAGTCTAAGACAGAAACAGGGAAAGCCACCAGAAAAAACTGCAAGATCAGGGGGATCCTATATCCTCCGACTGCCAGGCAGAAGGCAGTAAAAGGGTTAATGGAGGCAAGCATATGGTTGGGGTGGCAGGCAAACCTTCTCCTTGCCCACCTTGCCTTTCCAGATGCCTTAGTCCCTGGGTACAAGGCTCTGGCTGTGGAAGCTCATCAACTGATGATGTGGATGATAGTCCATCTATATCGTGGTGTTTCCAAGGTCAGAAAAACCTACACCTCATCAAGATCACCTTCAAGGGGAGGAAAAGACAGGTTATAGTTGTAGGTGGCTCTCTTCTGAGGGGAGCAGAAGGTCCCCTGTGTTGGATCAGCCCTCCTCTTTGCAAAATTAGCTGCATTTCTTGGGTCTCGGCTGAGGACATAACTAGGAAACTTTCTTGCCTGCTACAGCCTTTGGACTATTTAGCTATTAGCGCTCTGTGTGGTAATGAAGCCATAAAGCGTAGTCCAAAGGCAAGCAAAAGAGACTTAATTCAGAGTATTAAAACTGACCCTTCCTGTAGTTTTAGTTGTGACTGCAAAAGGTTGGTCGGTATTTTTTAGAGCACTTTTGCTGCTCTGGATTACTAAACAAATTGTAAACTACTCCTTGAATCTATCCTTCTGCTTTCTGTACCCAGTTTTATTGATCATGACTGCTTTTTTCTTTTCAGTCTTCAATTACACGTGAGACCAAATTCTAGTGTAGGAGGTTAACAGTTACCGTTTAACTTCTTAATGATTATTTTTAATAAAAGGAATGTTGAAGTCCTAGGTACATTGCAATTTTAATGAAATAATGGGCTTCCTGACTACAACAGACTGAGCTTTGATTTCTACAGTGATAAATTAACATGTTAAACTTTGCAATCTAGCCTAATGAAATATTTTACTGTGAAAGTTTGATTTTAGTTCTTTACTTATGAAAGCAGTAGTACTGTCACATCATGTTACCATAAAAGTGCCATTTTTTGTGATTTGTTTTAATGAGTGTCACTTGTTGATATGTTTAGTGATTTTTGACCCATATTTGATGCTAAAATCTCTAAGTGTTCAAAGTATAAGGAGACTGACATTTTTTATTTTTCTTAAATCAACACGTAACACATTGGCAGTTGTATCTTATCTCAAAAACTGTAGTGGTCTGTTAGGTATGGTGGGGTAAAAGAGTGAAATCTTTTTGGAAATCTGCCTTATGTGAAGGATTTTCTGGAGAACCTCATCCTTACTAAAATTGAATATAAAATTTTTTAAAATACTAATTTCTCTAACTTTTCTAAAGAATTGGTGGAAATTTTTGTACTCTAAGAATCTGTATTCATGCTTATTTGGTACTGAAGTATATAGGGGGCATTGCTTCTTTAGAGCAAGAGTAGCATTATAGGAGGTATCATCTGTATGCGCAGAATGAAATTAAAAATGAGTATTTAATAGTACTCTAAGAGAGAAGTTAATTACGTTTAAATGAAATATCTCAAGCCAATGACTTAAAAAGGAAAAAAAAAGGACTGAAAATTGTATCATAGGTGACACATATGCACTCCATTTTGTTTAATACAATGCTGGGTTTTTGATTTAACAATGATAATAAAATGACTAAAACTTACCAGTATATGAAATTTGTTTTTTTCTTTCTTTCTACATTTCTCTCACTCTCTTGAAAGCTGGTATAATAATGCTATTTGCATCTTCAGACTGAATAGAAACCTAAAGATAATCTGCTGATGTAATTCAATCAGTGATTCATATATATCCATCCATGTATGTATAAATTGTCATTATTTTTCTACTAAATGGAGATTGCTGTTTCAGCAACTTCAGTTCTGCACAGTAAAGTTTTCCCAAATTCATAAAAATCTTACAATCCCTAAAATTTACTGGTAGAAAAGAGAGAACCTTCTATGTATAACATTTAAATGTAGGACATTTAGTAAAAAAAAATCAATGAAGAAACAATAGATCTGCTAGTCTGTGGAGAATCCCACAAAAGGTAGATATCTGTTCAGCTCTGGCTAGACTGCTCTACAGCTCCATTTCTGTTGCCTGTTGCTGCTTTGCTATAAACACTTGACCCACTGAGGACAGGGTCTATTCAAAACTTCTGTCTTAGTGCTTAAGTAATCCAAAATAGGTCATACTTTGATATATGCAGTGAAGTAAACTTTAATACCAAGCAGCAGTCACATTAACATTATTAATCTGACATAATATATCTGTAGATATGTAAAGAAGATACGGTAGAGACTGTCACTCGAGAGGTATGCAGTTCTATGTGTTTGAGCTGTCTGTACACCTCTAAGATACCTTCAAAACCTCCATGACAATAAGTATAATTTGAATAATAGCTGTGTTGCATTTGCTGGGAATTAAGAGAATAATTTGTAAGAATTGCATGCCTTTTGTCTAGAAGACAAAACTATTCTTAATGATGTATATCAATACCAGATAAAGCTGGAATACAAATTAAAACCTGGCAGTCCATCACAGCCAACCAGGAAATAGAATGAGATGTGTAACAAAGCTTTACAAGAGTTGTTACAGAATGGTTCTGAACTTATTTTCTATTTTTTATTAATCTGCATGCTATAGCTAACGTATTTGATTTTTTTCTTCTGTTGTGTAAAATCCTTAATTTGAACATCTCTATATGTTCTTGGTTTTGCCATGGAATCAAATGTGCAATCTGCAGAGATTATGCAGAAGAATTTTTAATCTTCAAGAATCTGTGCAACCTATCTTAATGAATTATGAGAAAAACCTATTATAATTTTTGTTATAATTCTTGTACTTCAGATTTCATAATTCCTCAATAGAATTAGTTACCATATCATGTAGCTTCAATTAGCAGACAAAGTCAAAAAGCTTAATTGCCTTCTGTACATCTGAGGCTGCTGACTTATGATTTACCTGAAACTCAGATGATGGATTTGCAGCACATTATTTATTTTTTTAAAAATTTATCAGTGATCAGTGACAAGACCCAAGGCATCAAGTTGGGGAGGTTTAGGTTGGATATTAGAAAAATGTTCTTCAACCAGCAGGTGACTGGGCACTGGAACAGCTCCCCAAGGGAAGAGGTCACAGCGCCAGCCTGACATAGTTCAAAAAGTGTTTGGACAATGTGCTCAGGCATATGGAGTTATTCTTGGGGTATCCTGCACAGAGCCAGGAGCTGGACTGAACGATCCTGAAGGTCCATTCCAACTCAGAATATTCTCTGATTCTATGACATAGTTTTGATTTAGTAAGAAAAACGTTATTTGCTGATTGTTCTATTTTTCAAATAAAATATTCAGCTTGAAACAAACTGCATTTCCTGCAAAGCACCAGCATTTTAGTAATGGTCACAGAACTGTGTTTCACATTCAGTTACTACAGTGTAGTCCATGGAATTGCGTTATTTGTAACGTCTTACCACTTTTATGTAATTGTTAATTGTTTATATTTTTAAAGTAATCACAAAAAGTAGAAGGAAAAGTAGCAGGAAAAAATAGTTTCAAATAAGAAAGAGAAAACATACCATGAGTAAAACACAGTGCATATATCAATATTGGCATTACTGAAAACATTGCCAATTATCACAGAGCATTTACATTCAAAATGCTTCAGAAAGTATATATTGTAACATTATTCTATGAGCATTACCACAGTTTTTCATTAGAAGTTATTTTGAACGATTATTTTTTTATTCGCAATTTGACTCATAGCTAGGAGTGACCTTTTCAAATTTTGACCTCAAGAGAGATCCATTTCTTAGTTTTCAGACATCTTTATGATAAGCATACCAGACATGCCACCCTGCAAGCTCAAAATACTAAAAAGCTATGTTGATGTGAAAAAGATGCTAAAAGACCTTTGCCACAATAATATTTTCTCTATAAAGTGTAAAAGCTTGGATGAGCACTATCATTAAAAATTCCATATATTGAAGAATAAAGTTTAGATGTTCTCTAAGAAAGGCTTCGTTGCTATGTCCTGGGGGGAAGGCATAATGGCAATGTTACTCATTTAAATGTCTTCAAATTTCTTATACTGTCGGTATTATAGCACAAATAAGTACTTCAGCCAAAATGACACAAGGGTAGCAGAAAATTTCACGCCACAGAGCCAGATGTCTTGCAGAACAAAGTTACCATGACTCATGTCCCATAATGCTGACACTCATTGCTGGATCATAGAGTGCACAAGTTCTTAGTCAATTCCTGAGCATGTAGCATATTTGTAACATCTGAATGTTGCCTGTCCATGTTTTTATAGCTTTTCAAAGATGAATGCTTTCAATATTGAATGTTGGTTACTCCATTTCAGCATGTCTATTTCATGATTTTCCATAGTATCATATGGATATAATCTGTATATTATCCATGACACCTTTTTTGTCTTTAGTATTTTATTTTGGGGTTTTTTGCAGAGTTGCTCATTCCCTGGTTCTTTATGCAGATAGTAAAAGTGTACTGTCTAAAACCTGTAGGAGCTCTAATGTTTGAAACAGCAACATTTAGCGCTTCAGAGATCATGAACCCCTTTACATATTTTTTATATTCCATTCACATGCTTACTCAATTTCTATTGTGCTGTTACTCCTTACAGTTGCTGCTTAGCTTTTTTTCCAAAACTATCCATAAAGAAATTTGTCCTTTATTTTAAGAAGCTTTTGAATTTCATATTTGTGATAAGAAAATAAAAAGGTAGATTGTTTCTTAAAGCCATGAAATACATCCAATACTTTAAAAAGATATTATAAATATTAATGAATACATTTTGCATTTCTTCTTTATCACTGTGTTACTGAAAATATTGCTATCTTCTAGTTCTGTTACCGTATGCTAATTAGGAACTTAGGCATGAAGTCAAAATCACTAGTAATCACTAGTAATAAAAATTATCCTACTTAATAAATCTGAGATCTCTTAAGGCACACGGATTTCATGTTCTATGAGGTGCTACAATAGCATGATTTTAGAGTAGAATTAAGATAGTTTTTTAGAGGTAACACTGTGAGAAAATTTGATTTCCCTAAGAATTGTCTTTAATATAATCTAGACATATTTTATACATTTTTTAATGATAAAGCAGAAAGGAATAGTTTTAACCTACTGCACCAATTCTTAGAAACAGCTTTGCTGCTACCTCACCATCCAAACATGAAAAATAAACTTAAGTTATGGGGAGCAGAGTGGTACAAAAGTCTTCTTTCCTGAAATTCATGTTACAAATCAGTAGCACTTTAAATCAGTGAAGAGTCAATTTTGAATAACCTTGCTTCTCAAACTGCAGTACATTCAAATATGGGAGTAATTTGCATTATACCAGAGCTCTCTTATGTCAGTATCATCTTATGTTGTGTTGAATGCTTCTCACAAGATGTAACTTACAGTAGGTATATCTTTCATATTTTGGAGGGAAGAAAAAGAAAAGCAGGGGAATCAGTGTGGAAGCAGGAAGGGAGTTGTGGTGGAATAGCTTGTCATAGGGTGGGAAATAAGACCTCAGCAATAACCAAACCAAACAACTTTACAATTATTTCCCCTGTAACTCTGCCGCAGCCATGGAGAGGTGTAGTTTCTTGGTCCTTTCCTCCTCAGGTGGTAAACCTGAGGTAAGTGTTACCTTGGTCTGCTGTGTGCCTACTTGCTCGAGGAAGGACATGTACTGTCTGTGGCAGTCCTGAAGTGTGTACAGCCATCAAATGCAACTTAGAAATTGACTCTCTCAGTTATAGGAGGAGTGGGATGACGATTCCCTACCTTAGCCAGGTATCTACCTGGTTTTGCCTGACCAAGCGACATGCTGCAACAAATCAATGGGTAGGAGTAATCAGTTTCTCCGTACTGATACACTAAGAGGTTGTGAAAAGATAAAAACCTTCCTCTTTCAACCACTGCTCCTTGAATGGACACATTTTTTTATCTGTACCTGTATGATTGTGTAGCTATTAGGTATGTGGGTGGACTTGTTGGTTGCCTCTGATTTCTAAGACATTTATCTTTGCAAAGCACAGCTGAGAGTTTTCTAGATTACTGCTCGTAATCTCTTTAGGTGTTAATTGCTTTAGCTGAAAATAATTGCATGTAGTGTTCTTCGCAAATACATTTGTGTTCTTTCATTGTTTTATATCTGTCCTGATTTCAGCTGAAGCAGAGTTCATTTTCTTTCTAGTAGCTGATGCAGTGCTGTGTTTTTGATTTGGTATGAACATGTCAATAGTACTTTTTAGTGTCCCATAGCAGTTGAGGAAGTGCACAAGAACCTGTGAGGGAGCATGACTAGGATCGGTGACCTGAGCTTGCCTAAGGGCTGTTAATACCATAGAATGTCATGCCCACTATATATAAACTGGGAGAGTTACCTGAAACAGGGCCTGGTCGCTGTTTCAGGACAAGTTTAGCATCAGTTAGTGGTTGGCGAGAAACTGTCCTGTGCATCACTTTGTTTTCTTGGGTTTTGTATTTCTTTCTCTCTCTCCTTTTCATAACCATTGTTACTATTATAATTAGTATTATTGGTATCATTATAGTTTACTTTGTTTCAGTTGGTAAATGTTCTTCTCTGAACCCCATGCGTTTTGCCTTTTTTCTGATTCTTCTCCCCAGTTCCACTGGAGAGTGGAGAGGAGTGAGCAACTGGCTGCTTGGTGCTTAGTTGCCAGCTAGGGTTAAACCCTGACAATACATTCCTAAAAGACTATGGAGGAATTGTCTTGATTTCCAGACTGAGGAACAGTATCAATTCTTGCTCCATAATTAGTAGTCAGGATGGACTTCTGAACTCACTAAAGAGAAAGCAATTATTCTAGAAAAAGACTAAAAATATGCATGTCCCTGTAAGGTATGTCCCAGATACCTCTTGCCCAACTAACAGTAACAGCACTTACCACATGTTTGTGTAGTTGTAGTAAAACACAACACAAGCTTCATTTCTTTCAATAAGTGGAAAGATTTCACAAAGTAATAAACATCTCTTGGGACAATAATATTTGTTTTCATGGGTGTCATGAAGTTTTTTCCTGTTCTTGGATGTACAGAAAAAAAGCATGGTTCAATCTGAAACTGTCATTTTAGTTTTCTAAAGCACTATACCACATGCTACAGGAACTATTGCTAAGAAGAAGGTAGTCAAAAGATAAAATAGTGCAAGCCTCACCTATTTTCTCAGCTGTTAATAAATATTTAAAGTTTTTTTATAGAGATATCTGTGACCTGCTTTTAAAAATTGTTGAAAAGTTCAAAAGCAAATTTTTGGATTTAGTTTTGTATTCTAGAAATAATTCTTATTATTATGAAAAATTGTGTTTAAATTGCTGTAACTAAAAGGAGCCTTGAGTTGTCACAGATTATGTCTAAACCTGAGAAAAGGTGTATACTTCCAAACTCAATCTCCAAGTGTTCTGCAGCTACTTAAAATTTGCAACAAAATTGGATATGTGATGCCTCTCTTACTCCTTTGTTTTACAAGGACCTGTGTAAACATGGACTATAAGAGGACTTGTAACATCCTCTGTTTAGGCCTATGTACTAAATAATAGGAAATTGAATTTAGGGTGAGTTGTTACGTGCATTTTCTCCCTGGAAACAGCTGTATCATCTTTGTAAATAAGTTTATATTAATACATTTATATCTTACTGCATTCTGTTTGAGTAAGTTATGTCTGTCAATCAGTGAAATCCATCAGTTGATCTTTGTGGAACAGAAAATGTATGAAATACGTATCTACAAAAACCGAATGTAGGAAATTTTTAATTTTCCTTTTTGATTTTCAGGGGAGATTTACAGGGACTTTCCATGAGTCAAAATTTGAACATAATTTTCTGGGAAAAAAATGGGAAGTATGGGGAAAGAAACTATAAAATTTTTATTAATTAATGAAGACAGCATATTAAAAGACTCATCAAAATACAATAGACACTTTAAATATTCTCAGCTCTGCCAAAGCAAAAGTAGCATATTCCTTTTATTTCAGTATCTTTTCAAAGCATTCTGTTTTCATGAAAAGCTGTTTTGCTGGAAATTCACAGTGGCAGAAAACAGGATTATGCATTTGAGCAGATGCACTGGCTCACTGCGTTAAAGTTGGACACCTGGGGTCTTGCATTAGACTTGCAGAAAATGTGGAAATATTGCAGATTAAAACAGATAGGTAAAAACAGGTAGAAAGTAGGTGAGTGTGCATTTTCAGATTCTCTAATTAACAAACTTTTGGCAATATGAGTAGGTGATTCTTTACGTTCTCTAAAGTTTCTCTTTAAAACTTGGATTCTTTTTGTTTCAATGCACAGCTCTGGAGGACATGAAAACTGAATTTTTGCCTTAGCGGTCTTCCTGAAGACCTGGGGTCTGTATTGCTGGTAACTAGCATCTGTAAGGAATGTGTCATAATTATACATTTTTGTCTGGTAGTTTTGATCTTATCTTTCAGTCTTTTTTACTTTGTCCTAGCTTTAAGCGTAGGTCAGTTATTCTTTACCATACTCGTCTTACTAATCATCAGTTATGATGTTTCTGCATATTGACAAATGCTTGAAAACAGTAAGTATGATTGCTCTTGTTTGAAACTCCAAACAACCTTTCTGTGTGGATTTTTTTTTAAATCATTTATGCTGCTGTGAGGTTTAAAGCATGCACTGTGGCAAAATCAAGTTTTTTTGGTTGTACACGCTTATTACGTGAAGTCCTGATTATTTTGCCTTACACATTAATAATAAGTGCTCAGGCAGTGTCAGTATGAGCAGAAGAGATCTCATGAAATCTTGTCACTAAAATAATCTGTGTTGTGGTCAAGCAGTCTGCCCTGATGAAGATCTTTCTGTCATGCCAAACTCAGGTGTCCTGGGTCAGGTTTCTGATGTGTTGGGTTAATTTATTGAAAAACTCCCATTGGAAAAGTCGTGAGGCAATGCAGATTCACAATGTTGTTTAGAGAGTCACAGTTCACATGCCTGCTCTAACACTTGCCGCACCACTAAAAGTAGCTGCTTCTTTGTTGCTTGTTGTAATATCCAGGTGGGATACATGTACTGCTTTCTTTGCCTGGGGTTATATCAGTTAACACCTAAGAACTTCCCAAGTTGCATTTAGGGACCTCTCTTCTGCCTGCTGTGTCTTCCAAAAGTATTTAGTAAAACATGTATTTTCCTGATCAAATCCTCTTCTCTTAGCAAGTGAGCAGTCTGATTCCATTGCAATAAATGTCTGAGTGCTAAACTAAGTATGAAGAGTTTTAATTGTAATTTCATAATGAGTGATAACTTAGTGGTATGTAATTCCATGCATTTCCTTCCTTGTGCAGCTTGGAAAAATAAGAGAATAACCCCTCCCCTCCCCCCCAAAGTATTTAAATTCTATAATGCTCATTACTTCTGGTATTTGTTTGTTTTTTCAGTGAGAAATTATTATGTCTTAATCTCTGCTATAAAAGATAACTGGATTTGTACTGGATGTATTTGCTGCATGTTAGTTTTTTCTCATGTTTGCTGAATTGGAGAATCTGCAAAAATTAATATGAAGAAATAGTACCTAGTCATGGACAAGCTGTATCATTTGTCTTCACAAGCAGAAGGACCAGGAATAATGCCCAGCTAATGCAAGATGAATCATATTTATTCTAAACTTGACATTTCTACAGTATCGAAATTTAAATGGCTTTAGTGAGAGCACTGAAATATATACTCTCATGTTTTCATTAATGGGAACCACAATAAGTACATTATTACCCTTTTTGAGTCTGTGTCCTTGTTTTTATGGTAGTTGGTCCTCTGAAATCCACAGGGCTTGGAAAGTCTGTTAGAATTACGAACAATCTTGATCATACGTGGAAATTACTTAAATACTGAGAGCAGACTTTATTAAATTATACTGAACTTTGCATAAACATAGAACACACATAACCTCTCCCCATCTCTGATAGTTTGTAATTATTGACTGTTTATTGTCTAGGCAGGATTTTATTAGTTGCTTTTGGTTACTATGTCATGTATCAATTAGTGAGAGAACTTGATTAGATATTTACCACTACTTCAGTAGTCTTGGTAGTCACTGAATATAGAGCTTCAATACATTATATTTTCATAAATCCTATTATGTATTCTGCCATCTTTTGGGGGGCTCAGGGGTATTTGAAGGAAAGAATAGGAAGTCAATTGTGAAAAACCCTGCTGAAAACAAAAGAGGCTACTCAAACTGCTAATTTGTGCATAAAGAGTAGATACAAGATTGTTGCACATATGCAGTCATATTTTTATTGACAACTGAGAGTACCATATTGCTTATTTAAAATACGGTCATGTACCATTGAAAAATACCACATATTTTGAGTTTAAAAGTTCCTAGAAGATTTACTTAGGTCTTCACTTTTTCTTCAATTGATACTTTGAGGTTTTTGTGTCTCTGATAAATTACTGAGGTCATTAGCTCAAAAGAAGATTATTATTATTTTTTGTCGTATTGCCATTGATAATTGATAGAAAAGTAATGTTGAAAGAGGAGCTTCAGTGAAAGCAAAGATCTTCTCAAGTTTAAAAGGTCTTGGCTCTGTGCTTACGGAGGGAAACAGGTTCAGGTTGAGATGACCTCAAGAAGGTCAGATAAAAATTAGCTAAGAAACAACTCAGAAAATGGTACAGGGATTCATGACTTTGAATGAGCTCTTTCAGAAGTACATGAAACAAAATGAAAGAAGCTAAGAAGTGTCTGGAACTCATTTTCAAACCAGTTTGTAAACTGTCAGTTCAGTTTGCAATGTGTACTGTAGTAAATAGATGTAAGTAGACGTGAAAGTGCACAATTTCTATTGTCTATCTCAGTGCAATAAAACAAAACTAATCAAACTGATACAGACTAGTCTAAAAATTGCCTAGAGTAGTTTGTGATAGCTCATATAGAGTCTTGATTTCTGGCACTGGAAATGCCATGCTAGCCATGGTAGTGGAAATTTCCAGGAAGCTTCAACTGGTTTTCTCTAACTTATCACCAGGATCACAGAATCCACTTTCTGGAACAAAAACCAAAACTTCAGTGATTACTTTCAAAAGGGATGTTTTCCTGATTGCTGGTAACGAAAGTCATCTCCACTTAATAGTCATTAATTTTCAGCTCTAGATCACACAATTCTTTATATCCAGTATCTCCAGGACGAAGGGATGTAGAGGAAATTGACAAGAGTTTCCATTTTTATTGAACATTAACATAAAGAAATAAAGGATTGCTGTTTTAAAGAACGAATGATGATAAATACGGTAATTTTTTTTTTTTTGCAATTTCACATTAGGAGAAAGCAGCTTTGCTTTTGCTTTTTAATTGGTTATGTTCTTTGCCTTTTTCTGATGTAGTGATAAGTATCTCTGAGAATTTAGTGTGATCTTCTGCTAACTTATACTGTGTTTCTCTGGACAAACTTCCTCAAAGCTTAAAAATTGGCAGTTAATCATAAATTAAAAATATGAGTAGAGTAATGAGATAAAATGAGAGGAATTAAAAACCGCACAGTATTTCAGAGTAAAGAGTGAAAGCAATAAAACATGGACTTTGAATTTGAAATACAACAAAGATTCTATGTCCTTTCTCAGCTTTCCTTTGTTCTTCTAGAAGTAGTTCTGTAGAATGTTTAAACCCAACTTTTTAAATGCATGATTAACAAATGTGACCTCCTCACTGTTGAACCTGCTATTTTTAGATGAAGTTAAAAATGAAAGGTGAATTATTGTTACAGATTTATGTCAACTCCATCAGCATGGAGTGGGCAAATACCAGTTTTAACGTCTACAGACTTGACTGATCTAGAGGACTTGAAAGAAATCAGTTTTGCATCCTTTATCTTTCTAGAGATCCCTTTGTCTTTTCTGTGGCATATAGATGTTCATTGTTGCCTCCTGTGTGATCTCAGGCTACAGTGAGCTCTCTCAGAATTGGGTCCTAGGGGTCCTTTCAGACACTGTTCTGAGGGTGCTGAGCCAAGTACATGCTGTAGGAAGGTTTGTACTGTCTGTGCCCCCACCACCAGAATCACAGGAGTTTATTAGTCTGTGTTGGTTTTGTATGGCTTGATTTTTTGATGAGGAGGGAAGAAGCCAGCCATGGAAGTGATTTTTCTGTGGCAAGCTGCTAGAAGCTTCCTCCATGCCTGGCAAAACCAATTGCAGGCTGGCTCTGAAAATAGACGTTGTTAGTAAGCCAATTAGAGAAGTTAGTAATGCCTCTATGATGACATATTTAAGAAAGGAAAAAACGTGTGCAACTCTTTCTTCTTTCGAGGGGTAGAGAGGCAGCCACTGGGGGCTGTCCCAGCACAGCTGCTGGGCGTCATCCCAGTGCCAGGAGTGGCCACACCATCTCGGCACAGCTCGCATTGAACTTTGCCTGTTAGCTGCTGTTAGGCAGCTGTGCTGTGAAGAGATGGGCAGAAGCAGTGTCAGCAGCTTTTCCTTTTGGGTGGCCCACGTGAAGAAAGTGGCTATGGTGGCCGGTACGGTGCAGTGCCAGCAGGGATCACATGGCCAACAACGAAAAGCATGACAAACAATTCCTTGATGTGGAGCCTGGATGGGATCAACCTTTCAGCAGTGCAGAACTCTATAAAAACATTTCAATTGATGGAACTTGACAACAAATGAATTTAGGGACAATTCTCTCCTGAGTCAAAAAAAAGGAAAAGGTGAAAACATGCAGGGAGAACAAAATGGTGACACTAAGGCTGGTAAAAAGGAGAGAGGGGGAGGAGGAGGTGTTCTGGGCATCACAGCTAAGATTCTTCTGCAAGCCGTGGTGAAGACTATAGTGCAACAAACTATTTCCCTATTACTACATGTAATTCATGTAGTATATGGGGGGATGTAGAGGTCCACCTGCTACTCGGGAAAATTAGAACCGTGTTGGAGAAGTTCACAGAGAACAGTTTCCCATGGGAAGGATCCCGTGACATAACAAAAGAGACTCCTCTCCCTAAGTGAACTGAAGGACAATTTTTGGAAGTGTCAAGCTGACTAAAAGCCCCAGGTTTTTTCTCCCTGTGCTGTCCGTAGGGAGGAAAAAAGGGCTAGGGGGGACAGGGGGAAAGGTGTTCTAAATTTTCTTCTTAGTTCTCATTATCCTCTTTTAATTCTATTAATAATTTTTTCCTTTATACCTTTTAAGTTTTGAGCCTGTTTTGCCCGTAGCATGTTTTTCTCCTAATCCTTATCTCACCCTATGAGCCTTTTAATTTTTCTTCCTCCCTCCTCCGCTCAACTATAGCAGAGGAGAATGAGTGAATGATTTTTCATGGATGCCTGGCTTCTAGGCAGTGTCAAACCGTGACATAATCTTAATGTTGGGCAGACCTGCAGAAATAAGTACATTAATGATTCACAGTTGCACATAAAGTTTGGATATCATGAGTGCCTCCTTATCACTATATTAGCTGTTCTATACTGTGATGCTTCTGGGGTCCAAATTGCATGTCTTTTTTCTCTGGTCCTGAGTCACTAGGTTGTGTTTAGCAAATTGACAGTGTATGGGGCAAAAACTTGTCTGTGCTGTGTCAGTTCTTGAATAAACATTTAAAATGTCTTCAGAATCAAGCATAGTGTACTGCATCAGTTTGGGGTTACTTAGGATCTGTAACAAGTAAGTTGTGCTTTGAAATATTATACATGTCTGTTCTAAAAATTTATCAAGTTGCTTAGACAAATGAATGGCATGTTAAAATCTGTGTTGGTTGTTCCAGTCAGACTCTAGTTTATTAAAGGGTTTAGCTGAATTCTGGACTAGTGATAAAGAATATTTTCTATGATAAACAAGTTTGCGATAGTTCACCAATTACTTGCAAGTGCTATATGTGCAAATTGTTGTTGTATTTTGTTCTGGAGATATCAGCTATTGCTTTTTATATAACATGTCTTCAGATTGAGAGGTGTAATTCTTTCCTTCACCTGACTTCTGTAATATATTATGCCATTAAGACACAATGAGGCATCTTTTAGTGGTCCATTAACAAAGGAGTTGGTTGCACTGTGTGGAGAGAAAGAATATCTTCCAGAAGTCTAACTAGTCAAAAAGAAGTTCAGAAAACTGGTGTCAAAAGTCAGGCTGTATGCAACATATTCTTCCTGTTCTGTGGTTTTTGGAATATTGTGCTTTCATACTTTTCTACATATTGTTGCTGATAGCCTTTGACAGGAAATTTTTAAAAAATGCCTTTAAAATTAGGTCTGTATTTAGTAGTTTGTTTCCCTGTGAATGAATCCTGCATTAATGAAAATATTTATGATACAAATGCAGAAGGAAAGAAGCTCTCCAGATTGGACAACTGGGCCAGTGGGCCAGGCTAGTACTTACTAATTTAATGAAGTTCTGTTTGCAGGGGTAAATGGATTATGCTTTTTGGGAAAGGAAAGTGTGAAGCCAGATGGCAAAGATGCAAAAAAAGGGTATTTTAAAATCGAACAAAATAGTTTTCATGCTAAATGGGTCCACTTAGACCAGATAGATGAGTTAGTAAACACAGTGAACAGGTAAGTAGCTAATAAAAATTTTCTTTCAGTTTTATTTGACTCGGCATCACAGTGGAAGAGAGACCAGCTTGCCTTTCAATAACAGTCATTGCTAAATACTCACACTAAACAAATAAATTCCACGTCCATCAAGGATATGAAGTATTTCTCAGAGCAGGAAGTTATAAAATGAAAAACATTGAAGATAATGATATGAGGAAAAGTCTAACTTCCTTCAAACCTAATCACTGCATCTAATATGTTAGATAAAGGGCAAGACATACTGAATAAATTACACATATAAAAATTAGACATACATGTTTCTGTATGAATCAAATTTTGAGTTGTGTACAGGAAATAGCAGTACAAAATATAATCAAATGTTATCCATAGGTAGTACCTCTGTTGGAAATAACCAAGACACACATTCCTTTCTGTTCAGGTTCTTTGAACTGCATTGTTTCACTTCTCTATTTACTTTTAGAATGAGAAATACATTTGAATGATTTGATACATTCAAATAAGTAGGATTCAAAGCCTCTTTATATAAGGAATTAGAACTGATACTGTGGAAACAGTCAGTAATTGCAGACCTTTGTAATGTTTGTTCATTATTCTGATATAAAAGAAGTCTATATTCTTATGTAAATTTCCCTGCACTTCATTATTTGTGGCAAGAGTCCCTGTGAGCTTCTTACTGAAGTTTGACATGTATGTATTAGGTATTTTTGATTCTCCTAGGGGTTTCATACAGTACAAGGATGCATTTCTAGGTGTAGCCATAGAGTGATCCAAGTTTGAAGCAGGAGGAGGAAACGCATCTTTGTTTGAATTTGTCAGAATCATATTCTTAGGAAGCATTGGAACATTAGTCTGTCCTTTAAGCCATTTCCCTTATAATGTCCTGGGCTCCGATAGCATCCATGGCAATTAGACACTATATTAAATAAATATATATTTAATCTATTGTATTATTTATCTTGGATGTGTTTGGCAGAGTTTCTGAAGCATGGTTGAAAAATATCTATAACCTGAGTTCTTAGGACAAAACAATTTAAATCTGGATGTTTTTGAGGCAGTAATAAAACCCAGTGTTGGTTCTCAGAAAACAGAGAAAATAAAATCAAAACCAGTTAAAAACATCTGCTAGTTTGGCTAGTGTTGGGGTATATATTTACTAATGAACAAAAAAATGCATTACATGTGAAATTTAGCTTAACTGGTAATAATTTATATAAAAAGGTGCTTGCTTTCCCCATTTCCTCCCTTTCCACCATTCCGCTCTTTCCTATCACTTTATCCCCCTTCTACCTTTACCCTACTTTTATCCTCCTTCTACCTGTTTTCTTTCTTTCCTCTGCCTTTTTACTCAGCTTTACCCCTGCCCTTCCCCTCTTCCCACCTACTTCTCTCTCTTTATCTCTCTCTGCTTTTTTTCTATAAACATGAAATATTCTCCCATCTCTTCCCGTGTCTGAACAAGATAAATGAACTAATTTAAAATATTTTCCATGCCTCATCTGTCCACTCCAGAAGCTGTCAATGAGCTTGAATTGGGAGCTTTCATGCCAATACAGTAAGCAGTTGTAATATTTTGAAATAAGAATGCAGTTTCCATGGCAAACTTGGAATGCTTTGCAACTATACTGACATCCACATATTTTTGGGTTTATGCAAGAAGAATGATACTTTCTTAACCAAAGAAAGTATATGATACTTTCTTAACCAAAAGGTCATTTGCTTACATGTCCACAATAAAGTCATCATACTGTTCTTTTATTTTTTTCTCTTAAGGAAAGTAACAGGAAAAAAATTTAAAATGCAGAGGGGAAAACCATTTTAAATATAATGCTTCTGCGTTTTTTGCCAATAATTCTTTTAACCAGTAAGTATATTAACAACTAATATGTTTCAGTCTAGACAGAACAATGATTTGTTGAATTTTTATGATGGCTAAATACTCTAAGGCAAGACTCACCATCTTCTGCATCTCATTTTTCTGAATATTTCCTTAGTGAAGTTAGTACAGAACTTAGAAATGAAGGAAACATTTAGAAATAGCTTTCTGTTTCTGAGCTACTACAGCTGATTCATTTTGGATTGTAGAATTTTTAAAAACTTCCTATTCTTAGTGCATTTTAATATGTCTTAAAGAATATCATACATTTTCTGTACTGCCTTATCACTTCTGTCTGTTCAAATTTTCTGGTTAGGTATAATGTTAACATCAACTCTTCTGAAAAGGAGGTTTTGGCTTTTGGCTGAAAGCTTTGGAAATAATAATTTCTTTGTGAGCTGTGGAGTCCCTCAGGCTTTTTAAGACTGAAAAGTAAACTTTCTGTGATGCAGTGCAGGTTAAACTTAGGTGTGCCTGGACCCCATCCTCAATCAAAAAAACCCCAAATAACAAGAATGAAAAAAAGAAGCCAACACCGAACAAAAAATACCCCATACAGCTCTAATTCTGAAATAGCTCTCTATTCCAAGTTTTTTACTTATTTGGTTGTTTATATGCTATTGTTAGTTGCTGGAAATGGCACAGCTCACTTTTGCTTGATTTACTTAGGGATGACAGGTACTTCATGGCCAGTAACATAAGTACACTAAATGTTTTTACTTATCCTAATTTTCTAGTAGTGTATTGTGTCCACAGCAGCTTCCCTTCAACAGAGAACAACTTGACAAGCACCAGTGGCCTCATTCAGTGTGCTTCACAAGCACAATATTTTCCTTCCCAGAGGCAAAGTGCATTCACCTACATAATTGGCCATGACCCCTTCTCACCCAGAGGACATATACTGAAGTCCATTGCTGTCTTCTAATCTTTTAAGATGCAAAGCAGCATGTTTCTGTCATGCTAGTAGGTAGATGGAACTTTGACATGTGTGCTTTTTTTGTCATCAGAGGTTTCTGTTTGAGCCTGACAAGATTATTGTTTCTGAGCATTGAAACTTGTTTATCTTAAATTCTGTATGATTGTCTGTTTAGTAATATTGAGGTTTTTTGAGTCTGTATGGAAATACATTTTTAATTTATGGATATTACCACACTGATTCACAATTCTCAAAATCTTTAGTTTATTAGATGGTGGTACCTTTATTTTGATAGAAACTGTCTTTGCATGTCTTCATTTCATAAATTGTTTTTGGGATATTGCTAAGAATATAATCCTTTCAATGCTGCATCTTGGTGGTCTAATTTTAATTGCTGTCATGTTAGAATGGCAAATTTCTGTGTGTTTGTATGTGTTTATATGAAGCACCATAATACAATTATTAAAAAATAAACTGTGTAGAAAAAGTGCTGATTTCTGTACAATTTATAAATAATGATATTACTCAGAACAACACTTTATACATTAAATGGCAACTCACGAAGAATTGGAGTCTGAAATGGCCGTACAGGCTCTTAAAGTTCTCTATTCATTGTGTGTGTTAAAGTCTCTTCTGAGTTGGCAAATTCTAGATGTCTTTTCTGAGTACTTTGTGTAGTCATGTGTTGCAGTGCATGTTTTAGGTTTTTATATTTGTATTTGTATTTTGTTATTTGCCTGTACTTGGTTTGTTCCATTCCAAAATACCCTCTTAGCCCCACACCTGGTTTCCCCCTGATGTAACCACACCCCTTCCCTTTCCCCCATTGGCCCAGAGTGTTCCCTGCCCAGGCTGCGACCTGGGAAAAGGGGAACACCGAGGCCCAGTCGGGCGGTTCTGGCTCCTGGTCCCAGCTCTGCTCTGCACATGGCCAGGCTACGAGAAATAAACACCTTTCCCAACCCAAGCCAGAGCCCACTCTTCATTTCCAAGCCTCATCCAAGCTTCATCAAGCTAATTGGAGGACTCACAACTGCTGTAGATGGGTCTGGGGAACTGTTAGCCGGTAAGCAAACCCCACGGAGAAACCCCCTGAAATTTATAGTCATTTAGCTCTATTTTATGGGGAATCTGTCTCTTTTGAAATTTAATAATACAAAGTCTGTCACTGGACCTTGGCTTGATTTGCTTTGCAGGAAACCAGTGAGGATCACGATGGAGTAGTTGAACATGAATGAGCAGTGTGCCCTTGCAGCAGGGGACAAACTGCATCTGGGGCATGATTTGTAATACCCATGTGTACCCATCAGGCCCAGGATATTTGTCCATCCTTCCCTTCTATTTGAGTTTTGTTAGGACAGCACCTGGTCTGCCTTTTATTGACATATACGAGCAAGTCCAGTGAAAGGTCACTGAGGTGGTCAGGTCTGCAGCACAGAACATGTACAGAGGGACTGAAAAAACTGGGTCTATTCAGCCTGGAAAAGAGATACCTTTTTGCAAAGATTTCACTGCTCTTTATACCAAGGTAATCAGAGGATACAGGCGAGAGGGAGAGGGATGTTTGCTGGAGGTGCATGGTGGTAGCTTGAGAGGCAAAGAACACAAATCAGAACATGAATAATTCCAGTGTTGTGAAAAGACATTTTTGCTATGAAAGCTGATATTGTGATAGCTAAATAGGATACTTGAACAGGTGCCCAGCAAGGTTGAGGGATCTTTGTCTTTGTAGATGTTCAGAAGTCAGCTGGATGGGCCTTTATTTAGGACCTGATTTAGGTCTGCCTTGTAAGTGTTGTTCTGCATGAGCTCTGGAGGTCCCCACCAACCTCCAATATTCTTTGGAGTAGTTTTGCCCTTGTTTTGTTGTTTTGTCTTTCTGCCATGCACTGGGGTTTAGAACTGTGTGACTGAATGACTGGAGTGCAGAAAAACCTGGACTTGACCATTGCTTTAAATTCCAGTAATGCCTGTAGGAATCAGCTGGAAAAAATGCAGTTACAGTATAATAGTGGGATGCCTGGAGGCTGTAGCAGTGAGGCAGTGAAATGATGCCTCATCACCTTTTCAGCCTAAATGGCATTTCACAGCTTGTCAGATATTTTAGCCTTTGTGTAAATGGCGAATCTATTCAAACTGGTCTATGCAAATCAGAAGAAAAGTTTTAATAAAAAGGCTTTCTTCCTGAAGAATAAAGAAGAAGAGATTCTTTCCAACCTCCTGTATTAATCGTCTTGAAATTTTGCCCTTCCAATACTAGTATCAATCATTTCTTGTTCATTTCAGGGTGCCTGAAAGATGCGCTGAATACAGGCACAGTGCTTCTAAAATTTAAAAAAAAATAGGTATTTTTTAAGCCTGTGTGTTTGTTATAGTACAGTCTGGAAGATAAAAGGTGAAAATTGTGGGGGAAAAAAGCATAAGACCTGCAACATTTCACACCTACAGGGGTAGAAACATTGTCTGGAAAAAAGATTTGTTTAGTCTCTAATAAAAATGTGTGTAAAAAATACATGACTGTAAAAACTACAACTAAGATAAAATCTTGAGAGTCTCCTTATGAAGTTTGGGCTCACAGTCACGTATTATTTTTGAAAGCAGGTGGATATGAAGTGGGTAAAAGACTTAGGATGACTAAATTCTCAGTGTCACCTGATGTATATGAATCTGGGTTATTCTTGTGTTCAGTGAATATATGGTAGCAGAATATTTCCTGTGTACATAGGGAATATTTTTTTAAAGAAGATGGTGATTGAATGTTTTCCTTTTAGCACTTGTAAATAAAACTGAGGAGATAGTAGAGATATGTTTATATGGCATTTTTATCAGTAGATCTCTATGGTAGGATCTAGTGACATCTCAAGTACTTTCAGAGTATCTCTGACAGTATGGGGTGCTAATGGTACTGTTCTAGCCTGAAAAAAGGTAGGGACTTAATGGCAGTGCTTGGTGTTGGAATGTTGTTATGAAACTGAGAACTTCAAGAATACTGAAGATAAATATACAACGGTTTATTTCTCAAGATATGGCATAGTCATAGATATTGTGATTGTGAGACCACAGCTGAGGCTCTAATAGGGCCTTTTATTTCTTACCTTTTGCCTCACAACACTTCTTTTACCAGCTACTAAGGCTGTGTAGTATATCACAGAAGAACAAATCCTTTCATGTAATTTCGAAATAAGTACTTCCTCACAGAGTGTTTTGTTTTCTTTGATTTTTTTCTTTCTCTTTTAACCTGCCTTTTAATGACTCTTTCATGACAATCACATAATCCTTGCTTCAGGAGAAATGAGATTTTTCTTAACTCTGCACGATATTTTTGTCTTTCCTTTCCTATTAATTAAAAGCTATTAGTACCTTAACAGTTTGATTGAAATAATTGGTGGATACTGTATTTATATGTGATTTTGGCAACTCCTGGTAATTTTTTATCTGTTTTTTAGCTGTTGAAATTGTATTTTAAATCAATATGTATATGTGGCACGATTTAATATCTTTCCATGTTTAATTCAAAATTAAGCAACTTACAAGTTCATTCATTGAGAATAGACCCCAAACTACATTATCACAGAGTTATTAGAGAATAGGATTACTGTCTGTAATTGCTACTGATGTTATGTTAGTGTTATGTTTACTTCTCTGCTGAAGTTTACAAGTAAAAGAATTTCACCTACGTCTAGATAATGTCTGCCATCTTTGCCATAGCTCCATACTGTAGGCAGACGTATTGAATAGTAAGAAATCACAAACTGTTTTCTACAAACACTAGGGCTTTCCTCCCTGAAGTACTGATTGTTATGTTTGAAAAACCAGAGGAGTGCAAAATAGTCTCTTGGTACTTTCTCTAACAACATTCCTAGTTAATTTTGTGTAATTGCCTGAACGTGCTGAACAATGAAGTAGAATATATCATCTAACAAGCTCTTTCTTCACGTACTCTGATGCTGTCAGCTCAAATACTCATCTTGGTTTAAATTAATCAGGAATAAAAGGAAACATAAAATGTAAAAACAGTAATGAGTTTGTTTCCATAGAAACATACCATGCTCTCTGCCAGAATTAAGTGCTGACTTTGTATTCTAAAAGATGGCTGTGCAGACAACATGTGCTCACTGATCTGCAGATAATGTGTCAAATGTCTTCATAGTATGCATCTTCTGACTGTGTTATGCATCGTTAACAAATCTTTGTGCCAGTACCTTGCTGCCAACCCTTGCTGTAATCTTTGTCACTTTTATTCCATGTTCTGGCTTTGGAATGGAGAAGGAAAAGATTAGTTTCACTGTGAATTTTATACTGTAAGTCTCAGGTTATAACACCTGATAAGCTTGTGAACCTCCTGCCAATAATCTCTGTAAAATCTTTGCTCTGTAAAGGTAAAGGTAAAAATCTATGTGTATCTACGGATACTATTGCTTACAGTAGGGCTGACTTTTCACATCTAGGGTGTGGTCATACGTAATAGCAATATTGCTTGTCTGGTAAATTCTGAAGCAAGGTAGGCTCATTACAAAATGAAGATATGATGAAGCAGACATTACAGAAAAAAATAGAGGTGATTTTTCATTAATTTTTCTAATTTTACAATTGTGTCTCTGTCAGTATTTCAAATGATACACAGAAGGCAAAAATCCATAAACCAGGGTGAGAATATACTAATCAGTTACTGACTAGTAGTTACTAACCTTCTGCAGCACCAGCAGCAGAACTCAACAGAACAGAAATGGAATGATTTTTAGTAATATTTGGAAGTCTAATAATTTTTAGAGGCTCTCTTGAAATAGCTTCCTTTTGTAGCATTTAATGCTTTACTGCAGTGAGCTCCTTCACTTAAGTCATTCTGATTTCTACGACATAGAGATAATTCTGTGGAGAAGCCAATACTCAAAATTGTTTCCTAAAATCCATCCCTGGCTTTTTGCTGTGACCTCAGCTTGTGCTTATTTTCGTAAATCCTTCCATCAGAAAACACTGCTACTGTGATTAATTCATGATCCTTTTAGGGACTGGAATTTTATTTGCAAATACCACTCCTTTTGAGGGAAGCAGTTTCTAAATCTTTAAATAAGGATACATAAAAATTATTATGAAAGTTAACCATTGCGCTGTCTTTTGCAAAATGCTGACATCCAGTTTCCTCAAACTCATTTTTAAAAATCCATTCTGTTTATAGATTTGCAGACTATTAACATTAAAGAGCTATTCCATGATGATGAAATTCATTTGCAGCAGAATATTTTTCTTTTGGGGGGCAAAAGAGGTCATTTCACAATCTAGAAAATTGCAGTACATTGTTCTGTCCTATATTCTTAATCTCCAGTTATATAAACAATTTTATTTATTCTCCAATTAATTTTGCATCTGGATCTCTGATAAAGATTGATCCTCAGCTACTTTCCCCTCGGTCTCTCCTTTGCACTAATATCCAGCAATCCTTAAATCAAAATGACATTCTTCCTAGCTTTCTAGAATTGCTTTAGCTCGTAGGAACAGCTGTAGTTTCCAGCTACTGAAAAACTGTCATTTGGGCATTGAATTAGCATTAGTGTATTTTAGAAAATGTGTTCATGGTATGTCAAGTTTGTTTGTTTCACAAGTAACAAACTTACATACCTAAATGCAAGGTTTGCCCTGACAGAGAGGTTTTTAGACCTTCTCTTTTGCAGGAATAGTTTAGGATTGGTTCCATTCTGTATGATTCCTTCATTTTACAAACTTAGGAAAATCAGACTTCAGGGAAGAGCTGGGGGGAGAGTGAAACCTCAGTCTTCATGGCCAGTAATTCCCTTTCTTCTCTTGAGATTCTGATGCCTTTTTCCTTTGGTCAGTTTTGGTGGGGCAGTTTTAGGTTTCTTTTCCTTTACATTTGCATCATACTCCTTTTTTTTTTAATGTATCACTACACCATAATAAATAATACTAACATAAAAAAAGTTTGAAAAAAAATTAAATACATATGTTGTAAAACCCCAAGGGAGAGTATGAGAAATACATTACTTTTCACAAGCCAAGGAGGGGAAGAATTGCCAGTATGGGCCATACACAGAGCAGTGCAATTTACTACTTATAGCTAATACACAATTTGGTATGTAGTTCAACTGATGTTCCAAAACTCTGTGCAAAACAGATTTTTTATATCTTGCTCTGTTTTTATGTGTTATGATTTTTATCTATCAATTAAAAGTGGATTGACTATTTGATGTATAGTTTCAAATATGAAGGGGCTTTTTCCTTTTACAGCTGAATGGGGCCATGTTGGCTGATAAAGTTATACAAGCTGTAGTTTGCTTGAACACCAGACTTTTATGTGTACTTTTCAAAATTCTTGCCTCAGTTTGAGAGTCATTGTAAAGCTGAGATACATCAGTGTCATCCTTCTCAGTGTCATGCTTGTATAAAGCGTCTTACATCAAATAAGAAACGTATTTCTTTATTTGCAAATCTTGATTGTTTTCCTACATTATTGAAAGAAGAATGGTTTTCATAGTTTTTCTGGTATTCCTTAAGCACAGGGAGAAATAGGAAGTTTTTTCTTTTCCTGCATGTAGAGTAACATTTTTTCATATCCATGAAAAATCATTCATATCCATGATTTAATCCTTTTGATACCTGAAGAGTGTATGAATGTAGCACAAAAGATTAATGTGGTTTGCAATTAACTTATGTAACAATTACCTTGTATTTGCAGTGAGATGGATTTATTGGATGGTTAAAATGGGAATTTTTTCACTTTCATCATGCGAACTTAAGTCTGCATTCACAGAAGTACCTATAACCAAGCAGTGTTCCTTTTGTATAAGAGTAAATTTGAAGCAACCTTACTTTTCATCAAAATTACACTAACTTTAAACCAACATAACTGAAATAAGAATATAGTCAATAGTAATTGGACAGGGCTTTTTAATAATTATTTTCAGTACTTTCAAGTTGGAACTCTGAGAAGCATTGTGAGAAATGTTTTCTCATACTATGCAGTTTGTTAGACATGTTCTCATTTAGTTAAGCTGTGCTGGAAGAGAACAAAGAAGTCAGCCTCTCTTACATGGAAGGATGAAGTTTTACTCCAATTTCCGAGGACTTGGCCATGCCATTTAATTTGTCACATTTTCAGTTTTACTGACTACATTTCCAGCTTCCCTTTCAGCAATTCATGCTGTCCTCATATTGCTTTTATTTTTCTCAGGTTTTCTACTTCTGGAAGGTAATAAACCTTAAAATATTAATTTAAAAGAACAATTGTACATATGTAGAGTTGTAAGTTAATCTTTTTTCTGAAGCTTTACTCACATAGCATAATTTTAGACTTTTGCATTTCCCAAGGTTTTATACTACTTTACTAAGATACAGGAGAAACTTACAACAAGATTGTAATGTTTACATATTTGCTCCCTTGTGCATGTGCAGCCAGGAATTTAAGGGGGACCAACATTTCCTGCTGTAATGTTACAATTTCTTCAGTCAATGCTAGTTGAGCTGTGCTTTATTCCTTTTCCTCATTCTCTACAATTTGTTTGAACTGCATTTTTGGAGTGTTTATTTCACAACACTTGTGGGATTTTTTTGTGTGTGTGACCTTAGTTTGGGGTTATTTTGGTTGGTTGTTTGGGTTTTTGGTTGGTTGTTTTTTCTTTGTTTTGTTTTTTTTTAATACTCATAAATGCTTTGGTCTTTCTTCTTCCATTAATCTGATTGGTGAGTTTGTGTATATCTGTATGAAAAAGCATTCAAGAGGAGCTCTGTTATTTGTATGAACTCAGTATCTAGATATTACACATAGTAGATTTCAACTGTATTTTCTATCTAGAATTTCCATTTAGTAGGTTCTGAATATGTATATATAAAAGAAATCTCTAAGCTCCCTTGGAAAACTTACCTGAAATTCCACTTACCGGAAAATAATCTCATGCATATGAATACAAATGTGCAACAAGATGTTAGCATATGAGCAAGTCTCTGAAATATTTCTTGTGGTGACAAAATCGTCTTTACCTCTTACTAGTCTTTTAAACCTGATGGTGCTAGAGTGAGCTGAGTTCAGGTCGTTTTAGTGAATGATAGCTAAAATTTTTGCCTAAGTTCAGATGCTAGGCACTGCTCTTTTTTCTGCTTGTGCAAAGCCATGCAGGCAGTTTGCTTTCAAAGGTTGAACATGAAGGCAGAACTTGAACATTATTTCACATTCAGGATGATACAGTAACTAGGAGACCAGTGAGCTTGACAGGGCTAGGTAGCCTGTACCAAAAACATTAGTTCTGTCACAAACTGTGTGCCAGAAGCCATTGAAACTATTTAAGTGCTGAATTATACAATGAAATTTCTTCCGGTTGTATGAAGAATATGAAAATCAAGAAACAGTGGAGAACAAAGTTTTTTAGTCACCTCTGAATATGAATTAGATGTGAGTTAACATTAAACACTTAGAATTCTTAATCATGCAACAAAAACACATCAAAATTATTTTTACTTGTATTCTCAACATAGGCAAATGAGTGTGTTTAACAAATTGGTGAGCAGCAAATTTAGAAGAAATGGAAGTAAGCAATATTCCAAGAGTATGTTTTATTGAATTCATTGTTTTGTGTCATTGCAAAAAATATGTTTATAATAGCTGAGATAATTCTGTGATCATCAATAACATTTGCATTTTTGTTAGGCATGATGAGAGCTATCAGAGGATAATTCTCGTATGCGATATAAAACAGTTGTCCACAGTAATTATTCTAAAGTAATTCTGAAGTAATTATTCTATCTAGTGTGCTTGTTAGTGCCTTATGGTGGCAAGGTACCATTTGTCTTATGTTGTCTTTTTTTAATGTGTTAGAACTTACTCCCCAGACTTAGTAAACGTAGCTTATATCCCTTTGTCTTCTTTTCCTGTTGGCTCATTACTTGTGCCACTTACAAAACAGTGACATTATTTTGATGTGGTCTTCATTTTGGCAAAAGGAAAAAAAGTGTGTCTTGATACCAGTAAGGTTGACATGATGTTTGAGTACATGACGTGAGGAAATACAACCTACTGTACTGACGATATATTAAATACTGAACCAATGAAAATGAGGCTAAAAACCAAAAATGGTCTTAGGAATAGCCTTCAGCTGTAGAATTATGCAAAGGCTTGAGATGAAGAAAATATCTCTAACTTAGAGGAGATTTATCTATTGTAACAGGCTATTCTAGGATGTTGTAGAAACTGTTTCTGAAGGTGTTAGATTAGCCATTTTACAAAGACTGTCTACATATATATTTAGACCAGCTTCCTAGTAGTGAACTAAGTTAAATGGTACATGGAAGTTCTGTTTAGCCTGACATTTACAGTCATGTCTGTTCTCTTTATTTTTGAGTCTTGCTGTTGTTTTATGTCAAATCATGTAGAAGGTTTTTGATTTACCAGTTTTTGGAGGAGTAGGTTAATTTTCAGAGTATGAAATTTAAAATTAAACTTTTGAATACCTATCATCTATCTATCTATGTATCTACCTATGTGTTTTCTTGCTATAGCATTGGAACACCTTTATATAAAAAGGCAAAAATGCTATGCAGTAATTATGTTACTAGGTTGCCTTGTAATTCATAAATGTTGTTCCTTTTACTGTGCATAATGTAAGGTGAAAAATGTAATCATTGGCTAATAACTTTTCAGTCTTTGACTTACTTGCAGGAATTATTGAAGTTGGAATAATACAGAAAATATTCTGCTTATTTTGCTCCTACAGAAATGTATGTTCTGCAGGCAGAGAGTTAAGAAAATTTCTGGTGCCTGCATTCAGTGTTCATATCTACGCTGCCCAGCATCCTTCCATGTTACCTGTGCCCATGCTGCAGGAATGCTGATGGAACCTGATGACTGGCCATATGTTGTCTACATCACGTGTTTCAGGCACAAGATCAAACCAAGTGTGGTAAGGAGTATATATTTGTATTTGTTAAAAAATAGAATTGCAGAATTAAAGTATGTTTCCAGAGAAAGTGGAGGAGAGGATCAACACTATGTATTATCATAGTTCTGTCTATCATATTTTCATGCATAGCAGTCTTTTACAGCTTGAAGGTTTTGCCTTATGCTGTTACCTGGGAGAAGTGATACCTGATATGCCTAACACATTTTTTAATTTAAAGTCCTTGTTGAGTATATTGTTTTGACAGCCAGAACAAATCTCTGAGTTCTCTGTTTTGTTAACCTGAAGTGTTTTATAAATACCCAGATCACAATATCTTGCAAATACTCACAGATCCTGTGAGATAATGGATGTGGTGTACATGTAAAATCTTTGTTCTGCAGCCAAAGAGTCTCTTGAAAATATCCAATTATAATTATTCTGTCATCTGGCAAAGTAACACTGGCATGCCATGAAAATTCATGTTATGACTGCCTTTTTATTTCTGTTCTGTGCTGAGGAGGAGCCTTTAATTTTAGATGAGACACAATGAGGAATTAGTTTAGTGTCTTTAACTTGAATAAAATGGTTAGTAACTCGGTTAAGAGAGAACTTTTGCTGTTCATCTTGGGCTTTTTAACTATTTTGCTTCCCAGCAAACCAGAAGGACTTCAACATAGTGTTATTTAGGAAAGAGCTTGGCAAATTGAGTCAAGTTGCAATTTTTTTTCCTCCTTTATGCATTAGAAATGAAAGACATAAACCCAGGTAATGTCTGTATAATAGATGTTATTCTTTTAAGAGCTTGTCAATGAATCCTTGGTCTTAATGGCAAGACTTAACAAGACTACTATTTTCTTCCAAGTGTACTAAATTGTAATGCCTCCCAACTCGATTAATCAGCCCTGAGTGTTCAATCTGCAGGTTATTTTTAGAAAGAGAGACATATTGTTTTTCCCTGTTTAAAATTTCCATAGAACTTTTAAGTTTTATAATATTTTTTTTCCAAAATGAGTCAGCACACTAAACCAGCACACTTTATGTGGTTTTAATTTCTTCAAACATTTTTCAAGAAAATGAGTTTGGTTTGAAAAACAAACAAACTTCTATCTGAACAGGCAACTTAAGATACTCTCCATGGGTTGTTTTGAAAATGTTATCATTGGTTGAATATTACTGGATTAAATTCATGGTGAGTAAAAATAGGGCAAACATTTCCCAAATGTTTTCCAGTATCTTTTTGGGACAAGTCTTTATAATCTAGGTAGTAGGATTTGCATCAGTCCCATAAATTCCCTGCTTTCTTAGTGATGTTCTTGACCTATATTATGTAGTATAGATGAAAAGAAACCCCATCAACTATGGAAAAACTGGGATTTTGTGTAGCTATTGTTTAAGAGGTTGTGTGAAGTGAAAGTGTCATTGTGACACTGAAAGTGTCTTGGAATGAGACTGTTACATCCTTTCCTGAAACTCAGTGCTAACTTTTTTGAAAAGACTCATTATTATCTTTTTTTCCCCCCCAGGGCTTAGCTAAAAGTTAGGTTTGCAAAAGAGAAATAAAAGTTACGCTTTCATGTTTTCAGTTGGGCCAAAATCTGGAAAGAGCAGATATTTGGTTAAAGAATGTTTTTCTGTAAGATTCTTAGCTTACTCCTGAGACAGAGGAGATTGCCATATGTTTTTAAATGCTTGGGTTTTTACTCTGTCTTTTGGATAATTAATCTAATCACATCGTCAAGCCTTCGGAAGTTTTCTCACCATTGGTTTTCTTGTTATGCTTTTCTTAGCTATTAGCTATTCTTTCATGCAGAAATAACATTGCTCTTCACCATTAGGCATAGCAATGTATTTTACTTCTAATCAACTTTTTTTTTTTTTTGCCTGTTGTTTTAGTTTCCTTGCTTGGAAGCAGAACAGGGAATCACGTAGACTGAAATATTATACTCACTTGGCAAATTTTTATGGGAGTCAGATAGATTATCTTGTCAGTATGAAAAAAAATCTCTTATGGTATTTAGCAGAAAGCAAGAACATACTCATAAAGCAAGAACACTATTATTTCTCCTAATTTCAAGAAAAAAATTTAAATGGTCTGATTTTTTTTAATATAGACTCTAAATTTTGTATCTAAATGCTCAGTGACTACCTTTGTACTGACTCAGTGTTTGCTGCTTTCTTCAAGTTTAAAAAAAAATCAAACCCCCAAAACTCAACAATCAACAAATAACTTCTGAGCACTAGGAAAAATTGTGACATATACCTTTAGTGGTATTTTAATGTGTAAATCAATGAGGGTGCTCAACAAAAAAAGCCTGCCTAAACAGATAAATAAATGTGTATTATTATTATTATTTGTGTATCTCTTCACCCCAGGCAAGGGCTTATTGTAGTGATGAACTAGAATATGCATCCAGCTTATTTATGCCTTTGAACTCAAGCAAAATTTTTCAACATACTTTCTTAAGTCTTTTTCACTGGGGATCAGGTTCTGTATTGTCTTCAGTATTTTAGTGTTGTCCGTCATTGAAAACACTGGTGGGGTCTTCTGAAGAAAAATCATTGAAGAGAAAATCAAAAGGGAAAGCAATAATCCTTGAATTTATCTGGTGCTGCCAATTGAAGTAAATATAGAAATATTAAGACCTGGAGTTTTTTAAATGTTGACACGACTTTTCAAAAATATGTTTCCATGTCCATCGACTGAAAACTAAGCCTGCCTCTTATGTTTGTTGAAGGTATAGCTTTAAAAAGAACACAAAAATCTGCTAGCAGAAAAAAATTTCTATATGGAGTGTATGGGTTATTGCTGTCATTGCTTGTGTTGTTTTTTGTGGAAATTGGACTGTCAATATGCAGGGAAGGCTCTGTGATTTGCTACTTACAGGTAGTGGTTTGGACTTTTTTTCTTTTTTTCTCCTTGACTGTGCTTATCTCTGGGCATGAAACATATCCCTCACACATTTTTGTCATCAAAACTGCAAGAAGACGTGGAAGTACAGTTGAGAACAGGTGCTGTAGATGGATTTGTTTTGATTAAAGGAACTCATTCATACACAAGAAAATGAGAAAAAGGAGTTGTATGCAACTATTCTAACAGAAAAAAAAACAAACCCAACCCCAAAAGATCCATATAAGCCCTGCAGATCAGAGAAAGCCAGCTGGAGGCAAACCTATACTCACAGCTATTTCCTTTGGAAATTGAGAGCAGAGGGGACTATCTAGACAGCCCCAGTAACATTTGAAAGAATAATGAAATTTAGAAGAGGCAAAGAAGGAGATGCAAATACCTGCTGTTGCTGGAGCTACCTAAAATTACCTTCTACTATTATCAGCCAGTTCTTAACCTCTGTAGCACACAGAGGAATGAAGGGATGCTGTCCAATGGAAGCTATAGATCCTTTTTCTGTTGAATACCTTAGTGATGGAGAGTCATTGTTTGCCACTGTCTGCTAACTGCTGCCAACCCCATAACACCTCAGAAAGACCAAGCCATGCCTTCAGAAGGACATGTTGTTCAAAAATCATGAGCTGGATTATTTTTGAAATGTCATGCATAATTTCTATGCTGAAATTGGAATTCCAAGGAGTAAACAATGACATGAGATTTAAGTTCCTGTGTGGAATAAGTCTCAGATCTTTTAGGATCCCCCATTAAAAACTGTAGCCTAAGAAAGTTTCTAGATACTTAGGTGTGCATCAGATACCTCTTTCATGATAGTTATTATGAATTCATATTCACGTAGTTTATGTATGTAAGGTTTTTGTTTCCTGCCATACAGAAAATGAAGGAGAAAGTAATTTTCCCTTTTATCTTTTTGAAGTTTGCACACAGAAGGGGAGATTATCCTTCTTTGTATCTGGTTGATTTCTGTATTTCTGCCACTATCTTAGTTCGTTCTTGGCTTTGGTACCATTAAAGAAAATCGTGCTCTTTAAACTACAGCTTTCTCAATAATCTGGTAACTACCACAGCTGTTTCTTTAATCTGATAGACTCCTTTACATAACAGCTGTCCTTTCTGATCAAAAATGACATTCCTAACATCAATAAATTCTTCATATTTTCTGTCAGGAAATGTTTTCTGGGACGTGCAGTCAATTACAGAGTGTACTTGTGAATATGTTTTCTGAGAAATAAAGTAAGAATGCTATGAAGTCAACATACTGAAAAATAATCTCCTTGAGCTAGAATGCATTTCTGGTTTTTATTACTTTTTCTAATGAGCAATGTCATTCCTTCTCTGAAAATATTATCATTAAATGAATCTACATTGTCTCCTAAAGTATTATAATTTGTCCTCCATCTTCTCTGAAGAGTTACATCTTATTTCAGAGAAGATTTAAACCTTTTAATAGAGCAATATCTCCTTGGGTTTCTGTAATACAATACTTTTTCTAATATCTCATAAAAATAAATCAATTAATAGTCTCTAGTTTACATCTGATCCACCTCTGCTCCCACCAAAAGCTGAATAGAATAAAATAAAAAAGTTGAAAGATAAATTACTATGTATGTTTGCATATGTTTCAAGATTGGATGAAATACACTTGTGGGCATTGTATTGCTCCTATGATAATATCAGCCAATTGCTATTTATGTGGTTAACTTTTATACTTAGTCTATCTATAGACAGTTAAAATGAGAAAGAAATAATTTTATTATACATGTAATGGTTAAATAATTTGTGACTATGCTCAGAACATTATTTCTAGGTACCTGGAAATGCTTTAGGAACATCATTGTGTTTTACTGTCTGAGGTGACCTCAGCTAAATCCTACAAATATCTGTGACAGACAGAGCTCTGACACACAGAAATTTAGTGTGCTGCCTCTAAAAATGGCACAGAATATTTGTACTTGGTAAGTCCTTAGTCTTTAGGAGCAGAGAGGTTTAAAAATTATAAATCCCATAAATAGGTCCAAGAAAGAAGCCCAATAGTGACAAGAAGTCAGCACAAAAGCAGAAGTCTTCACTTTTAGGGCGGGTTTTTCCTCTTATGCCAAAGCATTCACTTTACCGCTAATACCCAAAATCTAACTAAAAGAACTGATGCTATTCTTTATTCTCTTCAATTCTACAGCTCTAGGATTTTCCAGTTTTTCATAAGACAATTTTAAGACTATCACATTGACTGAAGCATTTACTGCCTTTGAAGGTTTCAAAAGCAGTGCTAGGAAATTTGATGATTACTTTCGTGTGGATTGTGTATAAAAGTTTCCTTGTACAGTTTATATAAACATTTATAATTAAAAATATTTCATCCTTAGATATTCTAGTGCACATGCATCTTACATAACTAGAAATGTTCAACTCTTCAGGTGTAGCCAAACTCACAATAGCTCCCCTTTGCATAAAAACAGTGGACCTTTGTGAGATATTGAATAGTCAAGGTCATAAGAAAGAAGTGCCTTCTGTGTGTTACTTGGATGAGAAGATATGGATTTTATATTTCCTGGTGAAGAAAGTTGGTTTTAAAGTGGAACGTTCATGGAGATACAGCAGTTGGGAGCTGAGATGGTACATCTGAATGCAGGGTATGAGCTTCTTAGTGATTGCCTTCCTACAAGGTTCCATTGTTTTTATATTTATAGAATCCATCAAGTAGCTATTGATGTAGAATTTTTGCATGGTTTAACAGTCCTGCTAGTCTTGTGATTGATATAATTAGCACTGGAAAATTAGAAGTGAAAAGTGGAAAAAAAAATAGTTACTGATATACTATGCAAATAACTGATGAAGAGTGATCAGTGCTGTTTGAAGCTTTAAAGCAAAAGTTCTGCACAATGTGAGTTAAAAAGTTCCTCAGATACACTGCTACAGACAGCTCAGGCAAGAGCTGGATATGCATTTAGTTATTGCATCTCACTGGGCAAAATTTCATTCTATTATGTAGAATCATACAGAAATCCAGTACTTCAAAATGTCGTCATTCATCACAACCACACTCTTGGCTCATCACATCTTATGTCTTCAGGAAAATTCTACAAATTATCCTACAAATAAAAATTACAAATTTTTCTAATTACATATTATAGACATAATGCGGAATAGTTTTAAGGCATCAGTTGCGGAAATATGCTTTGATCTGGAATTCTTCAGGTGCCATTTGTTTTCCCACAAAGTGGAGGAATTTTGTATGTAAAAGAAATTATGTCAACATGATTGAATTAAATTAATTTAATTTGAAGTTTTGTCTTGAGTGGTGAGCTGTTATTAACCCTGGTTTTGCACTGATAATTTTTCTTTATGAGTAAGCTGGTATTTTAAATATATTTTTTCTTTTAAATTCTTCTTTTTTTTCAAGAGGGCTAAAGGATGTGGGAACGCCATTACAGTTGGGCAGACGGTCATCACGAAACATAGAAATACACGATACTATAGTTGCAGAGTCATAGGAGTGACATCTCAGCTTTTCTATGAAGTCATGTTTGATGATGGCTCCTTCAGTCTGGATACTTTTCCTGAAGACATTGTAGTAAGTACTTTCTCAGATTCATTCTGGTTTGTTTTCTTGGTTTTTGGTTTGGGGGTGAGTTTTTGTAGAATTTGATTGGTTTTCTTTTTTAAATTAGAGAGTTGGAACCTCTTGAACTACTTCTTATGACCTTGAGGAAATACATCTTAATATTCAGTTCATGTTTGTTGCTTTAACTGCTGCGAATGATTATTTTCTGGTGGACTTCCAAACTTTAGTTGTTCTAATTAGTATTTGCCATTTGACCAAATGAATCAAGAGTAATCTTAGAAAATCTTTTAATTAAATAAGAAATATGTATTTAATAAAGGATATGAAAGAGGGAATTCCATATATCCTTCTCTGTCACATAGAGATAACTTGTAAAAATTCCTTGCAGAATAGAAAACTTCTCCTGTAATGTGAAGAATAGCTCTCAAGAATCTGTTCTAACAGCTTATTTACTCTTCCTGATATTTGCTTTGCGAGATCACATTTTTAATGATAAAAATCACCAGGGAGAAGATAGTAGTTTATCTATATGTAGTATAGTTTATTACATTTCAAAAAGCAACTGAGATTTTGATTTCCCTTATGCACTTACATAAACTACCAGGGCTCTTGTAACTGTTAAAGACCACATTGTGCACTTGGCACACATGAGCAAAATTTGTAGTTGGAAAAAGATTCTTTTTCCGTCCACATTTGCAATGAATACATTGAATTAAGCTTTGTGGTGTTCAACTTGTGATGTGACTCTAATGCTCGTTTACCTTAATGATCCTCTTGAGTTTTTCATGTGCTAAGACAGTACTTTAGGTGTACCTCCTGTTAACTTCTAGAAGTTAAAGCCTCCAAGGACCACTGGTACACAAAACTGCTGTTTGTTGCAAGACCACTTCCCACTTAGTTGTGTTGGGTATGTGGAGGGGAAGAGCCTGGCTTACACAGGGGTGCCAGAGACTACTGGCTTTGCAGCTCAAGGGATACAACTCCTAGGAGCACTCCACATTTTTCTCCTGTGAAAGTCTTTGAGCTCTTCTGCTATCTGCAGACTTAATATTTTCCTGAAAGTAGCATTAACTGACAGATATATCAGTGGAAATGATACTGTTGTTCTTAGAAGCTTCTCAGTTATTGAAAAGTCTGGCATCATTTGAAAATGTGGTATTTGAAATTTGGGGTTTGGGGACTGAGCTGTTTACCTCCCAATGGTCTGAACAGAAGTCAGTCAACAAATTTCTCTGGCACATCTTTGAAAATTTATCCTTTAATGCAAAATGCTGCAAAAGTATTTATTAATGATTAAATTATTGTGATTTAGGATGATCAAGATACTAAGCAAATGTGGCTGTATTGTTATTAGAAACTCCTTTTGTAAATGCTTGCATCAAGGATCTGGTAAGGCAAAGATGAGGAACTTCTTGTTGTCCTAGTGGGGGAGTCTGATCTGGAGCTAAGAATAAATGTAATCAGGTCTAGATATGCCTCAGTGCTTCTCAGATAGTGGATGAACAACACCTAATTGTTTGATGGAAACACCAAATGAATTTCACATTCCTTAGAGAAATCTTGTGTTTTCATTAGATAATATACCTGCAGCAGTTACTGGAACTGAAAAAAAATGTGTTTTTTCTTCTTTGCAGACTAAAACTTATTAATCCATGCAATGTGCATTTCAGGTGTTAGTGCCGCTGGGAGGACTTGTTCATCAAATCTGGTGTGAAAGCAATGTTGTTGCCTGTTGAAGAACTTACTTTTCTAATCTGTTTTCACTTTTCAACCAGCTCACAAAAATAGCAGGAGTTTTTCACTCTTCCAACATCTGCAGAATCCAACTACATAATTTCAGCTCAGCTTGCAATAGACCACAATTCCAATGTTCAGACAGTGATTTATTTTTAAGGAGGAAATTAGGGAGCAGGGAAAGTTCAGTCTTGAAGCTTCATGAAACTGTTTGCATTCAGTAACAGCCAAATCAGGGTATACATTGTTCTCTCCTCATATGTATATCTCTTGTTTTGTGTTAGCATTTACTAAATATATGAGGTGGGGAGTTACAAAGTGTGTTAACTATAGACACATATTTAGATTTTTAAATTTCAATATTACTTATTGCTTGGGTGTTATACCTAATTTCTTAGACTAATCACTCCTCAATCACAGGGTTCAAACCTGTGAGTTAGCTGTCCGATATGCTAACCAATCCATTTTCCTTCAACCTAGAAGATGTAAAAGGGGTAAAGAAGTATGTGGATACAATCCCTTCCTGGCAGCAATAGCAGGACAAATTCCTCTTGTAATTCAGGGGAAGACTACCGTAGGGGGGACAGTACATGATGTCTCACAGGACAACTTGTGAGATGACAACTTTCACAGTTAGTTTAATGTTGGGTGCATACAACTGGGGAGTACATACACTGCAGTGCTGAGTAACTGATACCAGCAGACAGCATGTATATGTGCCACTTGCTACTTCTTGAAGTATTAATGCTCCATAGCTTGTCAAACAGCCCCTAGCACAGCACCAAGAACAGTACTGTTCTGACCAGTAGACCAGATGTCAGTTTACAGATTATGCATCAGGAAGTTTTTCAGTTCTTTTGTCTGATCCTTTAGGGAGGGTATCCCACAATTCCAGAGCGTTTTTTTTGTTTTTATTTTGATACCTAATGGCTACGGCACTGGTATATCTTAGCATTTTGCTAGAAGTTATTACTCTTGGTATATAGCTAGAAGATTTATTTGTTTCTGTGTATATTGTGGCTGCCAATATGCCTTATATGCATACCTGTATAAGATTTGGATGAAGTTGATCCCATGTTACCTTATTAAAATGACAGAAGAACGGGGAGGCTTTGTAGTATACATGTTCAGAGGGAGATACATACCACCATATTATATTGATTGCAAGGAAGAAAACAGATCATTGCAGAGTGAAGCATGATTTGAGTCTGTTGAGAGGTCTCATTACAGGAGAGCTGAGCACACACCATCTGAAATAATAAACATCCTTCCAGGCTCTGCCCCTTTAAGTGCCCTGGTCCTTCAGTGATGAGTTTACAGAGGATTCTTTGATGTCATGGATTCACCTTGTGGTTATCAAGAAAACTAGGTGAACAAAAATAAGTGCAATTGCAGCTGTGACATAACCACACTGTGTTTTATTGTACTTATAAGTGTATAAATGTTGGTGTTACCCATTGAGAAGGTAAAGTTGGTCTGTGGGTAGCCATTTTCCACAGCCCAAAATGAACTTTACTTTTTAAAATCTATAAATCAAATTACATTGTTTTAACATGGTGGCTTATGGAATGCTGCTGTAATTATTCCTTAAAAGCAAGAGCATCTGAAGTGTTGATGAGATGTGTTTGAAAGAACAGTTGATCCTATATTCAGGAGTTCATGAGGATTTTTTGCAGAACCACAGTGTGGAAAATTTTCTAAAATTCTGATAAAATCCAAAAAGCATCCTCTTGAAAAAGTATATTTTAGTTCAGATTATGACATTCAGATTACAGCTTTCAAAAGCAGGAATGGGAAATTAATTTTCATAGAATCATATAGGTAAGAAAAGACCTTTAAAATTACTGAGTTCAACCATTAACTTAATACTGCCGAGGCCACCACTAAACCATATCCATAAGTGCCACCTCTGCATGTGTTTTGATTGCAACCAGGGCTGTTGACTCAATCTCTTCCCTGGGCAACCTGTTCCAGTGCTTGATAACCCTTTTGATTAAATTTTTCCTCGTTTCCCATCTAAACCTTTACTAGGGCAAACTGAGGCCATTTTCTCACAGCTCAGATCATATCTCACAAGGCAGCATTTGTCACCTAGGAAAAGAGGCCAACTTGTAACTGCCTACACACTCCATTCAGGCAGCTGTAGTGAGTAATAAGGTCACCCCTGAGCCTCCTTTTCTCCCAGCTAAACACCCCCAGCTCCCTCAGCCACTCCTCACAAGACTTGTGCTCCAGACCCTTCCCCAGCTCCACTGCCCTTCCCTGGTCTCCCTCCAGCACCTTGGTGTCCTTCTTGGAGTGAAGGGCCCAAAACTGAACACAGGTTTCAAGGTGTGGCTGCACCAGTGCTGAGGACAGGGAGACAATCCCTGCCCTGATCCTGCTGGCCACACTATTGCTAGTACAGGCCAGGTGCCATTGGCCTTCTACAAAGATGGAATGCTGCCTGGAGTTGTTGTGACTAAAGGGCAGGACCCAGTGCTTGCCATGGTTGAACCTCACACCATTGGCCCCAGCCCATGATCCAGCCTGTCTAGATCCCTCTGCAGACCCTTCCTGCCCTCCAGCAGATCAACACTCCCACCCAGCTTGGTGTCATCTGCAAAATGACTGACCATTCATTTGATCCCATTGTCCAGGTCATCAGTGAAATTACTGAACAACACTGGCCCCGTACTGAGCCCTGGGGAACACCACTGATGACCGGCTCCCAGCTGGGTGTAATTACATCCACTACCACTCTGAGCCCAGACTTCCAGAAGGTTTTTTACCCATTGAACAATGTGTCTGTCCAAACCGTGGAAATGCGGTTTCTCCAGGGGAATGTGTAAAATGCCATGAAAGGCTTTATGAAAATCCAGGCAGACAACATATGCAACCTTTTCCTTATCCACTAAGCTTGTCACTGAAGGATATCTTGCTGGTCAAGTATCACGTGCCTTCCACAAACCCCTCCTGGCTGGGCCTCGTGTCACTGTACTGCACATGCTCTTTGATTACACTTGGGATCATCTATTCCATGACCTTTCTTGGCACTGAGGGAAAGTGCCACTTTCCCTGGTACTCAGTCTGACAGGCCTGTAGTTCCTTGAGTTCACATTTTTGACCCACCTTGAAGATGGGTGTAACATTTGTCAACTGCCATTCAACTAGGAGCTCCCAAGTTAGCCTGAGCTGCTTGTAAATGATCCAACATGGCTCAGCAAGCTCTTCCACCAGCTCCCTCAGTACCCCCGGGGTGGATCCCACCCAGTCCCATAGACTTGTGTGTGTCTATGGTGCAGCAGGTTGCTGACCATTTCCTCTTGGATTATGCGGGCTTCATTCTGCTCCCTACCCCGTCTTCCAGCTCAAGGGACTGGTTCTCACAGAACAACTGGTATTAAAGATTGAGGCAAAGAAAGCAGTCAAGTACCTCAGCCTTTTCCTCATTCTTTATCATTGTGTTTCCCCCGCAGTATCCAGGATGGAGATTCCTTTTAGCTTTTTTTTTGGTGTGAATGTTTACCGAAACATTTTTCATTGTCTTTTATGGCAGTAAACAGATTACATTCTAGCTGGGCTTTGGCCCTTCTAATTTTCTCACCCCGTAACCTCGCAACATCCTTGTAGTTCTCCTGAGCTGGCTGCCTATTCTTGTTAAGGTGATAAACTCTTCTTTCTTTCCTGACCTCCAGCTATCTCTCTGTTCAGAGGTAATTTCAGTTCATTTTTGCATGTGTCATGTGGCTCCATCTGACATTTTCCTTGATTTTTTTCTTTATCTACCAATTTTTTTTTAAGTGGACGCCACCTTATCTTGAGAAAAATTCAAGAATGAGAAAAGCAGCACCAAGCAGGGAATTGTATAACATACCAACAGTGATACCTGAATCCTTAACAGAATTTTGTTGATACTTACTTAGTTTTGTTGATACTTACAAGTACCTTCCTCCAGAGTGGAGCCAAGAAAGCCCTCAGTGTGAAGAGAAAATGAGGAGATTAAAGTCTGTCTTTCTGTGTCTATCAATACTTTAAATTTGCCACTGTCAGGAGAGGGAGGAGCAGGGCTCTTGAGAACTCTGACAACCAAAGGACTTCACTGAAATTATTACAAAGGCTACAATTTGTTACTGTGTGCACCTAGATTTCACACATCTAAAATTGTTATTCCCTGCTTTCTTTGTTAAAAAAAAAGGACAGAAAAAAAGAGCATGTTTTAGTTTCTAGTATTTGAAGAAAAAACCTGCCAGTGTGATAGCAATGTAGTTGAAGAATCTGTTAATGAAATAAATCCCTAACAATAACCCACAACTTTTTTCAGTGAGGGTCTTCTTTGTAGTCCTCTACTATCCCAGACAACAAATGCTCACTTCATATCCTACAAAGTTACAATATAAAAGTTTTGACATCCCACGACCCATACCCTATTGTACATGCACTCTGCTGTATACACATATACTCTATACACTGTGTGTCTAAAGCTGCCAATTCTGTCTGCTTTGATGATCATGGACTTGCTGAGGTTTTGGCATGATCCTTCATGGCCTAGATATCTGGCAGGGGTTCAAAACTGCAAAGACATTTATAACCTTAGGAATTACTTGAGACAAGAGGAACTAATTGGGGTAATTTACAGGTGAAAGAGTCAGGGTGAATACAGATTGTCCCAACAAAATCAGGTATCATTAGACAAATGAGAGACAGAACAGATTCACTTCATCCTCCTTTGAGATGCAAAACAAATGGGATTTAGATTTCAAAAATTATTTCCTCCAGGCCAGCTAAAGGGAATATTAGTAGAAAACCAACAATGTGCCAGTATTTTGGTGGGACTTTTTGCATGTGCAGATTAGAAAAGGTAGCTCACTCTTGAGGGCTGTGAGTGTCAGTGCTCAGGACATGATTTCAAGAACAAAATCTTACTTGTTTTCAGGATCTTCTCCCTAATGACTTTGTCCATGACTACTGACTTGCAGGGTGCAGGAAGTGTGTGTCTGCAGGTGTGATAGTCAGCTTCTCAGTATCTGTTATGTTCATACATTTGCCTCTGTTTTTGAAAAACCATACTTCTCGAACAGTAGACATTTGGAGATACTGGGCTAGCATGTAAGTCTTGAGAGCCCATTTAGTCTGCCTGTATCTAAAAAATAGGTTTGATTCTAGCCCTTGTAATTCCCAAGGGAATTACTGAGGGCTGTGTTCTTTTGACAATCTGTGTTACAAAGAAGACATATGTTACTTTTCTTCCATCAGCTTTGTCTCGCATTATAAATAAATAACTCCTGACTAGTTTCCAGCAATTTTCCTAGTGATTTCTCTTCTGTATACCTTTCTCTCTTTTTGTGTTCTGACAACTCTTTTCTGCACATCTATCTATCAAGTTTTATTATAATGGCATGTAAATCTGTAAAAATGGGTAAGGAAATTAGAATGGTTGAATTTGTGCATTTTCTGGGCAATCTGTAGATTTGGAGTGCACTCCAGTATGACCATCACTAGCAGTTTCTGAGAATGTGAAATAGGAATGTAATGCGTTTCTGAGGGTAACAAGAGGCTAGATTGTATTTGGTACAAATTTAGTCAGGAGTTCTGAGAATTGTTTTTGTGATGTGGGAAAAGAGACATAATGAATTATAATTGGTTTAGCAACTTTCTAAAAGGTTTCTTAACTGTGACATTGAGTCTATATACTGAATAATGTGCAATTCATGTTGGGCTGGTACAATTGTTTTTTGCAGCATTACAAAAATGCTGCGTAATTGAACTTACTGCTCAGCAAGTTGTATGATATGATCATGGACAAGTAATTTTAAAAAAATTTGGAAAGCAAATTTGAGAGTTGTGTGACATGTCTCAGAAAAAAACTCAGGTTTCTTTTTCTGGCTTGGTGGATTTACAGAGATTTTGTAGGATTTTGCATTCTTGGTCTGTGAAATACTGCAATACTTTAAATACTTATATATGTTATGAAGAATTTACTTTGAGTTTGTGAAAAGGGAGATTTTATTTTAACACATTATTCTAGTTGTGAACTTTTTCACTAGATTTACAAGTGCTTATACACAGAATGCTGTGGTTTTTACTTGTGAATAATTGTTTACATCTTCTGAATACTTATACTAATTAATTCCTGTTTTTAAAACTGTGCTCTTAATAAGTTAAAATCAAGCTATTTCAAAACAAAAGACTGAGTTCTAATGCTCCAGATTGAAGGGTTTTATTCCATTGTTTAACTTCGGAAGCTACAAAACATCAACAGATGTAGTAGTCTTATTTTAATCTAAAACTTGTTGTACAGTACTATAACTTTTGGTTTAAGTGAGTTATTTTCATTTTCTTTCATTATGGAGAACACGAATAACTTTTCTGTTGCTCTTGCTTTTTTGTTTCTTATTACAGCAGAAAGACAGGCAACTTAGTAGATAAGTATAAAAATGAATATTGAACAGATTATAGGCAAATTAAAGCCTCAAATATCAGTATTATCTTTATACCATTTCCTTGTAGAATAGCCTTTCCACTTCATGATGAAATGCTTTATGGATCCTTAACAGTAATGATGGTGGCTGAGTTGAAGGTAATGCCTCACAGGTCAGTAGGAGAAACAAAATGGAAGATAAATCATTACTTTGCAGTTCATGGTAAGATGGCTGACTTTGCAGTGAGACAGGGGAGAGACAGAAATATATTACAATATTTCTTGGATTTTGCAAAGACATGTGTGTGTCCTTGTCCAGGACCGTGAGTACAGCTGTGATGAGCCTGTGGAGCATGGTGAAGTCCCTAGAATTTGCACAGGAATCTTTGAGATGAGGTGGGACTGCTGGGACTGGGACAGGAGTTCCCACCTCTTTTCTGAGGTAATCCAGGAATTAGGGTTTTTTCATCTGTTATTTTGCAATACTGTAGTGCAGAAGAAGTTTATTTTCAGACTTACCGAGGGTCAGTGGAGGAAGATTTGGAAGACTTGGATTTTCCCTCATGTGTGTGTTGCATCCCGAGGAAGGGACAGGAGCAGCACATGAGCTGATCTGTGTACTCATCTGACTTTAACTGATGTGCGAGGAGCCAATATAGAGGTGGGCAGGACACGAGGTACAAGTGTAGCATTCAGTCTCGTCTGACTTTAATGTAAGCTTAAGATACAGTTTTCTGCTGCACTACAGAAGCCTTGTTCCTCATGGCAAATTAGACATCCAGGTGTCCTTGGCAGCTTCAGCTTCCTACTGCTGACTCTCAGTTTTGTCCCATAAGAGTATATTGTACCTTTTAGTGTCCTCTCTGTGTATGTTATTGTGATGCCCAGTACCACCCTGGACATCCTAAGTTGCATTCTGCAATGTGGCTTTGAGTTGTTGTCTTCTGGGCAATTCTGTGTCTATCAATTAGCATTATGCGTGAATTTGTGTTATTAATACTCTGCTGAAAGGCAATGCAATGGTTAAAATAGTAACTTTCTAAGCTGGATAGAAAATAAGAAATTTTCAGATTTATGTGAGAATGCATGGTCCCATTTATATTCCAGTTTTCTTTTGTAAAAGCATATATTCACTTTGTAGGAGAACATTCAGTAATATTTTAAAGACAACATATTATACATAATTTTAAAATATTTTTATACTCCCATTCCATGATTCAAGGCTAAATTTGTTGAATTACAGTAGCTATTCTGTTAATCTGGTGATTTCACTGAATTTATACCAATTCAAACCAGGAACTGCACTCCTGGGAATCAGGCCTTCTCTTTCAAATGCTAATGCATTGTGTAAATTGCTGTTCGTGTTTAGATAAAAATCTGACTGTGACAAATTAGCTACCACTCTCCTTTTCATTCAAATTGTCTTGGAACATATGAAACCTAATTTTGTGTTTCTAAAAATTTCCATCAACTAGTATATACTATCAGCTTTGTAACGAAAAACAGTTTGACAATCTATTGAGATTAGTGGTTGTTTCAGAGTTTCCACAATTTGTTTCTGCACTTGCACTTTAATGGTGTTGGTAGATATAGTCAGTGTTTGCAGTTGTGGTGTGGTATTTGTCTTTATGGCTGGCTTTTCTAAATTGGAGGTGTTGGTTGTAATCACAATAGTCATGCTCCTTTTGTGAAACAATCACTAGTAAGCAGGACTGTGGAAGCTTAATCACTGGCATTTACACTGAAAGTTAGTATTAGCTGAAGGAGTGTAGGCAGAGAAAAAAATTTGGATCAAGTTCTTTTACAGAATGGCCTTGGAAAGGCCACTTCCTGATGGTGTGGCCACCCTGTGCTTGCTTTTGCAATCCTTCTTGTCAAACCATCTTCATCTGGTTTCTGTTTTACAGGGAGCACTGTTTCATTATGGGTACTGTAATATCAGTGAGGTAGGGTAGTAAATTTGACTCAGGTCCTAATTTAAGGGGAAATTTTAAAAGCTAATCCTGCAGTTCAGCTGGAGTAACCATGAGAACCATTTCTATGCAAAAGCCAAATAATCAGGCCTGGATTTTTCTCAGTTTTTCATGTTTAAAGTCTAGACACTAGAAACCCACTTCAAGCCTTACCAGTGAAAATCAGATGTAGTTAGTGTGTTTTGTCTGTGTTGTGAGAAGTTACTGTTAATTTTGTGATTAACACAAGTGTAGTGGTTTCATGTTTACCCACTTCTGTTTGCCAAGTCCAGTACAGTGGTTTTACTGTTCACTCTCCTTTTCCTCCACAAAATAGGATCAGGAGAAGCAAAGCAGACTCAAGCCCAAAGATAAACAAATAGATCTATCAACACACACACAAAAGAGAAAAAAAAGAAATGAAAAAACCAAATGAAACTTCTAAAACAACCCCTTCTCCCACTACAAAATGTTAACTTTTCTACAAACAACGTAATTAGGCAAAACACAAAACTCTAGGTCAGTACCATTTACAAAATAGTCTTTCATTCAATCTTTGAGAGACAGAAGTCTCTTGTGTTCTGTTCTGGTAACTTTCCACAAGAGAAACAGTCTGCTTGTGGCTTCCAACTCACACAAAAGCAGCCCGCCCAGGAACTTCTGCAGTTGTGGAACCTCCCATATCACATAGCCTTTCTCATGACTGCATATGGACCGTAGACTCACACGTGTACTGGGGTGTCACCTTTTAAAGATGCACACCTCAAAGGCAAAGGATTTTTCATCTCAAGGAACAGAGATATCTTCTCACTTCTTCACCGGGGCGGAGAGCTTCTTCTCATCCCTCTCTGTTCAAACATCTTACGGGATCACCAGATCACAGCTTTTAATTCAATATTCACTCAGTAAATCACAGATACCTTTCCTCAAAAATCCCTAAATCATCTTCCCAGTTCATATTGTCCATGATTTAAAGGAAAACTCTAGCATAGTCATATTATAGTCTGTTTTACCACAACTCGTAGGGGATCTTCAACCTAGGACTAAGGCAACTTGTCATCTCCTCCACCTAAAGGGTCACTCTCAGTTTACTGACTTGGATATCTTTGTATTGCCTCTTTACATATCTCCAATTTGGCCCTTTCTCTCTCTCGGAGAAGGGTTAGAGTTTTAAAAAGTCTCAGTCGGTGTCAGGAAAGAATTAACATTCTTGCCCAGGCCTGCAGATGGTGACCTGATCTCTGCTGGGCAGCAGCCTCTAGGATTTTCAAAAGCCGTGGGAATGGGGGAAGAGTGCTTAGGCCAAAAAATCTCAGAGCAGCCTGGCTGGTGGATGCCTCCTGCTTCCACCCCTCAATCTCATCCGGGATGGCCCATTCAGAGCTGCTATCAGAGTCTGCAGGCTCCCCTCCCACACTGCCAGCTGGCCTGGGCCTGGCTATGGCCTGGCCCCCTCCGCCTGGGCCCCAGGCACGCGGCCAGCACTGCCCAGGTGCAGCCTCCCCTCTCCCCCGCCGGCAGCCAGGGGAAAAGGGGGCTCAGCTGGCCTGGGCCAGTCTCTGGGCGGGCAGTGGCTCCCGGACGCCCGGCTGGGCCCGGCCTGAGTGGGGCCTGAGCCGGGCTCTCTGCTGCCCACTATGTTATCTGGTGGCCCGCCGGAAGGAACAGGAACTCCCCAGGCTTCCCGAGCTGATTTTATGCTTGTGTGACCCAGAGGTGTATACCTGTATTTAACTGACCAATTCGGCCATCCGTCTTGGAAGTCAGTCACTAATTGGTTTTTACCATCCGTGCTAAACCAATGCAGCAAGAATACTTATTTGCTTTAAATTGAAATTAATGTTATGAATTCAGTTTGCTGTAAAGTGAATTTCAGTTTCTCAAATATAAAAGGACAGAGGTGTTTTGGAGTTTTGAGTTTTGGAGACCATGCATTAATTTTAAACTATTTTTCAGAAACCGTGGTATTTCTAGGATAAACATCAATACAATGTCTTTCTCCATGCAAATTGTGGTTAGATAGACTAACATTAAGGTCTGAACTATGCTTATATATTTAAGAAATGCAGGGGATGACAGAAAATGAACAGTGTCTATTTCTTTGATTGGTTTTAAGAATATGTATAAATTTATGAACAAACAGCATGATTTAGAGTAAAAATGATATGTAGGTACATAGGAAAGCCAAGTTTAGTGCAGTTACAGAATCTGAGTTCTCTCTAGTCAGTCTTTTCAGTATCTGCTTCTCTTTGATCTTTGTAACCTCAGGGCTAGATTATGAGCTTTCAGTCTGCCAGGAGGAAGATTAAAATATTGTGCCGTGGCCCCTCTGCAGCAGGGATGGAACAATACAGAAAGGATCTGTTTCACCAGGCACACTGTGGGGCTGAAGCCAAGCTTCTGCTTACCTCTGCTTTTTGCCATTCCATTTTGCCTGGTAGCATGGACAAGAGCCTACTGGAATTTGGAAGAACTTTCTAATATTGAAAGCTGCAGCAGCACAATGAAATGGATTCTTCCACAGTCTTTCTGGAAGACTGCTGTTGAGTGATTGAAATGTGTCTTCCTAGAGGGTTTAGGTGTCATGATGCAGAAATAATGAGTGACTTTGAAAGACGAGAAATACATTCAGCTAAAATAATTGTTACAAATACTACTTTTGAGTCTTTAAACTCATAACACCTCAGGAAAAAGAATCCCTGTCAGGTTCTCTGTATTTGAATCCATTACCACTAAGTGAAATAATTTATTAAATTTCTGTATATCTTATTCTCTTGCTATGTTTACAGTGCCATACAGCAAAAAACAGATTAGAAGAATGGACTAGTTCACAAAACCTGTTGCAAAAGTCAACCACTTTTAACCTGTATTGTTTGTGTTAATTATACCATCAGTGGTATTTGACAACAATTTCAATAAACAATGGGACATTTTGTACCTTGTTTTGAAAACACAGCAAATCAGGAAGTGAAAGCCAGGAGTGTCAAGGAGACAAAGAAATGTTTGCTAAGTGACATTGAGGAAAATAGTGTAATTTGAATAAAGTTTAAACAAACAAAAATAATTTATTTTGAATACATTCTAAACCAGAATGATTTGAAAAATAAAAAAAGCTCAGTGCTGTTGTCTGCCAGTCAAGTAGATAAACAGTTCACCTAGTATTGAGGAAAATAAAACAGTAGCTCCTGAGGTTATTTGCAAGATTGGGATTGCTCAGTTAAAACACTTCGGAAGAACGAGGTGCCGGCCGGATTTGTTTTCTGTCTTAGTTAATGCTTGATGACAGTTGACTGCTCTGTGTTACGGATTTTGTAGAGTCATCCCCCTGGGAAATGGGTGGAAGAATGTTAATGATATGGTAGATTTGAAAATTATTTAACTAGTTTCAAAAGAATAAAATAGTTTAGAAAAAGAGGAGGTTATTCTACCTGTCTAAAAATTTATTTTAGATTTATTCCTGTTGATGAATGTAAACCTCAGGTTTGTAAACAGTGATATAACTGTCATGGGTTTGATATTGGCTAAACGCTAGTGCACCCACGAAAAATCATTCACTCATTGTGCTCTGCTATAGTTGAGCAAAGGAGGGGGAAGGAACAATTTTAAAAAAGGGGTTCGTGAGTTGAAGTAAGGATTGTGAAGAAAACACTTTAAAGGCAAAACAGGCTCAAAAACTTAAAAGATATAAAGAAAAAAAATCATTAACAGAATCAAATGAGAATTAATTTTAAGAGCCTCTTTAGAACATCTTTCACCCCACCCCCCAGCCCTTCTTTCTTTCCCACTGACAGCACAGAGAGGCAAAACACGGGGTTTTTAGTCAGTTTATCGCTTCTGAAAAATCTTCCTTCAGTTCGCTTGTGGAGAGGAGTCTCTTTTGCTATGCTGTGGGATCCTTCCCATGGGAGACAGTTCTCTGTGAAATTCTCTAACACAGTTATAATTTTCATGAGTAGCAGTCACGCCCAAACCTGCTGCAGCATGAGTCCCTCCCATGGGCAGAGCTATCTTCCCACAGCTGTTTTTTTTGTGGGCCATTATTTCATGGGGTGCACTTTTTAAGGATGAGCTGCCCTAGTACAAAAGTAAGGGTCCTCCTCCTCTGTCTCTGGAAGCAAGGGTTCTCTCTCTCTCTGTTCAGGCCTCTCACCAGATTACAACTTTTCATCATCCACACGCTCCAGTGCAAGTACTTTTTTCTCAGTGGGCTGCAGTTGACTGCTGCATCCGCCCATGCACTACATGAATTACAGAGAAACAGGTTGTTGTATTCTAGTCCTCTTCACAGCTTGCAGCAGAATCTCACCTCCAACACCCAGAACACCTCCTCCTCCCCTCCCTCCTTTTCACCAGCCTTAGTGTCACCTTTTTGTTCTCCCTCCATGTTTTCACTTTTTCCTTTTCTCTGACTTGGGAGAGAATTTGTGTCTGTAGGTTTCTTTATTATCAAATTCTGTCAACTGGAAAGTTTTTATAGAATGGTCCCCGCCAGTGCTGTGGGAGCTGCGCCAGCTGCCACAGTGCTGGCTCCATTCAGCACCTCTCCACATGCAGGCTGCTGAAAAGGAAAAGCTGCTGCCACCACTTCTGGCCTTCTGTCTGCAGCATGGCTGGCTAAAAGCATCTAAGCAAGTAAAGTTCATTGCAAGCTGTGCTGAGATGGCAGCAGCCACGTGGCACTGCCCTGGCTGTGTGACTTGAGCGTGTGGACACTCCTGGACCAGGATAGTGGTGGGCACTCCTGGCCTCAAGTGCTCCCAGCCTCAGCTTCGGGGCCACCTGTAGTGCCAGGATGGCCCCTGGTGGCACGGCCCAACTGAGCCCTCCTGGGAAGGGGACCAGGGGCACCCCCTCAGGAAGGGGACCAGCAGCCCCCGCACTGCCCCGTCCAAGGAGAGGGAGAAAGGGGAATTGCCTGCCTTTTCCCGTCTTAAATATGTCGTCACAGAGGTGTTGCTAACTTTTCTAATTGGGCCAGCCGACGTCATTCTTCAGAGCCTTTAGAGATTGGCTCCGCTGGACAGAGTAGAACTTTTGAGGAGCTTCTGTCTCAGAAGTAGCCTCTGGCTTCCTCCATCCCCACTAAAAACCAAGTTGTGTTATCCTAACACAGTAAGAAAAAAAACTATGCATATTCAGATGAGTCAGTGGTGAATATGAGTAATCTTCAAGAGGGAACCACTTGCAGAGAATATTCACATTTAATACTGTGTACCATAAATTTATTTTTCTTCAAGACCTTTCCAAGTTGTTGGCCTTATCTTTTCATACATAGGAAAAGAAATCACAATCTTTATTGTATTGGGGATTTTTTATATATATGAATTTTTAGGGCTATGTTCAGGGAAATATCTCAGGAATATTTATTAGCTTCAGAGAGAGGTCTTCAGACATGCACCTTATTGATTGCAAATGTTTTTTACTTTGCCATGTTTTATTCTTTTCTCCCCTAGTAAGCCCACTGTAAGAGCACAGATGTGAGAACTGAGTTTACTAATCTCCCACTCTGATCTGATCAAAATGAATATTGATTTTGTTCATTCTGATAGGAGAAGTTCTACAGAATGCTTATGCAAAAACATGAGAGGGAGGTAAAAGCAGCTTTGAAAGCAATCACACTAGTCTAAGCTACCAATTGCAGGATCAAGTTGGGGATCTTCATCATCACAACTCACCTGTCCTCTCTTGAGTCAGGGTGGAGTCACATCATCCAGACCAGTAACAGGAGCCAGGAGATTTGATGGATCCCTGATTTGAATGGACAAGTGTTGGTGGTTTTCTATTAGAATATTATTGTTTTCTGTAGAAGTTTTAAACATTTGTCCACTGTTGGGTTTATACCTCCCCTAAAAGATGCTATATGGGCCACATTTTCCTTTTTAAGCAAGTTTTTGAGATACAGTGATCAGTGCCCTCCCCGACAATAGACAGTACCAGACAGCTTCCTGTGCCACACTGACTGCAAGGAACCCCTTTTCCACAGAAGACAGTCTCTTTCCCTGCACCCTGCAATGACATGAGGTGGTATAGAATAATCTCCAGGCCCTATCCATGGGCCCTCCTGGCTACTGAAAAAATGAACCCTGTCCTGGCCAGAGCCAGGACACTGTCACAGAAGGCCTCTAGGTCAGTCAGACATGATTTGCTCTTAGCGAAGCCGTGCTGGTTTTCTTGGATCACCTCCTTGTCTTGCATGTGCCTTAATATGTCTTCCATGAGGATCTGCTCCATGACCTTCTGATGCACAGAGGTGAAGCTCAGAGGTCTGTATTTTCCTGACTCTGCTTTCTCCTCATTTTAAAAATAGGAGTGATGTTTCCTTTTACAATCACCAGGAACTTTTTCTTACTCTTCTGAATTTTCAAATATGATAAAGAGTAGCTTGGGAAAAGGACCAGGCAGTTCCCTCTGGACTCTGGGTTGCATGTCACCAGCCTGCATAGACTGATACCTGTTCCATTTCATCAGGTGGACAAAAACCTATGCTTGCTGTTGCTCCTGCAAGCCCATATAGAGGTTCAGGGGTAGATACTTGTTTTCACTTGGTTCCTTTGGATCAAATCTAAAAGAAGTCAAAGGCTATTACAGTCTTACATCTTTTAAAATAATTATTGAGTTTGAGATAGCTGATTTAATAACCGAATAATCAGGGAAACATTGTTGAAATAAAATCATAGGTATCCAAGGAACATCAGTTTTTGACAGCTTGGGAGAATAGTCTCAATAGTTCGTAAGTTCACCTTAGACCAGAATATCTATACCTCTTTGCCTTAATTTAGGAAAGCATTTGAATATATTTGAAGATACTTTTTTCAGGTGTCAGTGGCTATATTAAAATTATGGGAATATTGCAACATTTCAAGTTCCTGGATTCCAATCCATGCTTCAGGTGCAGTCGTCCTTTCATTTTCTTAGTGTGGCTTCACAGTTCCTAGTCTGTGTCAACCATCACCTGCCGCTGCAATTGAACCAAATCAGCCTCTCTGGTAAAAACAACAGAATATCAGAGAAAAAATAAAAAAAAGTCTTCTTTATCTGCAGTGCTATTCATGTGAATTCCTTAATGACAGTGTAGAAGACAACCGCAGTATTTCAACATGTATTTCCAACATCTATTGGAAATAGATTGGTTACTATTTTAGTTTAGATTAATGTGGTGGGTTGAGTGCCCATTAGAATTATTTACTCTTTTTTCTGCTGTGAGATAGGATTAGGAGAAAAGTAAAGCAGACTCAGACTTTAAAGGGTATAAAGAAAGCACATGGATGTAATCAATTGCAAAATAAATGTTTCTAAACCCAGAAAATACTACCTTTAATAAGCAAAAAAAAAATTCAGAATTATTATTAATATTCATATTATTTACAGATTTTGCTCTTAAAATGTCTTTTTGAATGGCTGTAAACCTAACACTGGAGAGACCATACCTGCAGTAATGTGTCTAGTTATGGTCTTACCTGTACCAGAAGGATGTGGACATAGAGGAGCAAATACAGTAAAAGGATATGAAAGTGGTGGAGGAACTGAAGCATCTGTCATATGAGGGGACTGATAGGGCTGGGATTGTTCAGGCAAGCAGTAGAGTCAGAAGGATCTTATCCAATGTGTAAACACATGATATGGGAAGTAAAGAGAGTGATGCCACACGCTTCTTGGTGATGCAGAGTGGCAAGGTGAAAGACAACAGGTGCCAACTGAAATACAGGAAATTCCTCAACACATGATTTTACTTCACTAAAGAAAAGACCTTTTCTCTGTGAGGGTTGTTGAGTGCTGGATTAGTGACCCAGGGAGGCCTTGAAGTATTCATCTTTAGAGATAGCTAGTCATGGTTGGAGTTGGAGCTCTGAGCTGTGCAACAGCAAGAATGTGAAACTGGACATGCAAGTGAATTGTATTTTCAGTACAGAAGGGCATGATTTGTCCATTTCTGTAAAGAAGGAAATACATTATGTAATTGTATGGGAAATGTATATGGTTTGTAAGCTGAATGTAGATTGAGCCCACACTGTATGTTATTTACAGCTGATATGGGGATGTTGAAGGATTGCTATACCAACCATTTGCTGTCTGACTTTTCATTATATGACTGAAAAAAGTGAGGTTGCATTTTTGCTATTTTGTCAGTCTAAGAAAGGGTCTTATCTTTCCTAAGAAAAAAATTGTAATAATTACTTGTGCAGTAAAATGAGAATCTCAAATGGTTATGATCCTGTGAAAATGTAAGGTAGGAGCTCTGGTAGAAATTAATAAAAACTAATACCAATTTCCCAAATATTGTTTCGTAGACTAAGACGTTGTGATGATACGTGAAGAATAAGGTTGTTATTTGTCTAGTTATTTGCATGAGGACTCTAATTTTCCAAATGAGCAATTCCATTAGCTATCCTAGAGTCTCTGTAAGATGTTTTTTCTTGTGCAAGTTGCAAAGGGAGTAATTCATGCTGGGCTTTTGTTCTTGGAAAATTAATGTTAGGCTTGACATTGTTGTTGGATTGTTTGTTTTCAGGAAATTTACTCCATTTTATGATGCATTTTAAAAGTTTGTTTCAAGACACTTAGCCAAGACTCCTTTTGGCACTTTTGCAATAAATAGATAGGGAAAGAAGTATCATAATGACAATAGCCATTTTGACAGTCATCACTGTCGAAAGAGGAGAGCAACTAAGAATACAGTCTAATTTAATTTATACTCAGAGCTATGATAGTATTTAGTAATCCCTGTCCCCTGTGAAGTCATAATTATTCCACTGCAGCAGCCATCCTTTCCTCTTTCCTCCTGCCTCTCCTGAAAATATTGGGAAGGGTAGTACGGTAATTCCACCTACTCCAAATGTATGGTGATGTTGAAGGGATATATCTTTCTGTGTTATTCACATCAACCTTTGCCAGGCAAACACAGAGGGCATATTTTAAAAGCCTTTGCACAGCACCTGAGGGGTGACAGAGACAATATTGTCATGCAGGAAAATGTTTCTGTGAAAATCTAGCTTTTAATTTATTTTATCCCATGTTGAATCAAACTCATGGATTAAGATACATGTGATTAAAATCAGCTTATAAAGGTTGGATTTGGCTAGAATGGTATTACGTCAAGATAATGACCAAGTGAGGATCACTGGAAGGCATTTTTGCTCTCACATTTTAAGTTCTTTGTCATGATGATCATTGGCCTCTGTTGGAAGCGAATTGTTCAACTTAAAATACAAATATTTTTCTAAGTTATTCTATATAAATCTAAGAAAACAGTAATAGTATTGTGGCAACCTGAGACAGCGCCTAGTCCTGCAGGACCTCGTCACTGAGTGACACGTTCCTGTGTCCTTGTCTTGATCTCTCGGGTTTGGTTTCTCACCCAAGATTCAGGTTGTTAAAAGTCCTTGGCCTCTAAAAGCCCTGAGCCACGTCACAAGAAAGAAGCGGAGTCTCCAAGGCCTTGTTTTCGGGTTTCTCGTGTTGTTTATGATTTGATATCTCAGAATTCTCTCCGCACCCAGCCGAGGTCCGGACAGCGGCTGGGACACGAGGCGACAGCCCCCCAGTGGGGCATTGCTTTGCTCTTATACAGATAACTACGTGTCCATTATTTACAATTTTGTGCCAATGTCTAGTGCCTGTACTAGAAGGGTCATTTCTACCTTGACCCAATCCCCTCAAACTACTTTGTGCCATCATCACCTCAGAATATGGAGGATGAGGAAGAAGGAGAAGAACCTAGGGCAACACCCTAAATCCTCCATCTTGTCCCCCACTTACCTCTATTCTAAGAACCCTAAACTACAAAAGTTTTCACCCCATGCTGTGCTAAGCTACTATTTTCACACCTTTGAGGTTTGTAATTCCTCTCTCAGTGTTGGAATCCTCTCTCCACACAAGAGCCTTTCTGGGCTCTGTGCCAAGGTCTGCAAACTCCCTGGACTGGCTCCACACCCCCCTGTCCAGGGTTCACACTGCCTTCCTTGGGTCCCAGGTCATCCAAAGGGGTGCCCTGGACTCCGACATTTATCTTTTCTCTTCCCATGGTAGACCACTTATGAGTGAGCTCAGGTAATGTGATCACTGAGTAAGTCCTCTCACACCCAGGAGAACACCACTCAGTTTTCACTAACTTACATGACAGGTCTTGTGATGTAGTCACTGTGAAGTAAAGATGCCTTTGTTGGGGTGAGGATTTGAACAGAGATTTAGTGAGCCCAGATGTGTCACATTGTTTTCTGGTTCTTTGTCTTATTTCCTCATGTGAGCAGCTGCTTTTATGGGTGTGTGGTTGGCATGCTCTGAAAATTGTTGTAATGCATGTTTTAGGTTTTTGAATTTGTATTGGTATTTTGTTATTTGTTTGTAATGGTATATTCCTTTCACCCCCCCATTCCTACCCCTGAATACACCTGGTTTCCCCCTGATGTAACCACACCCCTTCCCTTTTGCAATTGGCCCAGTGTTCCCCTCCCAGGCTGCAACCTGAGAAAGGGGGACAAAAAGGCCGAGCACATGTTCTGACCTGTTCTGGCTTCCAGTTGTGGCTCCCGAGCACATGCTTTGGCAAGTGCTCTCCTGCACATGGAGCCACAGAAATAAACACCTTTACCTACCCAAGCCAGGACCCACTTCTTCATTTCCAAGCCTCATCCAAGCTTTCAGCCAGCTATTTGGAGGACCCACAAACTGCTATAAATTGTCCTGGGGGACTGCTAGCTGGCAAAAGCACCCCCATCGAACAAGCCACTTTAGAAAATGATTCATTTAGGTCATACTGAGACATATGGGACAAAAGAAATCATTACGAGAACATGTTGCTGCTACTGATGCTCTGACATGCTCAACAAGTCAGGCACAGAAGTTGGCCAAACCATTGGAACAAAAATGCTTTATATCCTATGGAACAAAATATTTTCCCCTAATTTTATTTTGTAAGCATTTGGATTCTTTCAGTGTTTCTCCATCAGCTAAGCAAAAAATGCATTGACATTCTCACCATTTATGGTTTGATCTGCGTATGTTTCAGTCAGCGAAGATAGCATCCAGCAAAAAATGTGCTGCATGTGCAAAAAATTGTTAACAAAACATTAATTACTTGGATATGTAAAATAGAAGCCATCGCACATACGCAATTGCACTTTAGCGATCCTTAGTTTCAATATGTGTTAGAAATTAATTCTGGTGGAAGTGTATCACAGTTGCTGATAGCTATCTGATTTATGCATATGTTGTCTTGCCAATGCAGCATCAAGCTGTAAAGAAAGTGTTTCTTTGGTCAGTATTTCATTTTCATAAGGGCTAACATTAGTGTTAGCCCATTAGCAGGATTATAAAACTTGAAACATGCATGGTAATAAATCTTCTCCAATTACTGAGTTGTAAAATCATCTTACTGGTAATTTCAGTGCAGTGGCTCACTCACTGATTAGAGAATGCATCCTTCTTTGTAAATAGAGCAGAGATTGCCTAAGGCTGGGTCCACCTGCAGAGGGAGAGGTTGTCCAAGTGAAATGGCCCGATGGAAAACTGTATGGTGCAAAGTATCTGGGAACAAATACAGTTCACATGTATCAGGTGAGTATCTATGTTTTATTACCATGTGCTTGCTTTTCAGATGTCTTTATTGTAAATCGCTCCTTTGGCTTGAGCATTGGAGTCGCCAGCCACACCTTCAAAGATGAAGAAGACTGAAGTGTGAACTCTTATTGTAACTGTTACTACACTTTAACCAATATATAACTTTCTAACCTAGTAGCAAGTGCTGTGCACTGTTTGGGAGATAGGTTTCACATGGTTTTACAAAATCAAGAAAATTACTTGCTTTCTAAGAGCTCAGGCAAACAGGTGGAACATTAAGATTGAAAGATAACATTTGTTGTTTTCTGCAGGTTATTTACTTTGATTTGATATCAGCTAATTATACGATTAATGACACAAAATTGAGTATTGGTGTGAGCCTGCAATGAACCTGAGGCATTTCATAAGAGGTCGGAAGGGAGAACAGTAAGAAGAACATAACATTCATTTGTCTGAGGCATTTTTGAATTAATTAATCTAAGGAGCATTTTATCCTCAGCAAAGGCAAAAGGGAACTGAACACTGAAGGCAAAGATAAAAAGCTGACTTCTGATTTCAGAGTAACAATTGCTAGTTTTTTTATGGGCCTGCCTTTGAGAAAAATCAGTCAGCAGCTTTGAGTACCCAAGTGAATGGTAGAAACTGCAATAAAACAATCACAATAATAATAGCACTTCTGAAAGAATAAGAATCTAGATACATTTCTTTTATATATATGTAATCATTTTCACTTATGTAACTCTTTTCATCAGAGGGCCTCACATTACTGTACCAAAATGGGAAATTTACTATTATATCTCTAGATAAATTAAGGCACAGAGAAGCTGAATTACTTGCTGCATTGACCTTCTCACTTTGCCAATGACTTGCAATCGAATTCAAGTCCTCAAATGTCTAAAGCCTTGAGCTAGTCTCTAAATCTTACCTCTTCTGTTATATTGAGCAGCTGTATTATGTTGTGAAGGTGGAAAGTTCTTTATAAAGTATGAAGATTATTTTCTATAGTAACATTAATCTTCAAATCATTTAATCTTTTGAACAGCTAGTCTTCTGAGGAATACTGTGAGGTTAATTAGATGAATGTAGTTGTCTTTCGTATTTGAGGGAATTTGACACAGTCAAAACAAACAACTTTGTCTTACTTTAGACCTCTTGAACAAGGAGTTTTGTTTAAGGAAAATGGATAAGCATGTGAAAGCTCAGCAAGATTTAGAGTTCCGCAGCATAGCAAACATAAATTCCTATAAATTGCCTTTAACAACCCCTGTCATGGGGGGAAATGACAAAGTTTAAAGATTAGAGGGAGTCCATTCCATACATAGAACTATAAAGACAAGCAAGTATTTTGTCTGATAATAGAAGAGGCTGCCTGTGGTCACAGATTACAAAATGTTTATGTCAGGGAAGGTGCAAGATATATCAGTAGTTCTTCCTCTGGTCTTTCTAAACAGTGTCTAAAAGCTCCCAGGACTCACACATACACAAAGGTTTATTTTCATCTGGTGTTATCTGTGTTGCACCTTTGAGATTCTCTTACCCAGTCTTTTGTGTGATTTCTCAGATGTCATGAGGCAAATCTGTTTTTGTTGGAAAACTCTGTGAATTTTCCTCATGTTCATCAGATATTTGTACCCAATGTGGCAGTACTTGAGCACACAGGAGCTATGACACAATGCACCAGAATTTGTGTCATTTGTCAGCCAGTATCCTACACAATGCCTAAGCAGAGCTAAACCTGCCAAATTAAGCAGGTGCTCAAGTGAAATTATTAATGAATCTACATCTGATTTCTTGATGATTTCTGATATTGAGGTTCACAATTGAGTTAGAGTTTATTAAATTATCTATTCACTCCATTAATTGCTTTCTAACAGCTTTCCCTTTAATTTATGATTTTCTTATGGAAGAAAATTTCATGAAGATAGTAACATATCATGCAAACACAGTACAGCAGCACAATCCAAGTGAAATAACTTACTTGATTAAATTGATGATTTGAAATGTAGGATCTGCAATCTGAATTGAATTGAAGTTATTAGAGATGATGGATTTATATTTTGCATGAATCATGATACTGTTGAAAATCTTAGAGAAGCTGTTGCTGTGTTTACTATCAAGTGTAGGCAAGTTATTTCCAGTGTGATATGCTGGACTATACCTGCAGAACTTCCACTTACTCTTCATTGTAAATGTGCACTATATTTCATACTGCAAGTGTGACAGATTCTCTGGTATGGAGCATTTGCATCCTACTGCACACTGTGAGTAAAAACAAATATACTGACCATTTAAGAAGAGATTTTCTTATCACATGGAGTGTCAGAGTTAATTTCCTACTCAGTTTTTTCACCAGGGGTGCAAAAAACATTATTACAAACTGTATTACACAAAAACATTACCAAATGTATTGTGCAGGAAGGAGCAGGAATAGTAGAAAGACTGTTCCTGCATCCTGGATTACCATCATTTAATTAAACAAGCTTAAGGCAAATTGACCTTTAAGTTCCTCTAATATACTGCTAACAGAGTAGGCTTATGAGGTTAAGTAACAGGAGCAGAGAGTAGTAAAGATGACTCTTGTGACTGTTGTCCATTTGTGTGCTCTATGCATTTTAAATGCATTCCGGATTTGTGCAGCCCTATTAGTTGCAGTGGAAAAAATATTTTTAAAGAAGTTAATAGATCATAGTCTGTATCCTGGCTTTTTAGAATGGATATATGGATTTTTCATATATTAATGTATGTTCACATATTCACATATTAATCTGACATATTCAGATATAGCAAGCTTTTAATTTGAATCTAAAAACCCAGTCCCATTTACAAGTTCAAATGCATGATTTTTCAGTTTTATCTGTAATAATACTCTCGATAAGTCTGTATTTTCCTATGTTTGTATTTGTGCTTATTCTTCTAGTCAGGTGTGCTGTTGTCATTCACACAGTCTCATTAAATCGCCTAAGGATGTAGACTGGGACTTGGGCCTTCTAATTTTACACCAAACTTTAAATTATAGTTTCTGTAGGAGCTAAACTGCCGTCACAGATAATAGCTGAAATTCATAACTGTTAGATGAAGTACTGAAATAGAGGAAAAAATCAGGAGCCACTGAAAAAGCTTAAATGCTTCAAAGCCTCAGCATTTTAACATTCCTCACACCTAGTTACATTTCCTTTCTCATTTTCTGCTAACGGGGTTCATATTGGATTAAATCTAAACCTAAGCATGATAAAGCTTTTCATCTTCTGAACAGAGCATTTAAAAGAAATTCCATCAGATTCAATAAAATTCTGTTAACTGGTATTTCCTTAGTTGTCACTCACACTTTCTTTTGACATGGTCTTCCTCAACCTTGAATCACAGGATGTTAAAATTAATTTTTTATTTATTAGAAGCAAGCAAAAAAATTAGAGATAAATAGAAATGACACGTCACTCCTGCAAAATAATATTGCCTGTCTTGTTACTGTTCAGCATTCCTAATCAAAAAATTTTACTTCATTATATATCTGTCCTTGCTGATTTTGAAGTCTCTTTGCTTAGATATTATTTTCAATGTAGGTATGTGTTGTAATTCCTAAGAAATAACATTTTTTATGTTTCAGCCTAATTTTGTGCTAAAACAGATAGCAAAATGTCTGTATATAAGTTTTCTTTACTTGCGTATGTTTTTTTATCTGGAAGCATTTCCAGATGAATATTTCCAGGAACTTCCTGCAAGAGTTAATTATTATTTTATTTTCAAATGCCCATTTTTTTCAATTAGGTGGAGTTTGAAGATGGTTCTCAAATAGTACTGAAGAGAGAAAAAATATATACACTGGATGAAGAGCTTCCTAAGAGAGTAAAAGCACGTTTAGTGAGTATTTGCTGATGCTAAGCTCTCCCTATATGTATGCTCAGAAGACAATAACACTATACTTAGATTTATTTTAGATTTTCAGTTTAAACAGATTCGTATTTTGTGAAGCCAGTGCTATTAAGAGTGGCTAAATCAGCCCAATTAGGAGATGTGTCCATTTGCTAGTGAGATGGTTAGTTGTTCTTCCAGTACAGGAAAATGCTGTTGTCAGAAATAATTATTTTCTCCTAAATGGGACATTGTGTTCGTCTGATCTGTCAGATCAGGAATGTTCAAGTTAGTAAATACTTAAATTGACAGACACGCTGTTCTTTCAGTGTGCTTGTAACAGGTATAGTTTTTTAAAAACTTTCCAGTTTATCAGAGCTTTGTGATTTTAAAAGCCTTGATTTAATAAAAGGCAATTAACTTCTTGTAAGAAACAATGTAACTGATCAAACTCATTAACGTTGCTGGCAGGACTTAGCAGCATTTCACTAGCCTCTGGTTTAAAACCAAATCTTTGCTACTTTTTTAAAGTTTCCTGCTGTTTCAAACAACATCCACCAGCTACATTTTTATGTATGTAGGCCAAATGGAAAAGTGTTGAACCTCACAGAGAATGTAACTCTTAAAGGTTGAAAAGGGAAAGTTCTTCCATACATTTGTTGGAGGAGATGACTGTTTTTACCTGTCTTAAGACAGTTCTTTTTAATGCAAAGTGCACTGGTCACATATTCTGGGTTAAGAAACCTTTATGGCAGTGAATTTGGGATAAATGCACAAATCTTTCAGTGTCCTGACTAGAGTTAAGATATGTGTCTTGGAAAATGTTGAAAGAACCGTCTGATTATATTTAATGGGGTTTTTTATTATCCTTGGAGAGCATACCATTGCCATTTATTTTGTTTAGAATGCAAACCATTGCATTCTCAAAATAATAATAATAATGGGGTTGTACCATTGTTTTTAAAATTGATTTCTTAGATATCAATATTTCTTTTTATCTATTTATTTGTTTATTAACTTCATTAGGGAGTTAACTATAGTTTAAAAACATTAAATTTGGTCAGCTGTATAAAACACACCACAGTTGTTGTTGAGACCTCTGCATGATTTTCTGCTAGTGCCTTAAATTCTAGAAATGCATAGATAAGTCCTCAAGGCATGCCCAACACCTTCCCCTCCTCATGCTGAACACAGTGCAAGTTAAAGAGAGCCTATGATGCTGCTTCTGTCTATTGAAGTAAAAGACACCAGTTCCTTCTAAGTGATGTTTTTCTTTATCTTGAATTATCTTCATGACTCCAGCAGTGTAAGTTGGTCCAAAATATTTTGCCTCTGATTTTGCCCAAACAGCTTGCTGCTGTTCCACTGCTTTGTTATTGGGGATTCCCAACTGGTTTAAATTTGATGACAAGTGACCAAACTGTGACCCTCATCCTTTGCAAATTAGGCAGTGCCAGGTTTCTTTTCAGGCATCCATGAGATAGTACCTTGCATTTAAAACTTCCCTGAATAACAAAAGGTGGTGAATATTACATGATAACTGCTAGGATGAAATCTGCCAAACAGATGTGTCACTTTCATGTCACTGTTTTCTCATATAGAATTAGCATGACTTGTGATCCCTGGATAAAATCCAGACTAACAACAGGTGTTAGTTACATATTTCCAAGGAACACTACAGACATAGAGAATTTAATACTGAATAGGACATGCAAAATACGGAAAGGTAAAATTTGTATGTATGTGTAATTACTGTCTGGTTTTAGTCTACAGCTTCTGACATGAGATTTGAAGACACATTTTATGGAGAAGATATTATCTTGGGAGAGAAGAAAAGGCAGAGGGTATTGAGTTCTCGCTTTAAGAATGAATATGTGGATGATCCAGGATACCGCACCTTCTTAAAAAGCTCATTCCAGAAGAAAGGCCAGAAGGGAATGTAAAGGAAATGAGAGAAGAGAGAGGGTTCCTGATTAAAAAGCATGCAGCTTTATTTGCAGTTGGGTTTTTTTTAATTGAACACTCCATTTTACAGTTAACTAATCCATACACCAGCCTTGTAATCTGAAGTTGAGTTCTGATTTGATCAGTTAAGGTATTTAAGAATTTGTAGTATTTTGTATTATAAAACCAGGGGGAAAACCAAGAGAGATTACTAAATGATATGCTGAAGAAAAGTTTCAATCCTGCTCTCATTGAAATAAGTGGTAAAATTCCCTTTGAATTCTTTGACTCACAATTCTGAGAAGGAGACATTTTAGTAAACAGAGACAATGTCAATGGCTCACTTTTTCTCTGCACACAGGAAAGGACATGAAGTTTAAAAAATAAAGTTTTTATAAAACATTTTTAAAACCCAGATTTGTACAGTACTGAGACCAATAAGGCTGTACTTTGTACGGTGCTTTTACATTTTTATGTCACTACTGTTTTCAGTAGGATTTGATGTGTACTCAGCTATTAGATATTTTTGGCTTATGAGACAGGTATCTTCAGCACAGCAAGGATATTTTGTATATTTAAAGAGACAGATTTTGGCAGATATTTTTAGACATTTTTCATAAAGTCTACTAAAACCAGCTATTTGTAAAATAAAAATTTCTTCCACTGTGTGTATGAAAATTAGAGTTTAAATATATCTGCTTAACAGCCTAGTTTTGAATGCATATATTATGGCTTTTATTTTGAAATAATGCTTTAGTAATGTAATAATGTTTTAAAATAAATAAATACTTTACTACAATTGCAACATTTTTCCTGTTGATGTGATTTTGAACCCTATTTTTTCATACCTATAGGAGTCAAGAATATATGCCATGTTTTCCTGAACACAACAGAATATACACACAGTCAGTCACATAGCTTAGTGTTAAAATGCATAGTTAAAAAGTACTGTATTTGCATTTCTGGTCTTTCTGTTTCTCTTCAGTCTTTGGGATATTGACCTTTTTGGATGTTTCACATAAAGCAGAAAGTCTGAATTTGTCTGAAAACTTGGGTTTGTGAACCTAGAAGAGACCATTGTCAAAATGACATCATCTGTTTTTTATAAATTGGACAGTCAGCAGTATTTCTGACTGTCTGCCACAGGAAAAAGAGCCCTCCAAAATCCAATTTAAATCCAAGCACTGCTGTTTCTAGGGTTCTGCTTGCAAAAAACCTGAATATATGGACCCAAAGATTTTTTTCTGTACAAAACCCCAGTCCTTTACATACTGAGGCATACAGATCTTTGTTTCACTGAAGCCCTTCTGTGATTATTCTTATTTTTTCAAGCAGACAGTAAAATCTTTTCAATTGCTATGTGACACCTCAAGTGACAGTGTAAGTTTTCTGTGTTACATTAACTATCTTTTCTTGTACCATGAAATCACTCAAAATCCCTTTACTCTAAGAAATTGCTTAGCTGTGACAATTGGAATGTATATCTAATTGATAACACTTTCTCTAAAGGCACTGGGTTGTGGTGGATGCTGTCTGGCATATTTCACAGTATCAGAGCTCTTTTTGGTATTGTAAAGAAAAGATAAAAACTAATGATAAATTTGCAAAACGCAAGATTGCTGCTGCCTTCTACAGTTATGTGCAGCTGATAATCATGTTGTGTGGGGTTTGTGTGACTGGGTTTTTGTAGTGGGGTCTACAGGGGTGGCTGCTGTGAGAAGCTGCTGGTAGCTTCCAGCAGAGCTAATGCCCGCCGGCTCCAGGACAGACCCATGCTGGATCAGGCTGTCCCTGAAAGACTGTACCCTGTGGAAGAGTGACACACAGTACAGCAGTTTGTGGGGAGCTGTTGTTGCCCGTGGGATGAGCTCACACTGGAGAAGTTCATAGATAGCTGTCTCCTGTGGGAGAGACCCCGTGTTGGAACAGACTCCTCTCCCTGAGCAGTGGTAGGAACAATGGGTGATGAACTGACCATTAGCCCGATTCACTGTCACCCTGTACTTCTGGGGGGAAGGACGGGGAGCCCAAGAAAGAGGGAGACATAGGAAGAAGGTGTTTCTAGCATTTGATTTTACTTCTCATTTTCCTTCTCTGATTTTGTTAGTAATAAATTCAGTTAATAGCCCCAGATTGTCTTGTTTTACCTGGGATGGTATTTGGTTTGTAATCTCTCCCTGTCCTTAACTCATTAACTTTTCATTCATTAACTTCTCCCTGTCCAGATACGGAGCTGACAGACAGAGTGGCTTTGGTGGGTGCCTGGCACTCAGCCAGGATCAACCCACTACACCGAATTACTGGTGCTTAGTTTCAAAATACTGTGGTCTGTAGTAAGAAAGCTTTTATAATCTTCCATGAAGGTTCAAAACAACTATGACATTACTAAATGGTTAAATACATATTAAAATACTTTGTAATGGGGTATGTGATGCTATGTGGTACAAGACAGGCTAGAAATCAAATGCATGTTCTTTGCCTGGATCTGATATGACCTGTTATGACACCATGAATAAACCGCTCATTTCTGTAGAGTGGATCTTTCTCTTCAAGATCCTTGAAATTTGCTGACTAAAGGGTTGCAAATTTATTTTTTAAGGATTCATATGAAAAGTTGGGTTGTTTCCTCTTCTACCTTTCATGAAGAAGATCCTTACTTTGGAAGTTCTCAAAGGCACTGACATTATTTCAGACATTTGTAAGGTACTAGAAAATACTTCTAAGTAAATGAAAAGTGTAATTGTCATCATTGCAATTTCATGCCTCCTGTTTCAGGCCCCTTAGTCTGCAAACTGGATTGGCTAAACAACTAGCCTAGAAAGACACTTCCTGTTCCCTTACAATTCCTGAAAAACCACATTTTTCTGTTCCACAACAGATACTGTTATGGACCTTTCAGGTAAATGAGAGAGAGAGAGAATACATTGGTGTGGAATGCTCTGGGAAACCAGGAGCTTGCCACAAACTGAATCAGGTAGACGGACACCAAAACAGGGTTGCTTGTTATCCATGTAACCAATTCTCAATAGCCAATTTCTCTGGTAAAACATTTGTGTATTACTTTTCTCCTGGTGTTAGAGACATACATCTTTCCTAGTGAAAAAGCATGCCAGCATTCATGACCATTTCAATTACAGTGTCTGTGTGAGGAAGCGTGCAGGAGGCTAGGAAGAGTGAAGCCCTGTTAAAGACTGGCGAACTGAATTGGCATGGTATTCCTAGGAGTATAAAAGACCCCAAAACCCAAAAAAAAGCCCCAAAATTGAATGTTAATAGCAAGAGAGCACAGTATGCTTCAGGATAGGATGGACCATGTTCTTTCTATTGCCTTATACCTATGAGAATAAAGTAGCTGTTCTGTATAGTTTTAAGTCCTGAAGGTCATGGGTGAGAACACAAAGTAGTGGTTTGGTCAGGATACATTAAAATTATTTTTATTCTCTCTCATCTGAAAAATATCAAGGAAGAATCTGAAGTGCTTCAGTTTATGCTGGCTTGTGAAGTAGAATGCTTTAATGCTATGACTCTGATTTCCACAGCTATAAGTAAGGTCTGATAAAATCAAATTACCAGAATTAGATAGAAATTAGATTACTTCTTTTGAATCCTATTTGCTATTGTATTTCTATAGCAAAGCAATTTTGTTGATGCTTAATAGGAGTCCTGCAATATATTGTGTTGTGCTACAGTGGTTAAAAATTTTCAATTAAAGAGAGTAATAATAGAAGATTTCCTACAAAATATTTTTGCTTTGAAGCTTGTTTATACTTTCCAAATGTGATGCAAGTGAACAGCAATGTTTTGTAGAGAACTTAATATTATTAGGCAAAATAGAGCCAGGTAAAAGCTGTCCCTTCTTACGCAGTTCCACTCTTTCTGATTTTGTGAAATGTTTCCCAATGTAGAAGATATTATAGAGAAAATAACTGATAATCTACATTCTGCGTGAATGATGAATAATAACAAAATGTTTTTTATTTGTGCTAAATAGCAAATACATGTATTTCCTTCTCAGTAAGCAAATACATATATTTATATGTGTATTACAAATATATATATTTGCTCCTGCCACCTCTGTTTAGTGGCACAATCACAACTATTAACTTTGATAGTAGATGAAGGCAAAATTATAATTTCACTTACTGTTTTCTTCAGTCTTAATTTTTTTAGTGGTTTTTCTGTTTCTTGTTAGCCAGCTGAAGTATTTAATGGCAGTGTTCAACAGCACAGTAGTAGGAGAGAAAGCTTAAGTAGGCTGGGCAAGAGGAATCTTCCCTGCACATGTGCACAAAAGGCACATCCATCTCTTTTAAAAATTGCAGAACTATCTGATAGATTTATCACACACCATCACATTTCAAAAGCCATCTCTGGGGCTTCTAGTCTTGAATTCCAAATGCCTTAGATAGCATTTTTCTCTGACACATCTAGCAAAAAGAAAATGATGATGTTATGGTAGGGCATAAAAGTTTTACTGGAGTTCATCTCAGCTGTTGTATATACAGTCTACTCAGTTATAACTTCACTGTTACTGAAGTCCTACAGCCATCCTGCTGTTATTCTCAACACTTAAATGTATTTCCTCTAAACTTAGATTTGTAGGCGGAGCTGGTAGCTGCTAAAACTTATGTAAGAGCCTGTTTTGAGTTACTAAAAACTTTGGCAATTTAGATATCCTACAGCTGAAATATTTCTGTGCAGGTTCATGCCTGAAAAAGTCAGAAAACTTTATCTCAAGCAGTTTGGTTTTTCGGAATGATTTTGAAGAGGAGGATTAAGTATTAAAAAATCATCCTCCTATCTGTCCCGAAGTTTCCCTTTATTTGACAACCTCTCTGGTTGTTTTATACAGTGAAAGTTGAAGTGAGTCCCTTTATACAGGGACCTGCTGGTGAATGACTGAAAGAGTGATTCCCATTAGACTTTAGAGATAGGTTTGTGAAAAGTGTTTCTGTGGATGTGCTGTCATTTGACTGAGCTCATAAACCAGTCTGTGGCTGCGGCTCTGAGGTAAACTCTTAGACGAGCCTGTACCAGTTCAGGGCTCGTTCCACCACAGTGCCCTTCTGCAGTGAGGGACTAAGCTGTTGCATGCACTGCCACCACAGCTCAGCACTGGCGTTGCAGTCTGGGAGAGCCTTTTGTCCTTTTCTTGTTCACCCTAGTTATTTCAGTGGAACACAGAGGTGAGCTTGTTTGTTCTCCATGGCCTGCTATAGTTGCTGCTGTATTGAAAAACAGGATCGAAACAAATAAACAAACAAAAACCCAAACAAGAAAAATAAAGAACCCCAAAAACTGCTTCAATACAAAAGTGTTAAAATGTTGTTGGCAAATATGGAGAATTCATGGAGCTGGAAGGAGAAGAAATAGGGGGACCAGATTCCTAAAAAGAGATTTGATCACAGTCTGCAGAATCCAGGATGCCTGAGGGTCAAATTTCTTGTGGTGTAAGCAAATGGCTGGGAAATGTACCAGCAAATTACTGAATGATTGCCTTTAGGAACAGCTATCTATTCCTGATGCCAATTACTGCATGAACTCAAGGAGCGGTTATCTCTATTCTCCTAAGGATCTGATCCTTCTGTACAGATGGGAAGTCAGTTATATGGCATGAGATTTTAATTTTTTTTCCCAGATTGGTTACTAGAAAAAAAACAGGTTTTGTGTTTGAGTGCTTTTAAATTACTATGCTAGAGTTAAGGATGCAAAATATGAAGTATACAGCCAATGCCAAAATTTTCCCAGAAGATACATAATGCTTTAAACTTCCTCATATGTTCCTTACAGATCCAGTCACTAGAGGAACTGTAGGAAAGAATCACCATAATGACTGTCTGGAATACACAGGAGTTAAAAGCAAGGAAGAATAGAGATGAAGCACTGCATTCCCAAAGGCGTTTTTTTGGCACAGTACTAACATTTGATGGCAATGTCATGCTACATTACTGAGGAGAAAAGGCTCAAGGAACAATGTAACAGAATGAAATTATCTTTGAGAAGCTTCCATATCTAAAGTTGTCCATTGCAATCCACCTCTTCTTTCTGTGTCAGCATATGAAGCGTACATAATAAAAAAAGATGCTAATCTCGGTGCAGTACTGGTGTGGCAACCAAGGGAGACTTGCATGACCCTGTTATTTTTCTTTGAGTCCTATTAGGAGAATAAAAGCAGGAACAGGTGAATTCATTATTTATTATCTTTTAGCTGTAAAGAGAAAGGAGCAGATAACAGTTTCTTTTTCCTATTGGTGGCATATTGAAATAGCAGTAAGGTAGATTTCTGTGCTGAATATCTCTTTTCGTTATTTCAAGTGTTCAGTCCTCTCAAAAGAAGGGATGGAGCCGTTCTGTTCTTTGCTTATCTAGTTTTCTATCTCCCACTGCAAAGTCCGCCACCAAAAAGCAGTCAAAAATGAGCTAAAATTCTTCCAGCTCCAAACACACAAATAGAAAAAAGGACAACTTCCAATATGGACAACCATATGGAGTCAAGATGCAAGGGACAGAGATCTCTGGAATGGGAAGGAGTTCAGTGTCTCGAGTGTGTCTCCATGCTCCTTCCATGGCCTTCTATCTACTGTAAGACTTGGCTTGAGATAGGCAGAATATGTTCTGCTTCACTTGTTCATGTGTAATGCCAGTATGGTCTGTAGATGGGGAGCAATGCTGTCTCAGATAACAAAATGGGTACTGACTACTGCATTTTGTAGACTACTGAATAAAGACATAGCTACAGGAAACAGTGGTGCCGTAGGCTAAAACCAGAAATTATTAGGTTTTCAATGCTCTCACCCGTGTCACCCACTGAAACAAAGCAACGCAGAACAGCATGTCATAGCAAGAGCTCACAGCTTTGATGCCATCGTCCTGTTTGATTTTGGGCAGGTCTCCAGAGATCATGTCTTTCCTTAGAGAAGTTAATGGATGTGAGACCATGTAAGCTGGTTCAGTAAAAGTATTTGAAAAATAAATGGAAGGTACACTGTTGAATAACACAAAGAGCTACATGAATGAAATTCTTCAGTAGCTCCTTTTGGCCAAGGCAAAGTCAAGCAGAGGCTACATGAGATAGTTGCTGTAACTGCTGTAACCTTTGCAAAAAGAACTTTAATCTGCAGGTATCGCAGTCTGGCTCAATGTGACTCCAGGTCCAGTCCAGCCAGGGGAGCGTGGCAAAAACAGAGAGTACGATGGAGTTGCCCAAAAAATGCAGAACTGTAATAGTGAAAATAACAAACACAGAACCTGCATGATCTGAGGGGCAACATCCAAAGACCAAGGGACTTGGGGAACTTAACAGTACATGGGGGTGTCTGAGGACAGGGGTCCAATCCCAAACATGGAACAGGAACATGACCTTATATGTAATGAATCCTGAACCAACTGAGAACCAGAACTAGAAACATGGTCTACTATGGAATGATTCTATTCCATACCAACTCCCATGGTTACACTCTTCTCAGCATAAACTTACCAGATACCTCCTTTTCAGTATCCTGCTTACCATGGTCTCAGGTTGAAGTCTCCTGCATAAGCCACTGAGGCTAATCCACTATGCATCAGAGCTACTTCAGTTCCCACATGCAGGATACCCCTGAGACAGTGGTGTAAGTATCACTGTGTGCTTAGAGAACAAGCAGGACCAAGACATAACCATGCATGCAGAAATTTTTCCCCAATATTTTGAAACACTAAAGGAGGATTTAAAACAACCATTGAGCTTTCCAAGATCTTTGTTGCCAAAGAAGGTGGATGTCAGATATGCAATAATAGTATTGTGCTACAGCACTCTAAGATTTTGGAATAATCAAAGAAGATTGTGTCACAGGAATATTCACCTGCTATTTGACTGGGCTTCCATTGCTGGGGACACTGACAAGTGCTGTATGGGCGCATATGGACCACAACCCCCACCCTGTATAAACATGTGATCTGAGTGCATTACTCTCAAGTTTCAGCACTTTGCTCTGTGGCACTCACCCAAAGCTATTAAACTATAGGCACTTTATAAAAACTGAACAAAAAAAAAAATCTGTCGTAGATATTTCTTTATTAAGTGCCCATCAAATGAACTGCTGAGATAGTAATGAGAAAATTCATGTCAATTAGTAATGTTTTAAAAAGACAGGAGAAACCAGTTGAGAAACCCCAGGAGGGTAATTATTTGTCATCTGAATTATTAATTTCATGATGTGTTTTAAGAGAAAGGACATGATAGCCACTAAAGGAGGAACACAATACTGGTATGTCAACACAATTGATTTCTCAGTGATTTAAACAAATTATCTTAATGACAAGTTAAAAAGTTTTCAGTTGAAAAGGAGATATTTCTTCTGGGCCAGTGGAAGGTCCTTCCTGGCTATGATTGCTAGGCAAGGAGTGACCAAAAGGGTCACTCTGTGCTGAATATCCCTTTTCGTTATTTCAAGTGTTCAGTCCTCTCAAAAGAGGTGCAGCTTACCAACTTTTTTCGCCATTTTTGCCATTTTTTACCAGATGCACTGGGATATATCACAGGTATACTCACCAGTTTCACAACTTCCCTGGCTTGTCTTCTCCCCCTCCTTGCCAGTCTCATGCCTTAGGAGTAAAAGATGAAAAGATAGTTCAAGTCTGAGACATGCATGTATCTACTCTTTTCATGGTGTTGTAGTGAAAGAACAGGTCTGAGTCCATAGCAATTTGTTTGACATGTCTGACAGTGCTTTAAATGAGGAAGGTCAAAAGTTTTCACTGAGAGTAACACCAGATTTTTCAAATGGAGAATGGGGACCAAAATTACTTGCTAAATGCTGTGTGGCACTAATGTGAGAGCTGACTGAGTGAAAGCTGCAAGTCTTTGCCCAATCAAAATTATGACAATACAGCAATTATAGCTTAGTTCTGCTATGAGAACAGTCTCTGGCATCCCCTTACTGTTGTCAGGCCATGTAATCCATTTTCTCTAGTGAATTATGTGGTATTCCCTATGGCAAGAATACTGCTTTGCATTTTGCTCCATTTCTTTTTATCTGGATTTTGTGTTTTATGCTTTGCATATAGCCCTTAGCCAATATAATTTCCTTGTAGGGTCTCTGCCTTCCTGTCTGGTGCACCCTCTCCCAGCAGGTCTTAACATGAAATGGGCAAGGTAGAATGGATGACTGAAAATATTCTTATTTTTTATACAGCTCTGTACATACTCCTGTACATGTAGTGTCTGTGGCAGACTCATCCTTAGTTTCTATCATGGGCTTGATTTTCTCCTGCCTTGCTGCATATTAATTAAGATTTTAAGTGTGCATTACATGCTGTACTCTGAATCTTTTGGAATTTTTTAGGGTGTGGTTCTGGGGTTAAGGTTCAGAGCAAAGTGGAAAAATCTCAAGAATTCTTGCTAAATCAGTACAGCACATGAATACCCTTCTTGTTTTTACCCTTTTAGTGTTTCTGTGTGTATACTGCAAGAATATCAATACATAACTGCATTAGAACTTGGCAACTTTCATGTAAAAAAATCAGTTTTGTAAAATTTTTGTTGTAAAAAACAACATGTATGATTAACAGGTTGATTTTTTTAACATTGATTTTACAGCTTGATATGAAAATATATCCAGAAAAAGCAAGTTTTTCCTTGTTACTTTCTATCACAAAACTTCATGAACTGAATGTTACAAAATTTATTCCCACATATCCATAGAAGGACCTAATTCTAAAGCAGAATTTTCATAAGAAAAGAGTAGCAGAAGAAAACCCAAATTCTGTGTCTGGACATTTGGAGCAGCAGCCTCTGAAGGTAAAATATACTTCTATGTGTACATTTTCAGATAAAATTCAGAACTTCAGAAACTCATCAGTAGTATAATCTTTTGAACTGAAAGTATTTTAGCAGCTTCCCCAGAGAGTTAATGAAAGCTGTGTTGGCATTCTATTTGATAGTGATTTTGTCATTAGCAGTCCTTTTAGATAAGGGATTATCTTAGTGACAAATGGTCACTTTTGCAGAAATAGAGCATTAATTTAGCTCCAGTTTCTAATTTTTGATTTGTCTTTACACATTAAATGCAGTAAATTACTCTCAGATGTGAGATCCATGACACAATACTGAGGTAGTTGAAGTTTTAATGAGACGTGTTCTGCAATCTAACACATATCCTTCAATAGTAACCTGCGTATCTTTACTCTAACCATGTAAGGCAGCTGTCTGAGTACCTTGTTTCAGGTGGATTGTTTCTGTTTGGAGGTTTTATTTGATTGATGATTTTTTGTTTGTTTGTTTGTTTGTTTGTTTATAGGAAAAGAGCTGACTGCTGCAGAAATAAGAAAACTATCTGAAAATAAAATATGATGGATTCCTGCAAAATAGGGTATCTCCTTTTGCTCTCAAGCTTTTAAAGTATTGAAATAAGAAAGGAGGAGGAGGTCTTATAGCACAGAAGAGGCTCTACTCAACCATACGTCACTGAAGAAATGAAATAATGCATAGGTCATAGAGGGAACCAAAGTATTTGGAATAAATGTTCACTGGATTTTAACTAGAATTTATGGATTCATAAAAGACTCTCTGCTCTGCAGCAAAATTAATCCTGATTATCTTCTTCTGAAGCAAAGTAAGGGAATACATATGCTTCTTAGTCCTATCTCTTCTAATCAATGTTTTTTTAGTGTAGAATTGGGCATTTCAGGTGCATAAATGGAAAGTAATTTTTTCTTGAATGACTGAAAATGCACACTCTAGAAAAGAAAGTATAAGGCAAGGTAATTCTTAATGGTTCTCTCCTTTCAGATTAGCTGGTAGATGCAATCATCAATTCTTTAGTCATGTAGGTTTAGTAAAAAAATTTTGAGAAAATGAGAGTGATCTCAATTAAGCCCTACAGACCTAAGGAATGTACTTAAACTACCTATTAAAAAACAAACAAACCACACCTTCAAAAAGTTGTCTTGTGACAGATAGGTCAATGCATGTCTAATTTTGAATGAAAGCCCATTTCTGTTTTCTTTTTTCCAGGCAATATGGAAACACACAATTTAGATAATTTGTGGCTTCAGAAATGCTGAAAATACCTTCAGTTAAAATGGAATGAAAATATCTCACCAAAGCTCGAAAGAAAGTTAAATCTCCTCTCTTAGGGAATGGTTTAAAGCTTAAATTGTAGTGGCTGGTGATGAATTGGAAGCTGTCCTTGCAGTGGCCAGTCATCACTCTGCTTTCTGTTCCTCTTGTGATTTGATTGTTGGTTGACTGGTGGCATGAAAAAAATATCTCCTTAATCTCATTGGGATTTAGTAAAATTGGATATATCCTTCAATGAAGTACAAGGAACATAGCCTTATATGAAAGCTTTTCGTAATTTTTAAAAAGAAGTCTCTGAAAACCTAATTTTAAAACAGACTTTTAGCTTAAATAGTCATTGAGGCAGTAAATGCTTCTTCCCCACCAGACTTGCAGGGACAGCTTCAGTTTTGCATTTGGGAGTAAACTATCAGACCCTGCTCAATAGTTAAGTCCCCACTCATGGTTATTTTTTAATAGCTTCTTTGATTTGTAAGCATTTTGGCATCAAATCAAACTGTTCTCATTACACAAGATGTGGCTCTCTACATTTGGATACAAAGTTACTACAAAGATATGGTGAACAGAGGGAGCTGCTTTCACCAAAGGAGAATTTTTCTTCCAAGCTTAGTTAGCGCGAAGAAGTACTTGTTCCCAGGGTGAATAGAAATCCTGAGCAGTTAATCATGAATAGTGTGACTGGAATATTACTTTCCAAGGGAGAATCCTGCCTAAGGAAGCCTGGCTGGATGTTAATAGCTGTGGCTTGGCTTTGCTGGCAGTTCCTGTGCTAATTAAAGTAACAACATGAAGATTTATAAAATGCACAATAAAGTCCTAAACACAGATGCCAACGGGGATGGAGATGATTTTAGTTGAAATCACACAGGTTACCAAGACAAGCTGGTAATAAATGACCCTGCAGAGATGCAATTTTAGTCCATAGCTTTTCCAGCCAGTTGAGGGGCAGCTCTCTTAAGATGAACAAAGTGCTGTGATATGCAGTGTGAAATCTCTGTTGCTGAAGGTCTTTAAGAAAATTTTAGACCAACATCTGTCTAAAATAATTCAGGAATAGCAAGACATGTTTTTAGGCAGGAGGTGTGTTTCTTCCTGCTGCAGTTTTGCACTGTAAAAAAATGGGTGCTTCAAAAACCTCAGACTGAATAAGGTTAGGTGTATGTAAGCTTTGATTATAGGGTAAGGACTATGGAGCAAGTTTACTGTGGTCAGAAAAGGAAAATATTCTCAGTAATAACATTAAGGAGACATTTGCCATGAAAATCCTTTTCTGGAAAACAGATAGGTTTCCATTTTATCTCCAAATGAAATCTATTTATGATGACTCTAGTTAAAAACATCTGAAGTTTTGTTTGTAAAATTTCATTGTCTTGCTAAAGAAGATGTCTGTATATTAATTCTGTGTAAATAAAACTATTCTGTAAGAGGAAAATAATTGGTAGATATTATATTTCAACTTTAATATGGCTGTACTACCACAGTACTACTATCTTGAATTTCAAATTAATTTAATTGAGTTCTAATGAATAAAATTAGTTGTCCTAGTGTAATTAAAATCTCAGCTGAATGGTTTAGCCAGTGAATATAATGGTAATTGTGGCTGGCTTGATCTTTCTGTTACCTGAGATTCTCAGCTGCATCTCTCCCTTTCCCTTTCCCCATGTAAAAGATAGTGAGTAACCCCAGAGGGTGGGTGCTGGAGCTGCTCTTTAGTGCTGCTCACTGTAGCAGACCCACTGCAGGACACGCAGTGAAATTTCACGCTAGTGAAATGAAAGACTGAAGAAACTAGCCTTTTACTGGAGGTAGGGTGGAGAAAAGTCAATGTTAATAATTGCACAGTGCTGAATGCTTTTTTATATCCTAAATAAAAACAGTGGCAGTATGATTCATTTGATACTTTGAGAACTGAACCTTCACAGCACTGGATAAGAAATAAATATATGAGCTCAGAGCCTGGTCATCTTTGTGAAAAGAATCTTTGTGATTTAATTTTCACAGAGAATCACAGAATGGTTTGGGTTGAAGGGGCCTTTAAAGATCATTTAGTCCAAGCCTCTGCCATAGGCAGGGACACCTTTCACTAGAACAGGTTGCTCAAAGCCCCATCCAGCTTGACCTGGAATGTTTTCAGGGATGGGGCATTTACAATACCTCTGGACATCCTGTTTCACACTTTCATTGCCATTATTATCATAGGATGTAATTTTTCCACCCTAACCATAGCAATGTAACAATTCCTCTGCTCTTCTCTACTTAGGGACATGTGCTTGGCTGCACTTAATGAAGACAGGTTCTAGAAGTATGAATATATATTGGATGTATCATTTGATTTCCTAAGTTTTGAAATGTTACCTTCTCATCATTTAATAATTTAATCAATCATTTAATAATGACAAACTCAGGAAGGGAAAGCCCTCCTCTGCCATCCAACCCCTCTAGCCTGCAAATATTAGCAATGCCTCAGAGGGCTATGTAAAAGGATTAATGACAAGAAAAGTAGTCTTGAACTCTGTTATAAATCTCCTATTCTGTCACTTTTTCTGTTTGGACACATCATACATCCTCTGTATGTAGGTTTTCCTTTGTTTATCAGGTCCTTTTCCTAGTATGACATAACCAACCAGACCAGTGCTATGCGACTGTGTGTCCTGCCTCAGACTCATCTGATCTTTGGTTTGCTGGCAAGCAGAGAGCTTTTCTGTGTTCTTGCACATGCAGTGAGATCACTTCATTAACCTTCCTTGCTGATTCTTTGGAAGGGTGCACTAGACCTGGGGCTGTACATTATTAGTCAGAAATTTTTTCCAATTTAAATCTTGAGGAAGTTGTATATCAGGAAGCTGTGGAGAGACATACTCTTGTCAGAACAGGATAAGGAGAATGAAGTAATACTCTTTGGTTTTTTGTTTGTTTTGTTTTGTTGGAGTTTTTTTGGGGGGAGGGTGTTTGAATATGCTGAATAAATAAATATGCTTGGAAGAAGTAATAAAGAAATTTTGCAGTTTAGGTAATGGCTGTGCCTTCTGTTATTTTCTGAAAGACAGGCCATAAGGCTGAATGTTTCTTGTCTTTCAAAGTGAATAAGTGAATTCTATGTTGTACATATAACCTCTAGCTGGGCTGGCGTGTTTACCTCAGATGGAAGTAACTAACACTTTTTGCAATTATGTAACTTGCTGGTTTTGGGGGTCACAACACTATTCGCTCAGAGAACAGCTTGCTCTTGTAGCTATTTCTGCAGCATTGTTGTAGCTACTGTTGTTCCCCACAGAAAATAAATTTGTCTGAAGCAGAAAAAGATGACTGCTCTTTGCGTATGGAATTTCACAGCAAGATGGTGTGTTGTCCCTCCCACCCAACAACAGAATTTTGCAGAATATCAGAAGGTATGACAACAACACAAGGACAGTGTTTTCATGTATTGCTGGCCGTGTTTTTGATTCCTTGCTTAAGCTCTGTGTCTAAAATCTCAAAAGATACACATGTGATTTGTATATTATCTGAATTTTACCTCACTAGATTTAGTATAGCAGAGAAACAAAGCAGATGAAAGAGTTTCATTTTCTCTTTAGTATTTCCTAAAATCATCAATAACAAAGTATGAAAAAGTATGCACAGACAGCAATACGATAAACACAAACAAGGAAAAAATGTTGCCTTTGATGCAGCATGGATTTCCTTTTAACCCTGATGCATCTTTTCATACCCTCCTTTGACTGCAGCATTTCATCCTCTCAGAAGATGTAACACTAGTACATTCAATGTATTGCTGGTTATACTTTGGAACCAGCTATGAAAGTAATCATGTCTTAATAGAAGGTTGTCCTTCTTTCAGCTGTAATTCATGAGTAATTCTGACAACTTTCCAAATACCTGACCAATGCACTGAGAACTTTTTTCTTTTTCTGTATCTGATTGTATGGCCACCTTTTGCTTTCTATGCTGTTTCTTACTCTATCCCAATACAGGAATGTCATATGTTGGTTATGGCCCCTCACTTTTTCCTGAAAGTCTGTCCATGAAATAGGAATGGGAAAGACGAACCAAATCAATCGGAATTCCTGAACCTGCCTAGGTAGCAATGTAAAAAACAATGAGCATACATTTATTTGTCGTGCGTCACTACTAATTGATATACTGCAGTATGGAGACTAGTATTTGTAGCATAACCACCTAATATGATAGTAACAATCCAAATGAAATCAAACCTAAGCAACAAATACAAGCAAAAGGAATGTTCCATTGTTGCTACTTCTTTTGTGCTCAGAGGTCTTGCATAGAAACAAAGGATCTGGTTTCAAGGAAATACACAAAAAATACCCAGAGGCAGAGGGGATAAAACTTAAGAACACGAAAAAAACCCCTGATTTTGTTGGGTTTTGTGCATCTGAATAGGTATGCTTAAATAGCATATTCATGCAAATGAAAAGGAAATGTTGTAGACCTGAATTTCCTTCAGGCAGGTCTCTTCTGCAAGCAGAGAGCTGAGAGTAAGCCTTATATTGGAATAGTTAAAGAAGTTACATGCTTTGTTCAAGTTGGTAGAGCACAGAACTGGTAGTGCCCTGACACACTCCCCTGTCTATGTTGTTTATACACAGTCTTCAGGGAGATTCTAAAATGTTGCCAAGGAGAAGATACCCCATTCTGGCTATAGTTCTGCCCATTTCTAAGTTCATTCTATCCTCAAGATAAATTTAATGCTAGGAGACTTTGGTTTGTAATGGAAACACAAAAAGACAGTGAGACATAAAAAGCAGAAGAGACCCTTTACACCTGGGATCTGCCATGGCTAACAGGGTGAATTCTCATTTGGTCCAGAAGCCTGAAGGCAGACCCTGAAACCCTGAGTAAATAATAGCCACTCACTCACTGCCCATGTCAGGTGAAAGACACCTGTAAACAGAGGCTTTACCTATTCTCCCTACATAGGACTGATGTGGTTTTGTCTGAACTATCAGTTTAGCAGCCAGTGTGGCTCCTGAGAAAAAAGGGTAGATTTCTTACCAATGGACCCTGGTAGTGGGGAGCAGTGCTACATTCAAGGAATGCCAAAGTAATTAATCCCTGAAACAATACCAACCATACTCTTGCTTTCTCTTGCATTCTGAATACTACACTCTGCAAGAATCCAAATCACATATGGGGTTTTTTTCTTTATTTTCTGTGAAATTCCAACACTTCCTCTCTAGAAGTTCAGTAAATCCTCTGAAGCAGTTTGTATTGAATTGCTGCAACACAGTGTTTCACAAAGCAATTCTATTTATGGGCCCAATCAAAAGTGTATTGAAATTGTTCCATTGATTTCCATGGGCTCTGAATCTCTCCCACAATAATTAAACGCGGCTACAAAGTTTTTTGGGTTTTTTTTTTGGCATTGAACAGTGTTTTCCTTTTTTTCCCAAGACAGATCAATTTCAACTCTTTGTTTGGAGAAATAGCATACTTGCTATAGCATCCATTATATGTAAAACTCCTGCTTTTAAAGATTTGACTCTAACAGTATGTCTATGTATTTGTTAACTTATCCACCTCTGCCTGCTTTTCAGGTAAGAGATTGACTAATTTGCCAAAGAGGATCTATCAGAAATGGGATTTCATGAAATCAGAAGAACTTTTTCATTATGCTGGCAGCCTATCACCACAAACATGAGCAAAAAGGTCTGGTGTTATCTGTTTTTTAATAAATGGACAGTCAGGAGATATTCCAAAAAGCCTGAAAGCTGACTGTTTTGTAGCTTTGATAAAACCACATCATTAAAGTTCATGCAGTGCCACAGTGTATGATTCAGTTCAATGTAATGGAAAGGAGTATATCTGTCTGTGTATAATGAGTTAACTAGGTTAAATCCTCTAAGAAAGGAACTACAGGATCCCATAGCTTATTTAAAGCAAGTCTAGCTTATTCACCCGTGTCAGAGAAAATCCATGAATAGTATGTCACTTCTCTAAAGAAGCCACCTAGGAATATTGAAGGGTAACGTGCTGAGAAAATGGTTCAGTTTAGACATGAATTTCATTGTTATTGTGTTAGCCCTTTCATGTAATTAATGAGAAAAAAACCCAACACAAAACCACTAAGTTTTATCTTTATGTGTCAGACTCAATTTGACAGAGAAAGCTACCTGAATTGCCAGAAATTAATCACATTTGCAAGATATCTCACTCTTTTCTATATACCCAAAGGGATTGTACTGCTTGGACTACAGATGGTGTACTAAAACAATACATTTCATTTCTACCAGTACATTAGAAAGGTCTTTTCCCTTTGGTAAGGTAGGTATCACAGAAATTGCTGCTAACACTACATTAGAACACAGCCTGTGCTTTTTTAAGGAGTCCGACATTGTTTTACTTTTGGGCTTCATCTGTGATTCAGAACAGAAACTCTGCAACTACCATGGGTGGAAATGTGGAAGGACAAATAAACATGATGTTCATGCTACCCCTACTGATTTTTCTATATTCTTGCTTTTGAGTCATGGTAGTAAGTTGAAAAGGGGTTAACATGGAATTAGAATTAGGGGTTAACAGTTCAATTAGAGATATTCTTCCCCTTTTCCAGTCAAAATTCATATAAGACTTAGGGCAAAATTTTATACCTACAACTCACAAACTCTCTCCAGCTGCTGGATTCAGGTTGTAGGAAAAGCTGTAAAGTAACATACAGTTTAGATTTATGAAAAATCTTGTTGATCAGGAAATATTCGTGGTCATTGGCTCAAGGACTGAAGTGGCCAAATTGTCATTGGGCATATTGTTCTCTGTTAGAGCCTTTGTGGCTTGTCCTGTTTTGAGGCATTGTCTTCAGTGTTTGTTATCCTATATAATTGCATTTGTATTTTTTAAATTTTGCAATATCAGAACAACTTATGACACCATTTTACTTGGACTTTTCTGTGCCAGCTTGGCATATCAAAATTTTTTTTTTACATTTTGAGCAATTACCATACAAGGATTTGTATATGCTTGTTCTGTAACCTTCTTTCTTTATATGCATGTCCATAGTGCTAATTGTTGTCAAAGAGAGCTATGTGCATGTAAGAGGACAAAATATAACTGTTTTGTCCAACAATATTCTTCTTGGATGCTGCATTTAACTATGCAAAATTATTAAATGTTCTCTGCTGTATATATTGAGCTGTACTTTGCTGGATAAAATCTCATGATCTTTGAGCCTTCAGGACATCACATTTTGTTGTTTTCTATAATTCTGCCTTGAAACCAAAACAATAGAGAAAACTGGTGATTTATATGTCCTTCAATATTTTGGCCCTATGACTGCAGGTATGGGAAAATAAATACAATTCACGAAAGAAGTCAATTCCCAATTGTATTTTAATGTTAAAAAAGTGCTGTCAAGGATGCTACTGAGCAAATGATAAAACATTTCAAATCAAGTTATTCTTAGAGTTACACAACTTTAATGTCCCCAAAGATTTGGACAATGAGAACAAATTCAATTGTTAACCATATTTATGAAAATATTTGTGAAACTATTTAAAATTGTTCAAGAGGTTTTTTTTTATCAGATGATGAAATATTATTAAATCTGATTTTTTTAGAAAAAGATAGTAGAGATAGGAAAAATAGGAACAAGATAAAATTAATTTTTAAGACTGGAGGCAGAAAATGCATTTATGTGAAGCGGTTATAAGGCACTGCTCTTGGGTTTCTGAGTCTTCCCAACATCCCAAATGAGTAATAGTTTAAGTAATGGTTGCAACTATCTTTGTTTTACAATGTATTTTAAAAAGAAGACTGACTCAAAAATGCACTTGTTTCAAAGTTGCCTAAGTACTCCAAAGGAAAAACTAGTGTCTCTTAAACCCAGTGTCTCCTTAGTCTCTTTAGTGTCTCTTAAAGTCTCTCTTAAGAATTTAGTATTGAAGAGAATTTCCTGAACTTTCTTAACCAAGAGCATCTCCTTTTATTAGAAATATATTAACAGATACTGTGCATTAGTGGGATTATTATTAGTGGGCCAGCCAAATGTTCTATATAGTTAAAAAAATGTTGATCTGTATTGTGTCCTTAATAATATTTACAAATTGATGAAAAAAGAACAAAAATAGAGAAAAAGAGAAGTTAGAAGAAGAGAACTTATGTTCCAGGAAGCATAGAGGCTTTTTAAAAAGCACCCATCATCTCAAGAAACCATATGCACTTAAATTTCTCTTTAGAGAGGAGCAGATGCAGGAAACTGCATCAAGTCATATAGCTGGGTACCACCTGAGTGGTCTCTTCTGATAAGCACTCACTACTGGCAGCAACATTCCTCCCCAGAAAAGGGGCACCAGGACATTCATTTTAAGAGTGAAAGGCAAAACCCCAAAAAGTTTGCTCAGTCTGGGCCTACTAAATTCTTCATTGTCCCTTCCATCAGGAAGGGAGGCTGTTCCCCTGGGTTGATAGTGACTCACTTGGGAAATACTGCTTGCATGCTTTGAAATACAGTTTTGCTAACACCAACCAGCTCTTACTCCTGCAAAAATTAAATTTCAAATTTTGAAATGCATTGTGCAACTGGCTAAGGGAAAGTGTCTCCACCAAGGGAAATGTGGCCCAGTTCACCTTGGATTAGAATTTGTTAGACAGGTCTGTCTACCAAAGGACTTCTGAAAGAAAAGAGAAATCCCATGAATATTGTGAACCCAGAGTACTCAGCTCTTTTAGAGCTAGGATTTCAGGTTACCTAAGGCTTATACTGTTGGTTGATTTGCTAGGCAGATCTGTGTATGGTGACATATACTTTTGAATTATTGGAGTCCTTTTTGCTAAATTTTTCTTGGTAGGTAGATCTTGTCCCTACTTTTCAGTCTGGAATTGGCACAAGACTGAAAAATATATTTTCACCAGAAAGAAAAGAAGATATTGGTGTTATGTAGAAGGAAATTATTAATACAAAAAACAACACTGGGATACAGCAGAACAGTTCCTGCTATGGTCCTTCACAGTCTCTGGATGTATTTCTGCTAACTAAAAATCCATGTTAGGGCATCTTCCTAAATATCCAAGCATATCTTCCCAAGAAAATTTGTCTAAATAATTGGTCTGTAAATACCGATAGTGCTTATCAGTTCTTTTCGTGGCAGGCTAAACAGGAAGTGTGTTTTCAATTTACTAATTGAAACATTTTCACCATTTCTTTGGAGCTATGCTGGTACTTGAGCTTGAGGATTTGGAAGTTGCCTTGGGCAGGGGCATTTTCATATTGAAAATCTGCTTGGCAAGATGCAGAAAGTTGCTTACAGCTGAAAAACCATTTGGAGAAGTGTATCAGAAAGAGAGATGCATGGCAGGCATCCTGTAGATGGACTGAGGACCTTCTTCATATGAATTATTTACACATTGCTTTGGATTTCTCCTGCATGTGAAAACCAACAATTTTGATAGTAGAGAAGCAGTGACATGCTACTGTCATGGGAACTGAATTAGTTCTCTACCTGCTTTGATATGCTGGCTAATAAACAACTTCTAGAACTGAAGGACATGCATTTAAATGTTGACTTTGCACTGAGAGTTAACAATTTCAAATGCATGATCCATCTGCATATTTATGTGGCTTTACCTAAAGGATGTAATCAATTTAAAATGTGTTCCCCATTATGTGTCTTAAACTAACAAAGAGACAATTACGTATGTACTTGTTTCTACAGAGAGCTTTTGCCCCATACTAAATGAATGCTTTGCATCTGTGGAACAGAGACCAAAATGCAGTGTTGCAAGCCTGTAGATTACTTCTCCCACTGAAGAATCAATTTTCCTTGGGAAAGCAAATGTTTAAGCAAAGGTGCTTTTGTTTGTTTGTTTGTTTGTTTTGTGTGTGTATGTGTATCCTATATGCACTTACTAAACATTATTCACAGTCAATCCACTCAGAAACCTCTAAACAGTCAACCTTAGCAATATCTTAGCTTTATCACAAGAGGTATTTTGTAGAAGTATGTGCATATTTGATTTCAGAAGCACATTTAGTGTGGCCCCACAAAAAATGGATGTTTTTTGCTTGCATTTTCCTGTTAATTGTTGTGTATTGTCAATATGGAACTGAAGGATACTGTCTTTGACTTACAGGTTAAAAGAATAAAATTAGTTTATTTTGAATTGTAGAAAATTTCAGGTTTTTTGGGTAAGAGTGTTAGCTCAAAAGAATGGTCAACCATGAACTGTGTTCAGATCTACCATTTTAAGGGTAATCTATTCTCCTTGAAAAGAGATTTGTGCAACACCACAATTTCAGGGTAAGAATTTGTGAAATTAATTAATAAAGATTGATTCTCCATATGAGAATCAGCTTCATGTCAGGTTTGCAGTTTTAATCCCTTTACCACAATGTAGCACTTATTTTATTTATGTGATATAGCTTTTTGTTCTTTTTAATGTAAAATACAGGACCTAGACATACAAAAATGTAGCAGAAAGTCCAATTGCTCCTCTGGAAAAACAAAGGGGAATGAATTCAAGGCAATAAAAGAATTTTGATATTTGAAATTTTTTGTTATATCATTTTTAAATTTTAAAATAATATATAAATTTTAAAATAATAAATATTATTTTAAAATTAATATCTAATTTGTGTGAAGATCAAATCTCTCACCTCATGAAAGAAATTTTTATTTTCACAGCGGAGGATATTTCACTACTACTTAGTCTCATACAAAGCACTTAAGAGTATTTTACTACTTTGTCCATATTACAGTTTTCCAAAAGACAATCAAAGTCTCTAGGATCACAGAATATCCTGATTTGGAAGGGATCCCCAAGGATCGTTGAGTCCAGCTCCTGGCTCTGCTCAGGACACCCCAGGAGTCACACGATATGCCTGAGGGCATTGTACAAATGCTTCTTGAAATCCCTCTGGCAGGTGCTGTGACCACTGCTCTGGGCATCCTCTTCCAGTGCTCAGCCACCCTCTGGGTGAAGAATCTTTTTCTACCATCCAACCTAAACCTCCCCTGACACAACTTCAGGCCATTTCCTCTGGTCCTGTCACTGTCACCACAGAGAAGGGATCAGTGTCTGCCCCTGCTCTTCCCCTCATAAGGAAGTTTTAACTGCACTGAGATCTCTCCTCAGTCTCCTCTTCTCCAGAATGAACAGAACAAGTGACCTCAGTCACTCCTCATACAGCTTCCCCTCCAAATCCTTCACCATCCTCATGGCCCTCCTTTGGACACTCCCCGATAGTTTTATATCTCTCTGATATTGAGGCACCCAGAACTGAGCCAGCACTCGAGGGGAGGCTGCCCCAGTGAAGAACCAGGTGGAACAATCCTCTACCTTGCCCTGTCGTGCCTGATGCACCCCAGAACATGGTTGACCTCCTGGCTGCCAGGGCTAACGTCATGCCAGACTTGATATTAGCTACTAGATATTGGCTACTGAGAACTGTTTCATCCAGATACATATAGTAGAAATCAAGAAATTCAATCTGTATTCCAATTCAAGAAACATAGTTTTTACTGACTTATATTGTCTGCTGCACAAACCCTGCTTGATTAGAAAGATGATCTTATCTATTGAATATCTTACTTGTTACTGTATCTTATTTTACCTGCATATTCCAGCAGGGTGGGTCTAAAGTTACTGGTTCACAGATCAATCAAGCACTGAAATAAAACGTCTGGAATGCAAGTTCTAGTTAGATTTCACAAAGAAACTACCATGACGATGTTAGTTTGCATTAGAAGAAGCTCTTATCTCCTCATTTGCCTCCTGCCACATCCAGGATTTAATCTGAGCTGCTGTTTACTTGCAGCCTTTGTACTGAAATGGGGAAACTAGCTGCAGCTGTTGGCAAAAGCTTCGTTTGGCTTTCATAGCTGCTAATATTCTTGATGATACCAATGTTTATACATCTTTCAAATCTAATGTTTTTTCAGCTGTGCTGGAAACCTGCTCATAGATACCAAGTGACAGGAGACAGAAAACTGCCTTCAACTATAGGGAAATTAAATAAGAACTTAATTTTTATTGTTCATTACCAGGTGGTTCATTAGCCCTGTGAATACTTGGTCCTTTGTGTCTGGAGTTTTTAAATGGCTTGATCAAAAGAAATCTACCATTGTTTCTGACATCTGAATAGTCTTCATGTGCTGATAGATAACCCGAGCAGATTTTAATCTCTAACCTATCTAGACTTTCAGAAAACTGATGTAGGAATCCGGTTTTCTCTTTGTGTGGATTATGAAAATGAAAAAATGTAGAGACAACAAGCAAGAAAGATCAAAAAGGGTTTAGGCAGATACCTGCCTCTTTGTCTAAATCTGGAAGTGCAATCAGTAGCTTCTGCTTAGCCTTGGAGCTTCTGAAAGTACGTGGGTAGGTAATTCTTAAATCACCAGGAAAGTTCTGCTAGGACATAATGAGAGAGATTTGCATTTATAAACATCCCCATTGGTGCGTAGCTAATGACTTTAAGTTAGGTTGTTTTGTTCATTGTTGTACGCTAAAGTTTCTTGAGTAGAAAAGAAGGCTGCAGAAATACTTGCTTGTGGGATTCACTGGTAGAATTAGCAGCAGGGAGTAGGTTAGATGCCTGCATGTACAACAAAACAGGAATATTCTCAAACTTCTCTGTCTTAAAAGGGTGTCCTTACTACTCCAGAGCTCAGATTGTTCAAACCTGAGAATGGAGGCAGAGTGCTGACCACAGAGTGCCTTCTTAATGAGGATTTACAACAACAACAGTAACAATTCACAGAAGCGTGGCCCTTCATCTAATATGTGAAAATAAATGGAGTCATAACCAGCTCATGGGACACAGAATAGCCATCCCGGTGCCATTACATAATTGCATGTCTATGCCACCCTTTCATCTGTGTCACTTAAGAAACTAGTTTTATTAATCTTATGAGTATGCATTCCTTCAAACATCTTTGTTAACAGGTTATTACTTTTCTGATGAAACAGTTTACCCCTAGCACCAAGCCTGCCAGAGTTCAAGGAGATGAACTTGAAGGCACATGGTGTGATTCTTGGGGATGTCCTATCCAGGACCAGGAACTGGACTCAATGATCATGAGGATCCCTTCCAACTCACAGTATTCTATGATTCTATGACCCTGGGAAAAACTGCATGGTTCACTTCTTTTTTTTGTAAACATATCTAAATATTAGCACAAGAGCATATTTTCATGTCAATTGTTGTGTTATAAATGTTGTTTGACTTCACAAAAATATATGAAGATGCACTTGCCAAAAATACCCACCAAACATAAGCGGAAAATTTGTACTTGGATTTTGGTATATATTTTGGCTCACACTGATCCTCAGCATAGAATGTATCATATCTAGTGTGCTGGTTTCAGCTGGGATAGAGTTAATTTTCTTCACAGTGACTGGCATTGGGCTGTGTTTTGGATTTGTGCTGAACACAGGGTTGATAATACAGAGATATTTTTGTTATTGCTGAGCAGGGCTTGCACAGAGCCAAGGCTTTTGCTGCTTTTGGTACTGCCACTGTGGGGAGGGGACTGAGGGTGATTGGAGGCTGGGAGGAGACACAGCCAGGACAGGTGACCCCAACTGACCAAAGGGATATTCCAGACCATGTGACATCCTGCTCAGTATATAAAGTGGGGAGGGAAAGGAGGAAGGGGGAGCATTTGGAATGGTGGCATTTGTCTTCCCAACTCATCATCATGCATCTTAGGGCCCTGCTTTACTGGAGGTCACTGAAGACCTGCGTGCTCATGCGAAGCAGTGAATTAATTCCTTGTTTTCTTTGCTTGTGTGCATGGCTTTTGTTTTCCCTGTTAGATTTTCTTTATCTCAACCCATGATTTTTCTGTGTTTTACCATTGCCATTCTCTCCCTGATCCCCCTTCTGGGGCAGTGACTGAGAGGCTGTGGGGGGCTTGCCTTCTGGCTGGGGTTAAACCATGACACCTAGTTTTACCAAAACACGTTAACTGAATTACTTTACATAAAAGCACAAAGAAATGAATTTGGGGAAATAAATGTGGCAACGCTTCAACAATTATAAGAACGACATAGCAAAACCTGAAAAATTCCATATGTTTTTTGAAAAGAATTTGATTTAAATTCAAACTCCCCTTTTTATTACTAGCTGGAAAAATATAAATACAAAGTGTAATTGGTGAGATAAGAAAAAATACTATAATTTTGTCTCAAAAACAGTATTTAAACCAAACATTTCCCAGCCAAATTGGAAAACATGAATACTATATATAAGTTTTAACATTTTTTTAACATAGTCAGTCTGACAAAGAATAATATGCAGCTTGATCTCAAGGTCATAAAGGCTGAAGACAAGAATAAGAAATTGAAATCAGTTTTTCAAAGAAATGTGTGCACATAAGGCAAACCCAAAAAATCTTAACATGTATCATATGTAGTATCAAAACTCTTCCCTCCCTTCACCCCACACAGAAAAGCATGTGTGGTTTACATTTTATTTATTTATTTATTTATTTATTTATTTATTTATTAAAATGAAAGCACTGCAGCACTGAGTCTATTATCAGAATGAATGGATTCAATATCTGTTCAATGATGTGTTCAAAATGAAAGCAACATCGTTAAATGTCAAAGATGTCATCAGCACATTTCACTTCTTACCCGAATAAAACAGGCATTATCTCCCCGGGCGCGCGGGGCTCCGTGGCCCGCAATTCCCGGCGGGAAGGCGGCGGTGGCTGTGCCCGGCCGGCAGCGCCCGCAGCGGCATGCCCGTGGGACCATCGCCGGGAGCGGGGCTGCTGCCGACCTGCGCCCGGGGTTATTAAGGCCGGCATCCTTCTGGACGGCTGTTTGAACATGGACTCTGTCCTGCTCCTGTGATTGCAGGCCATTAGTTCCCCGAGCCTTTCTTTCCCTTCCTCAATTGGCATAATAAGGGAATGAATGCAAGGGCCTGTAAGCAGAGCAAGAGTGCTGACTTGTAGCCCTGTAACCATATTCCACAAGTGAATGTTCTAAACTTCATCTCCTGGAAGTCTCCTATCTGCTACATGCCTGGAGCTATTACCCACTAAAGGACTTCACATTTTTGAATACTTAAAACTGAAAGAAACAGATATGGGAGAAACTACATAAATCCATTATTGCAGCAGGAATATCTTTCTGCTTCAGGCAGAGAAGATAAATTGCCACCAAAGTGATACAAAGTTGGTTTGATTATTTCATTGGATCAAATATATCATGCTGTCTTGAAATCTCTTTGCTTTTAAGTCAAAATTAAAGAATTTTACCATAACCATATTAGACACTATCATTTGCATATTTTTAATCTCAAAAGAGACTTCTGAAGTTATGTAATTCTTAAGTATTTAATTGTTCTTCACATCATTGAAATATCAAATTATATCCAGAAACAGAGAGGATTCTCTTGCTAGATAGGAGTGATTGACTGTCTATCTGACAAGAACAGAATTCTTGTGTCAGGGAAAGAAACAGCATTAAGAAGGTAATTCAAAGAGCACCAGCTCTTATTTTGTTCAACACTGGGATTTGAGCATTCTTTCTGTTTGGAACTAAGAATGCCAATATTTTGTGCTTGCACGAAAAAACAGTCATTGAGTTAAATACTAATTTATTATGTAAGATCACAATGGCGAGGTTCTTGCTCAAAAAAGGGTGAAAGCCTGCTTCTGCATGGATTTCTTTTGCATACCTTATCAGCGACATCTTGATTTACTTGCAAATGCAGATGAAATAATGGCACAGCCCGGGGCTATGGGAACATTCATAAATTAAATTCTTCCTACTAAAATTTTCCAAGAACAGGTTTAAGTTTGTTTTAACTACAGAGCATTAAAAAAACCCAAAAAATCCTAAACCAACAGGAAAGTCCATGAGATTTTTTTACTGCTTTCCAGATGAATTTATTTCAGCTTAATTGTTCTCTTTCTACCTAATTTTACTTTATGCAGGCCTGATACAACCCAGCAATCAGAAACTGTAGCTGTTTTGTTTGCAGTTAATTCAGCTCTTTCTGACATTTTGCCAGTGATGTTATGGATGAGATCATAAATTTTGGTTCCAGGAACGAAGTGAGGTGCAGGTACCAAGAAGATGTTATCTGATGCCAGTGTGTGAGGAAGAGTTAAATCTTTTTGACAATTCAATGGTTCCCTTTGGGTTTGCACAAATGGCACCTGTTGTTGAAGTCAATAGAGCTTACAATTTAATTTCATCTGCCTGCAAACAATCTCACTCATTAGGGGGTGAAATGATGATAGAATTCACTGAGGCATGCAGTTTCACTTTCTACAGGGCACTACGTAAGTACAGTCATCATTTTCAGTGAAGGGAGGCACAATTATCTTGGAAACTGATTGTAAAGTAGAAGAAAGGAAAAATATCTGGGAAAAACATCATCAAAATTCAGTCTCACTACATTTTTCTGCTGATGCCAATTTGCAATCTAATGATTATATTTAACATGATACAGAAATGCAGAAATCAGGGAAAAAAAGGACTATTATATTTTCCTATATATTTCAAAATGAGGTCACCAGTTTTGGACAAGAGGTACATGTAAATAAATATCTCAGTGGGCTTCAGGGGTTAGCTCACCCCAAATTTAATTTATTTGCATTGAAAATACCTGCTCCTACTTGCTGCAGCTCTTTAGGTGAGTTAACCGGCCAGATAATGTGTTTCTTATATTTTAGTGCAAAGGGTGTGAACTTAACAGCATATTAAGGTAATGGGGCCCAACATTCCCTACCTCACATTAAATTGACCGATTTTCAATTGGTATCCCAGAATGCTTTGCATCCTGCTAGGACTAACTGATCAATTTGTCAATGTGCCTCAATTGCTTTTGTGTCAGGCTGCTGTATGTCAGCTCCTTATTCAAATGTTTGGCTGTAGCAAAATTTGAGTCATTCTCCTGCAGTCAGAATCCTCATGCTTCAGGAGGGGTCATGCCCACCCCATACGTACCCACCTGGAGAAGTGCTGACATCCTTTGCTAAGGTTCAATGAAGTTTAACAAGGCCCAGTGCTGGGTCCTGCCCTTGGGCCACAACAACCCCAGGCAGCTCCACAGGCTGGGGCAGAGTGCTGGAAAGCTGCCCACAGGAGAAGAACCTGAGGGTGCTGTGACAGTGACTGAACATGAGCCAGGGTGTGCCCAGGTGGCCAAGAAGGGCAATGGCATCCTGGCCTGCACCAGCAACAGTGTGGCCAGCAGGACCAGGGCAGGGATTGTTCCCCTGTACTGGGCACTGGTGAGGACACCAGTGTCCAGTGTCCAGCTGAGTCCTGTGTCCAGTTTTGGACCCTTCACTGCAAGAATGACATTGAGGTGCTGGAGTGTGTCCAGAGAAGGACAATGAAGCTGATGGAGGGTCTGGAACATAAATCCTATGAGGAGTGGCAGGGAGAGCTTGGGATTGTTTAGCCTGGAGAAAAGTAGATTCAGGGGTACCTTATGACACTCTACAGCTGCTTGAAAGGAGGTTGTAGCTGTGTGGGGGTCAGTGTCTTCTCCCAGAAAACTAGTGATAGTACAAGAGGAAATACCCTCAAATTGCATCAGGGAAGATTCACATTTGAGATTAGGGAAAATTTCTTCACTGAGAGACTGGTTAAGCTTTGAAACAGGCTGCCCCAGGGAACTGGGGGAGGCCATTCCTGGAGTGTTCAAAAAGCTAGTAAATGTGGCAATTCATAATATAGTTTAGTGGTATAATGGTATTAGATCAAATGTTGGACTTGGTAGTCTTGGTATTGTCCAACCTTATTGATTCTATGATTAAGGTAGTGCTCCATAAGGATTTAGCAGAAAAGAGACACCTGTGAAACCATCACTGAAGAAGTCAGGGAATATGCTCAACACCCAGTTGCAATCCCAGTCAAAAACAAGAAGCTGAAATCAGTGTAGAAGTAGTTGAGGAGAACTATGGCACCTTTGGCAGAGATTGTGTTATCTGCTTTTGTCTTTCCAGTAAATGAGCACGATTTTTTTCTTCAATTTCATTCTCCATCTGCCATAACCCTGAAAAGGCAGAGCTTTTGTTTGAGGACCTAACTCAAGCTCTTCATAAAAATGCAGCAGTCTGGACTTTGTCTTTGGAGATCTGGTGGGGGTAACACCCACAATGATCCAGATTTCTTCCCTAAATCACTTTTATTCTAAGCAAGAAACAGAAAGTGATTAAACTGTGTGTTACCTGTGTTCACTTCAGATGGATTTGGCAAAAAAGTACACAATCCATCTAGGAGTTTTTTTCCAATTGGCTCTCTTCCCCTAACCTGTTTATTCAAAAAAGCAGTTGCAATAAAGGAAGGAGATTTTTCTGAAGGGTAGTCTGTGGTCATGTGTGTGTCATGAATCACAGAATGGTTTGAGTTGGAAGGGACCTTAGAGATCATCTAGTTCTAATCCAGCTGCTGTGGAGAGGGACACATTCCACTAGACCAGGTTAATTAGAGCTTCATCGATCTCATCTCATCTCTCTTTCCTTTCTCATTTCCATCACCTTCCTGTTACTAATAATATTGCTAGCCTCTTCTTTGCCAGTGTACCTGCTTTATTCTGTGTGTTCCAGAAGACAAACTTGTTCTTTTATCTCTCATCCCCTTCCTTTGACAATAACAAATCTCTCAGTGTGAATATGCTTGTGGCATGCTTTGAAACCTAGCCACCACCACCACAACCAGTAGATGCTTTCACTGCTTTATTGCCTGCTTGGGTTACAGATGTTTTACCATTATATATCACATCCACCCATTTCCACAGCTTAACAATCTACTTGAATTCATGGGATTTATTAAAACAAAAACATCATCTGCATTTTCGCCAGAAGTATTTTGCTGACTTGTTCGTATACATATTATTCTAGGTCAAGAACACTGAAGTTCTAAATTCTTATGTAGAATTATATATTTCCAATTGATATCACATGTATCTACAGTCATGGCAAGTGACATATCACTTCTACAATGCTGAAAATCAGAATAAAACTAATACAAAAATTATTAGGTGTTCTTACCATCAAGATGTCAACTCAGCCTTATGTTACATTATACCTTTCTAGGTGATACGTTTCGTAGGTGGCTATCTAGTGGAAACCTCCCCATGTATTTGAAAGAGTGTGGAGATGGATGCCTGGGAAAGGCTGAGATATAGAAATAAGTCAGTGTGGGCTAGCTGGTGAATTTATATTGTTTGCAGAGAAGAGATTTAACGAAGAGAGGCAAAAGCTCTGCTGCAGCTCAGCCATGTCTCCCTTCTGCCTGGGTCTCCATGGAAAAGGTTTCAGACCAGTTCCACAACACTTTCTTGATATCAACTCCACGAATAATTCAAAGGAAGAAATCTATTTCTCTGCAGGAGATAGGAACCTAGCTTGACAGCATCAAAATCTTTCTGTTGTCTCTTGTCCTGTTCCACAATTTTCTTCTCAGTTCATCATCACCTCCCAGATGACAATATGAATACAAATCTCAAAGAGAACACAAACCTAAAAAGATCCATTTTCACTTATCACCTCCAAGGAATTGTTTGATATCAAGACTGGTGTAATATGCTGGGTCTGGCTGGGATGGCATTAATTTTCCTCACAGCAGCCTGAATGGTGCTGTGTTTTGGATTTGTGAGTAGACCAATGCTGATAATACACCAGTATCTTGGCAAATGCTCAGCAGTGTTTGTACATCATTAGTTTCTCTTTTTCCCACTCTGCCCTCAGAGAGTAGGCTGATGATGGTCAAGAAATTGAATGGGAACACAGCCAGGATATCTGAATGAAACTGACAAGAGCGTTACTCCAGTCTATATAATATAATGTTTAAAACAAAAACAGAGAAGAGGGTTTCTCTGGGGAGAGAGAGAGATTGTCCAGAGACTGGCTGGACATTGGCCAGCTTGTGGGAGATAGTGAATGATGGCCTCTACATCTCTCTGGCTTTTTTTCTTGATTTTTCCTTCCTTTTTACTAAACTCCCTTTGCTGTAATCTATGAATCTCCTGGTCTTTGCTCTTCCTAGTCCCTCTCCTGTACCCTCAGAGGTGTAAGGGGAGTGAGCACACAGCTGTGGGGTGCTTTGTTACAGGCCAGAATCAATCTGCCACTCATAATGTGTTCTCAAGCAATGACTGCCTCACTGTTTCCTACTTTTGTGATGCTCCCAGATTTCAATGTTACAAGTCTCTCTAAAACTCTTCTGTCTTCTACTGCTATGCTATGTGGCCAAACGTCTGTTGAGCTGCTGGCCAACTCTCCTACCTTAACATGAAAAATCTCCTGGGTTGAGATTAAGTCAAGGAAATAATTTACCAACTTCTGTCATGGACAAAACAGTCTTGATGCAGGGAGAATTGATTTGATTTATAGCCAGTTAAAGTAACTTTAGGTAGTGAAAACCAAAGCCATCTTCCCAGGCTCAGCTCCAATCCATTGCCAGCTCCTCTCTTCCAATGAGCAGTGAGGGGGGATGGGGAATGGGAGCTGTGGTTGGTCCAGAACAGTTGCTCTCTACCACTCCTTCTTCCCGACACCTTCTTTGTTTCAATATGGGTCTCTCTTCAGGCTGTGGTCATAGTTTAAACCCAGTCCTGCGTCAGCTGTCCATAGACAATGGGGGAATACCTGCTCCACCATGCAACACCTCCTCCCATTTATCCTTCCCTGTCCTGAATGTTTCCTGTTTTGTCACTCACTCTATTTTTTCCCCTCCTCTTCTGACTGTCTGGTGCTTTCAACCTCTCTTAATTTTCTTTCCCAGAGGAGCCATCATCTTGGGCTGTGGTGGATTTGTTGGAGCCACATGAAATAATGTGTTTCCAGTGTGAGGCAGCTTCAACCTCTCTTCACACAAGTTGCTCCTGCACCCCCTGGGCGTATACACCTTACACAGATGTGAAGGAGACACATCTCACATCTACACTGGGAAAGGGGTCTTTGAATACGGCCTCTAGAAATGGAATGTAAATTTAACTTGTTCATTAATTTGTATCCAAGTTATAGCTGTTACAGGGTTACAACTATCATGAAAGTTTCTTATGTTATCACACTGCGTTCTCCCAAAACAGGACAGATATTTTCTGCATTTTCATTTGCTTTCAGTTTTCTTTAAGACAGAATGTACAGTAAATTAAAAAAAACCAACAACATGCTTCTGGCATTTTAGGTCATAGACTGGACCTTTAACATGCCAATCATGTAAGTAAAAGTCTGTATTTCTTTTTAAATTTACCATTTTATCATTTAGGGGCATAAGTATTAAGTAAACACAATTAGCTATTGAAACAGCTTACCAACATTAGTACTGAATTATCCTAACTGGCAATTTTTTCATCAGAATTAGTTGTTCGTAACAGACATGCTTCAGCTTGTACAATAATTAATTTTGTGCCCTGTGTTATTTAAAACAAATCAACACTGTTCTCTTTTGTCCACAGCCTATGAAACTTCAGCAAAAGCTTGACTCCTGTGAATGCATATACAATTTTTTTTTGGCTTCATGGAAGAAGACAGCAAGAGAGAGTTTTTATCCCAGAATTCCTATATTTCTGTAATAATTTGGAGGATCTTCCTGGCTGGTAAGAAGCATAAATACCTCAGAGACCGTCCTGGCTTGGTTTCCTGAATTCAAGAAAACAATGTTAGGCAATTGGATTTATTACTTTTATATCTATGCTTCAGCATGCAACTTGGTATTAAATTCTGCACAACAGTATTTTTAAAAACAATAATCATATATAATGCTCTAGATAATTCTTCTTCAGCTGTGAAGAAGTCTACCGTCATGCATATCAAAGTCCCTACAGAAATGGAACAACATATTGAATCTTAGGCTTCAGGACACATAAATGAAAGGACCACATATAAAAGGGAAAGTCAGGAATAGATTTTACTGCAAAGATTATCTTGGATTAACTTTCTTTTAAATTTTCTGTCCTTTCTTTTAGATAAAGAAGAAGAAAAAAATGTAGTTTATGGAAGAATAGGTACAAATCATTGTTCTATCTTTTAAAGGCAGCCTACAGTCTTATACCCACCTCTGTCCTGATATATTTGCATCCTAAGGGGATTGCTGACATGTGTGGAAGACAACTTTCTGACACAGCTGTTGAGTGAGCCAACTAGGGAAGGCATCCCATTGTGAACAGAGAAGGAAGTGTGGGTGATGTGATGGCTGGAAGCTTTTTTAAGCATAGGAATAATGAAATGTGAGAGCTTTTGATTCTTGGAGTAGTAAGGAGGCAGGTCAGCAGAACTGTTGCCTTGGACTTCCAGATGGCAGTGTAGGAGACTGGTGGCCAGAGTCCATTGGGAGGCAGTTCTGAAGAGCAAAAGTGTCCCGGAATGTTGGAGGTATTTCAAGAAGGATATCCTAGAGATGCAGGACCAGGCTGTCCTCATGTTGAAAGACAAGACAGTGGGAAAGAAGACCAGCCTGGCTGAAAAGAGAGCTTTGGCTGGAACTTGGGTTAAAAAGCAGAGTTTATAACCTCGGGAAGAAGGGGCATGCAACTCAGTAGAGCTCCAAAGACGTTGTGAGGTTATGCAGGGAAAAAAATAGTAGCGCCAAAGTCCAATTAGAATTTTATTTGGCCATAAAACATTATTAAAAATGTTTATATAAACACATTAGCAGTAAAAAGGACATTCTCCATTCCTTATTGGATACTGTGTGGAAGTGTAATGACAAAAGATAAGGAAAGTGTTGAGGTACATAATGGCTTCTTTGCCTCAGTCTATAATAACAACACTAGTATTGTTCTGTGAGGACCCAGGCCCCTGAGCTGGAAGACTGGGATGGGGAGAAGAATGAAACTACCACAATCCAAGAGGAAATGGTCAGCAACCTGCTACACCACTTAGACACACACAAGTCTGTGGGGGTCAGACAAGACTCCAGGGCACTGAGGAAGCTAGTGGAAGTGCTCACTGAGCCACTTTGCATTTTTTTACTAGAAGTCCTGTGTAACTTGGGAGGTCCCAGGTGACTGACTGGGGGTTGGCAAATTTAATGTCCATCTATGGGATGAGTCAGAAGGAGGACATAGGGAACTACAGGCCTCTCAGTCTGGAGCAGATCACCCTAAGTGCCATGACACAACAACTAAGGGATCAGGCCCAGCCAGCAGGGGTTTGCGAAAGGCTGATCCTGTTGTTTGACCAACCTGATTTCTGTCTACGACAAGGTGAGTTGATTAGTGAATAAGGATGTGGATCTTGTCTACCTGGTATTCAGTATTGACTCTGACATAATTTTCCACATCATTCTGAAGAAACTGGCAGCCCACAAATGCAGAGTGTGCTGTTCACTGGGTAAAAACCTGGCTGTATGGCCAGGTGCAGAGAGGGGTGGTGGATGGAGTTACACCCAGATGGTGCACAGTCACCTGTGGTGTTCCCCAAGGCTCAATATTGGGGAAGTTTTGTTTAATACCTTTATTGATGATCTGTACAAAGAGATTGAGTGTATCCTCAATTTTCAGATATTAGTTTTCAGATGACACCAAGTTGGGCAGGAGTGCTGACCTAGAGGGATCTGGACAGGCTGGATCATGGGCCGAGGCCAATGGTGTGAGGTCCAACAAGGCCCAGTGCTGGGTCCTGCCCTTGGGCCACAACAACCCCAGGCAGCTCCACAGGCTGGGGCAGAGTGGCTGGAAAGCTGCCCACAGGAGAAGAACCTGAGGGTGCTGTGACAGTGACTGAACATGAGCCAGGGTGTGCCCAGGTGGCCAAGAAGGGCAATGGCATCGTGGCCTGTACCAGCAACAGTGTGGCCAGCAGGACCAGGGCAGGGACTGTTCCCCTGTACTCAGCACTGGCGAGGCCACACTTCAAATCCTGTGCCCTGTTCTGGGCCCCTCACTGCAAGAAAGACTCTGAGGTGCTGGAGTGTGTCCAGAGAAGGGAAACAGAGCTGATGAAGGCTCTGGAACATAAGTTCTGTGAGGAGCAGGTGAGAGAGGTTGGGGTTGTTTAGACTGGAGAAGAGGAGGTTCAAGGGAGGCCTTACTCTGTACACCCACCTGAATGGAGGCTACTGTCATCTGGGGATTGGTCTCTTTCCCCAGGTAACAACTGGTAGGACAAGATGTCAAAACTGGAAAAATTTCTTCATTTGAAGGGTTGTCAAGTGTTGGAACAAGCTGCCCAGGGAAGTGCTTGAGTCACCATTCCCAGAAATATTTAAAAATGTGTAGGTGTGCTGCTCAGGAACAAGTTGTGGTGGTGACCTTGGCTGTGCCAGGTTAACAGCTGGACTTGAGGATCCTAAGGATCCTTTTCCAACTTAAATGAGTCTATCATTCTATTCTGTATTACAGATAAATCACATGGGACTGTGATAACCTCAAGCAGGTTACAAGAAGAAGTAACCTGCTTGAAATTATATGGCAGAATTCACAGAAATACTAGGAGCAGAATTAAGAACTAGTTGCTCTGGGCATCGATAAATACCTACAAGAGTGGTGAATAACAATGTTTCTGTGCTATATACTCTTCACTCTATGTGACATGAGATGAAAAAATCGGTTTTTGTTTGGTTATTGTGTATTTATATTAGCATAATCTCATCAGATGGTTAAGCTTTTGAAAACAGGTAAGCTGCATGGATAAATAGGTGGCACCTAATTAATGAATGGGGTTTTTTCCATCTTTTTTTTCCTGTTTGCTGTTCTAAGATTACTGACGTTTGTGGATGTCACGTACTGAAAACAGCAGGCATCTGCATTGCAGATAGGCACTCCTGCAGTGCTAGTCTGGGAGGAAGATTTCCTCCAGTGTTATTACCAACCATCCACAAATTACTAAGAAAGTAATAGCATGAGGTGAGAGATGCTCAGTTTTGCTGCTAAGCTTAAGGAATATTTGAATGGAGAGGACATGGAGGGAAGCTTCTCTGGAGGATCATATTGACTAATTGTTTTTTAGTACATTAAACTTGATGGTTTGTAAACTCTGCATTTATTGTACTTAATGCCTAGGAAAGAATAGCACATGCAAAGTACAGCTTTAAGAATTGTGTTAGTCTCTGATACTTTCCTACTTCAACTAAATTAGAGTATTTGTGCCCCACCTATCCTCTGGGTGCTTCGCTATCTACAGAATAAGTACTGACAGCAGGTGGCCCAAAGAAATTACAAAACAACAGCTGATCCGAGTCGGAGCAGACTGTGGATCCCTGCAACAGAACAGGAGGTACAAACTCTATTCTATTGCCTGCTCAGTCAGGAGCCTTTCCCATCAGCACTCAGATCCACCCTTCAATAGCAGGAGTCTTCTGAGATCTAACTCAGTGAACATTATAGAGTTTAATTTAACTCCTTCCTTTAAACACTCTTTCGTTGAGGAATGACAAGGGGTTGAGGTCTGGTTTCATAGATTACGTGATTACTATTAGTGTTAATGGCCTTTGTCACCCAAAAGACAAATTTGGGGGAAGCTGTGCAGAGCTGAGACTCGTGGGAATGTGTGTGATAATGAAGGGTATCAGGACTGTCTTCAGAGAAGCTGTAAGGACCATGCTCCCATTGCAGCTGGACATCTTGAGTGAAAAACTATTGAATGAAAGAACAGACAAAGTCCCATCCAGGGAAGGTGCTTATTTTGCTGGTTGCAAGTAAGAGCAGATCCAGATGAGGGCTTCTTTTGGAAGGCCAGTTTAGCCAGAGTTGGCAATTTGTTTAATAATATTCACAGCAGGCTCAGCAAAACAGAAATGATCATGATGAAATGAAACGACTCAGTCTTGTCAGAAGCTGAAGTTAGCTTGAGAACTAGGGAGATGCAGTACAGGACAGGACAGGACTAAGGGATAGCACCAAGGACGAAAATTTGTATTTGGTTTGGGGAGAGCTGAACCTTGGAAGAGGGACAAAGAAGTTTATATTCAAGTAATGTGCTTTGGAAAACCACAGTCTGTAAAAATAATCCTAGGCATATTTTTATATCCCTTAGCAGAGGAAAAACAGGGCATTCTGCACACACTCATTTTATATTATATCAAAAAATCTGTATTACCTGACACCTAGCCCTAGTTTGCCAATCTATATGCAATTTACCTATGCATCAGAGTTGAAAAGATGGGAGCATTTGAATGCCAACAAGTTTAAGTAGTTAGTCTTGTCTGGGAACCAAGCAAATCCTAGTTTCTGGATATGTCCACAGAATGAATTCATACCATCTATATCTGTATCTCAACAAATGCATCTGACAAAGCTGCTTGGTAATACCAATGACCAGAGACTGGTTTGCAAAACCCATCCTGAAGACTTTTTGCTGTTAGTTCAGAACATAATTCAAGTGTATTTTGGCACACAGTCATCATTTTCTCAAACAACTGTAGGTGTACTCTGGCATCTTGAGCTCCTCAGTTTAATACATTCTGTATATATTCAAAAGCTGAATTATAAAAATCTTTATTCTGGTGCCACAACTTATAGTTAGATATAATATAATGATGCTTAGTTGAACTCATGGTAATTTGTATTCAGGTGCTACTAATATAATACCTTCAAACACAAAATACCCGTGACTTAGGCATGTCACGAACTCACAGTTTTAATATGCTATCTTAGATATCTTTGGTGTCCTTGCACTGAAATTTCAGCAAATCCAAAGATCAAAAAAACCCACATTGTCCACTGTAAGTGTATAGACATTAAAATAAAGCAGTAGCAACAAATGTGCAGCAAACATTGTCAAAGTCTACAAAATATTTCAATATTCCCACAGGTATTTAAAATACTTAAAAATTTGTTATTCAGGAAAGCAGTCAATAATTTTAATTTACCACATTGCTTGAAAAGAAAATGTTCCATACCCCTTTTCTACAAAACAGTTTGATTTAAGACCAAAATTTGATCTTTTATTATATTAAATATTATCTTTCAAGACAGCAGAAAGTATTCTTAATCACCTAGTTTATGTTTTATCTGGTTTTGATAAGGTTATGAATGGGGAAGGGAACGTGCAGGTGGAATGTGGAAGCAGAGTCTCTGCCCAGAAACTGATACACAGAGTGTGCTGGAAGGCAGTATACTGTTTATGCTGGAGTAAATGTAATTTAATTACATTTATATTTATACACATATATATTTAGAGTCAGTACAATTTTATCTCATCTAGATTTCTTGAAGGGTAGGATTTTGTGTCTGTGTTTTCACCATCATCTTCTTATCCATGGAATTCTACTTTTCTCCCTTTGGAATTCAGGTCAACACCTATATAGTTTCATGTGAGGCTTGGGTGGTTGAAAATACTTATCTAATTGTGGTGAATTAAGTAATTGTTAGCCATACAAGTAGTATAAAAATTATCATGTTTCTTCATTTTTTAGGAATTAGATACCTACATTTTCTTGAGAATCACAACCATTGCATATTTATGAGGATCATGTTTGTGCTATTAAAGGTCAGGAGCTACTTTGCAGCATGGTAACCTCTGTTGGCAATGCATGGGCTTGGGGTAGGCTGTAGAGCGCCATCTCCCCTCAGAATCTAATTTCTTTGCTCCTGAAACAGGCTGAAAACCCCGTTTAACAATCTGCTTGGATGACACTCCAAAAGAATTTTCTGTGTAAGTCAACTGGAGAACTACATGTATCACTACTTGCTCTTTATGCAGCTGTACTCTCTTGGCTCATGTCTCAGACAACCACCTTAATGTTATAGTTCGTTTATGTGTCAATGATCAGGGTGAACTTTGGCAGAAGACACTTGGTTCAAAGAGATTGCAATTTAACTAGACTTTGTACTTCTCATCCTAGTAATTACAGCATTGAATATTTCCTGGGTTTGCTAGAAAGGACATTCATACTTCTGCTGATATTTCAGCGAAAGCCTCTGTGGCATTTCTTCTGAAAACCACAGCGCTAAATCTAGTTCGAAAAGTGTTATCAGAACTTTTTAGGAATAGCCGTGGCCGCTGGGGCAAGCTAGATCCTTGAAGCAGCTGTTTGCAGGAATAGAGAATAGGTTGGTAGCAATATTACCAACAGTCCACCAAAGTCTGAAAACGCTTTTCTAGTAAGCTATTAAAACTCATGGAAAGATTTATCTAATCTATTAAGAACACATACTGTACATACAGTTTGCAAAATTAGAATGAGACATGGCTGTATTGGGTTGTACTGTTACTGTTTCTGAAGAGTTGTTTCAGTCAAAGTCCCAGAGGGCAACTTTCCTCAAAGAGAAAAAAAAGTTGTCATAAATTCTACCAATTAGGGAGCTGCAGTTCTTTCCCCCTGAGTGCTAGATAATTGGGCAGGGGAAAACAGTATGGTGCCATCAATGAAGGTGTATCTGAGTCATCCTGAGCCTTTTCTCACCAGCTCACACAGGATCATATCACACCACAATTGCCTTAGAGACTGGCTCAATTTTCAATAATCCTGCATTTTTTAAGGGCAAAAAATCTCTGCAGGGGAAAGTATTGTATCTAATTACTATCAAAATGAGACAAGTTAGTTAAAATAGAACCAGAGAATTTTAAGGTAGCTGAGTGAGGTTATTTATTTCTTAAGTTGCAGGCCTTCTGCTTACTCATAGGTGGTAGGTTCTACTTCTCTTTTATCTCAGTTCCTACAAGTTATGATAGGTAAGAAATAACTTTAAAACTAGTTTCCTATTTTTTCTAACTTCCTTTTCTACAGCTGGGTTATAGGTAGATTCGCAGATTTCTAATGTTTTCCCTAATTTTATGCCTCTTTTTCAGGAATGCAGACCAGCTGCAGTGTGTTTGTTGCTGTGTACACATATACTGAAATTTACATAAATTCTCATCTCTTGTTTTTTCACAAGTACAATTTTCAGCACAATGTATACTTCTCTTTCTGGTTTGAGCCCAGGAAATTCAGATATTTACTGCATGTGTACATTGTATTTCGTCACTTAAATACTTCCAGAGAGGCCTAGAAATTGATTCAGTCTGCCTCTACTAAATTATTTCAATAGCAATACAAAGGGCTTGTCCCATATACCCCATTTTCAGCAGGCTGAATTCTCTACTTAGTGGTCAACCCAGAGCCATTATTTCTTTGATGGTTTCACTTACGGCTACTCAAATCTTAGTAGTTTTCAGCAATGTTCTTTCAAAATTACACCTTAAACTTGAAACTTATTAACTGGAAATAATATGTATGTAAGGGAAGACCAAAAGAAAAGATAAACCAAAACTGGCTTCAATCAAGGTCTTTTCCCTGGGAAAGTAATAGATCTTGCACAATTATGCAAAATTCTCCTATTTACATGCACAGTTATTTTAGTTTCTTCTATCAAGAAAGGCTTAATTCTTTATATCCTCAAACCATACCAGGATAGAAAACAGACAGCTGTATTCACATTTTTAGCTTTTTGAGATGATTTTCAATTTCTTTTACAGTCTAAGATTATCTATGTCTAGACTCTTTCACCTCTTGTTGTCCTGGGTGCCTGGGTGCTTTGTAACCTCTGTGTATTTGGCTGAATATTCTGATGGTGTGATGGACAGATGTTTTACAGCTTGTTTTTTTTTTTTCAAAACACTGTATTTCTTTCATGCTGAAATTGCTCAGAAATATACCTGTAGTTCAGCTGTGCTTCTGGATGATCCAAATGGGTTTAAAAAAATAAAAAGGCAACATTTTATGTATTTTTTACTTTTCATCTAACGAATGATTTCTATCTAATAAATACACAACTGAAACTTTCTTTCATGTTTTTTCCTTTGGACAAAGAGTGCATCAAATATTTTTCCTACATTTCTTGTAGAAATGAAGTAACTGCTTTCTCAGCTTCTTAAAATGAAACTGAATGCCTCTAATACTTGAATGCTTCTAATAGTTGAATGCTTCTTAAATACTTGTACCATGTTATAAAAGCCATGTATGAATCAAGGAGATGGTTTGGTTATGAACTGCATCTTCTCCCCATATCTGCTGCTTGTTTTGGCATTTTAAGGAAAATTTGCAGGGACTGCTTATATAAATGGATTCTGAAGCTACTATAGGGATGCAAGACAGAAAATATAGGTACTGAAATAATTACTGGTAAGAGTCACACCTTACTGGTATGATTAAACAACACCACCTTGCAAATCTTTGTCTCTTTACCAAAGGCTGAATGATAACATTCCGATGACTTCCAATTGATAATGATGAAATTACAGGTACAATGGACTGTGAAAATATTTTAAAATGTGCAATTAACCTGTGGAAATCCCCCAAAGTTTTGATGTACAAGACTTTTTAGTACAAAAGAAAAAATAAACAATAATCTTTCCATGTACCAGCATTGCAAACAGTTCACTGCATAAGAAAGTAGATATTCGAGGCAAAATATGAGCGCTAATCAAACCCACTAATTGTAGAAAAGGGGCTATAAATGCACAGAGCCTGCTGTTACGCCTGTTTGCAGTGCAGTCCTCTGTGCATGTGTGGGTGCATCTGTTTGCTGAAGCAAACGATTTGTTTCTTCTTCCAAAGTAGCTTGAATGTTATTGCTGGCATGAAGCTACTTTGGGTAAGTGGAACTCCCTCTCTGATACCTTCAGTAATATGAAGCTGATGAAGGCATGAGCAGCCTTTCTGTTGGGATGAGACATGGTGTTGAGACTACCCACAGACCTGTGGAAAAGGGCCATTGATAAGAATTTCCTTTTGTTTTTTAATTTTTTTTCCCCTAGAGCTCACAGGCTTTCAAAGTTGTTAGGTGATATCTAATAAATACATGATCATATTAATATTTTTCAAGGGCTTGAAGAGACATTCATTGTGCACAGCGCTTAAATAAGATATTCTCAGTTCTTTGTTTAGATGGGTTTTCAGTAATTAAAGAACACAAGAATTTTATTTGGATCCAACATTCTTCATTTGTAATTATCCTCTTGAAGTCCCTTTGTAATTATTCTTTTTTTATGATCCTTTACATTAGCATATTCAATCTAAATTATTTAATTAGATGATAGTTTACTCAAATTACAGATGCATAAGTTTTCTCTATAAAGTGAAGAAAATAGAGAGCTTTTGAGCTTGTGATAAGCTAAGAAGAAAAAAAAATATTGTATTGTTGTTAGCTGCTAATTCAAATTTACTCTTTTAAAGTCCCTATTCTATTTACTCTGAGTAGAAACAAATCCTGTGATATTATTTAGATGACTTCTTAGTAAAATGGGATTGATATTTAAAACAGAGAGTTATTAAACTATGTACAATTCATATTTTTAACGTTAGGATGAACTCACTGGAAAAACTTAGTATACCAGAGAAACATAATGTATGCACATCTGCATAAAAAGAGAAAAATCTCATACCTGTCTCTGTTTCATGGTATCAAAATCTTCAGGCGGATCTAGAATTATCGTATAGCCACAAAGCTGACTACATTAGCTGACACATTCATTTAATAATTGATGATAAGCTGAATTTTTTTCCACGACAGCCAGTCAAATTCTTACTCTAGGTGAGGCCAAAGGTGAAGGTTTTACTTGGTCAATAACCTGCCATTTTCTAACAATAATTTCAGGAATTGTGAGAATCAAAATATGAAGCTAAGAAGCTTAGGATTTTCACGATGAAACCATTGACTTAAACATTACCATTTGATAGTTAGTGTCCCTGAGTGGTAAGATCATGTGTTTACACTGAAAACATCTGTGTAATGTCGGGAGTAACGTAAGCAGTACCGTCTTTCTCTTGACTGCTATCTCTGAAATCTGTCAGCTGTGGCTGAGAGACAGGTCAGGTCAAAGAAATACCATGAAAGGCTGTTTGTCAAAAGTTAACATGTTATAAAATATTGCAAGTCTCACTGGCAAAACAGTAATACAATTTGCCAGGTAATACGATATAAAGTGGAGAGTTCGTGGGGGTGCTTTTACCGGCTAGCAGTTCCCCAGGCCAATTTATAGCAGTCTGTGGGTCCTCCAATTAGCTGGTTGAAGCGTGGATGAGGCTTGGAAATGAAGAAGCGGGTCCTGGCCTGGGTAGGGAAGGTGTTTATTCCTTGTGGCTGGCCACGTGCAGAACAAGCCAGCAGCGGAAGCCTGAGCCCCTGCTCGGCCTCGGTGTCCCTCGCAAGTACTCAGGGATCGGCCGGGGCAGGAAGAAAAGGGGCATGGGGAAAAGGGAAGGGGGTGGGGTTACATCAAGGGGAAACCACAGGGGTCATCGGGGGTAGGGGGGTGAAAGGCACATACCAAATACAGACAAATAACAAAATACAAATACAAATTCAAAAACCTAAAACATGCACTGCAACAATACAACACTTGTTACAGCCATCTGGAAGGTTTCTACTCTTGTAATGGGTTGTCCCTGTCCAGCAGGTAAGAACGACACAGGCACTTCCCCTATCCTGGTGGAATAGAAGACAGAATAGAAAAAGCAAAAGCTACAATCCTACAAGAAGGATTGTAGTCTGTGAGAAAGTCAGTTTAATGGATTAAGGAAAGCTGATCATGCTAGCAAAGCAAAATTGAAATATTTTTCTCCCCATTGGCAGGGAGGTGTTTAGCCTGTTGCTGAAAAGTAGGGCCCCAGAGTGCTTTAGTGGTTGCTTAGGATAGCAAGTACCACAACCATTAGTGTACAAAGCCCCTGTTCCTTTCCCCCAGCTTTTATTGCTAACCATGCTACCATATGGTACAGAATATCCTTTAGCTTAATTTGGGTCAAGTCTGCTCCTCTTATCCTCTTGCCTATACACTGGAGGAGAAAGGATGGGAAAAAGAGAAAAGCTCAATGCTGTGCAAACACCACTCAGGAGCAGAGAACATACTGGTGTGTTATCAACACTGGTTCAGTTACAAATCCAAAGCACAGCAGCATACAAATTCTGTGAAGGAGATCAGTTCCATCTCATCCCTCAGTCAGCTGTTAATGACTGAGTTACTTCATCAGAATCACAATACTGTAAGGACCATTTTTGAGTTCCCTACTACATGATGACAATAGTAAGTCCTGGAAGCCCACCTGCATTCAAATAGAGAGATGAGACCTCATTAAATGACTTGGAAGAGTGGAAGACACATACAAATACAAATATGCTAATATATATTAGGATAGTAGCAAATGAATTCCAGAAGGCTGGTTACAAGGGTGTCCACGTGAATTTTAAAATGAAAAACATCATTGCAATAGAGATTTAATTTATGTCTTAACAAAAAGTGCTCTCTGTGACAATGAGGCAAAATGCCTCTTATTAAAATGGTGCTTGCTATTGCATATTACCATGCAACTGCTGGGTGGAAACAAGGTTAAGACTGAAATCCTCACCTGAACTCCAGGAGAGAAAGTAGGTAAAATACTCAAACTCCAGTTTTGTTGCTTTTGGCCCTTCAACATCCCAATCTAACTTTCCAAGAGAAAACCAGGAGATTGAGAGGGATAAAAAAAATCAAATAAAGGTTCTTACAGGCAAAGGGACAGCAATGACCTAAATCTACTACATACAAGTTAAAAACAAAACAAAAAAACCCCAAACAACCATACTCCTGCTATCAGAGACTAGGAAATTCAGAATTTTCAATTCTATGGCAGAATTCCTATTGATCAGTAGTTGCTGCTACTAGGTCTGTGAAATTCTTCATGTTTCACTGTCTTTCCAGGTTCCTGCCCTATTATAAACAGCAAAACCTTTTGCTGCATGTGTTAAATGCTGCACCGGTTTAAAAGAGAGGTGTCTGCCAAGGAAGGTGGAAACCTTCCTGGAATGGAAAAGATGACCCCCTCCCTCCAAATTATTATAACTTGAAATTGCGGGGCATTCTGGCAAAGGTATGGGAAAAGGAACAACATTTGTTTACATATATAAACACACACACACACATATATACACACACACACACACACATATATACACATACATAAATATATACATCCATAAATCTAAACCAAGACAGACAAACAACAGCCAGAACAGCTCAAACAGAAAGGAGAAGCCCAAGAGCTGCGTTTTCCCACCTGCCGAGCACGTTCCCCTTCGGTGTAGTTACAACCACGGCTGGCCGGGGGCGCTGCGGGCTCCATGTGAGGCCTGCAGTGGCGCCCCCGGGGCTGCAGGCGGCGCTGCGAGCTCCATGTGAGACCTGCAGTGGCGCCCCCGGGGCTGCAGGCGGCGCTGTGGGCTCTGTGGATCCCGAGGGCGACTGGCGTGAGCTCCCAACCGCCTCACGGCATAATGGCGGCCCCAGGAGCTGAGAGAGGCTGGAGGGCAGGGAGTGTTTCAGGTTTCTCCTGACTCTCATTGTCCGGTGAGTGTGGTGTTCTGGTGAGGGTAGCAGCAGCCAGTAAGCAACTGGGAGGGAGGTGCTTCCTGCTGAGATAGGAAGGAGGTGGGGGCCCCGGTTTCCCCTGAGGCACCCAGGCAGGTGGTGAGGGTCTCTCTTCCAGCAGGGTCAGTTGTCAAAATGTCCCAGTCCAGTGGCAGCTCCTGCGAGCACTGTCCAGCTGACAGCAAGGAGAAATGGCAGGAAGGCTCAGCTGTAGCAGCAAGCCCCTCTGCGCAGAGAAGTCCTTCACCAAACCCCAAAGCTGTCTGCCCTCCCAACCAGGCAAAGACTGACACACCCCCAGCTATGAAACTGCCAAACAGCGCTTCTCCTCCCCTCCCAGGACCACTTCAGTGATATGCCAAACACCCTGGCTACATCACCATCGCTATGACAACAAATGGGAAGAAAATTCCCTAAAGAAAAAAAGAAACCTAACCCCCAGCATATGCTGTGGTACCTTTGTTGCTATCACTTTCTTTTGAGCTTAGTCTTCTTTCTTTGCTTTGCTAGGCATGCAGTATCAGTAAAAACACAAGCGAAGGCAACTGGAAATGCCTGGCACATGCTTTTGCTGTTGGTAGCAAAGTTGGTTTAAAGTTAGATTCAATCAAGAGGCAGGAATGACATCATGGTGTTCCCATCTGATTCAAGACATAGTTGGTATGCAGTAGGGAACATTATACCAAAAGAAGCAGTATGATAAAATGCTGGAGCATGGACTAATTATTTTAACTTATATAGTGTTCTAACTGAGTAGCATGCTCCCCAAAGCAGAGACAAGATACATATGAACATTTTTATTTGTCTACAGAGAAATGCCTATTTGGATTTTCACAGATCTGGGAGTTTGGAACTTTCTTATTAGCAGGAAGGGCATTAAAAGTACTGCTTAGCATATGAGCCTTAAATTTCCTTGGGTGGCAAAGCCAGAAGCACACACAATGCACACACAATGCCTCTGACCAAAGTGGTTTTTGAGTTACCCAAACGTTTAATGTTTATAAAGCTGAGCATGAAAGTAAATGTAAAAAAAAAAAAAATTGACCTAGATAACCTGTATTAATTCTTTGCTACACTTCTCAGAAGTGGTTAAAATAGAAATCAGAAATAAACCTCAAGTGAGATATCTGGGGAAAAAAAGGTGTGTTTCTAAGATAGGATTTTGATATTCCCTTTTTTCTTTCTTTAGTCTACAAGAGACATCCTATATAAAAATGTATACAAATAGTGGAGAACTACTATTCCATATTAAATGTATGTTGCAGTAATATATAACCTGCTCTGATGTGAGAAAAATTTCATTCAATTTTTATAGAAACTTTATGTACAGTTCTCTCTTGACTGGGTAGGGAAACCCACTCACAACCATTAAACAAGCAGCTCAGGAATTAAACTACCCTCCAGCCATCATAAGCAAATAACCTACATGGGACATTGTGTTATCTAACTGACCAGTTGATGCTTTGTTTTTTCTAGCTTTAAGAAAGAAATTAAATGGTGTGGTGGTGTATTACTCTCATTTCCAATCCTCTGGAGCAGATAAACATTATCATGAAACTGGCCAAGGATGAAATTTAAATAAGTAGTGATTGGAGAGGGTGGCAGGAAGAGTTTCCAAATTACAAAAACTGAAAAATTAGTTTAATTAACTGCATATTTTGGAGTACAAGGATATGGGGGAATTATTTATTTTGATTTGTAATGCATACTCAATATTTCTGTAAACGGATTAGGGTAAAGACACCCTGCTACACAATCATTCAAAAAAGAAACAGCAAGAAAAACTGGAGCCAAATATATGTATAATATATATATATTTTCCTTTTAAGTCACTGTTGCTTTACAGTTCCAATGTGGATCACAGATTCATTCTGTTTCATCTGAATTTTCTAACAATCCAAACTGCTTCTCCAATGCACCTCTGAACAGTCATACAGCACAATTCTGATGGTTGTTTAAGCACACTAGACACTCATAATGGATATAAGATTATGAGTCTCATATCACAACCATACTCTTACTATGTTAATTTCCTTCTAAAAAGTCTGTATTGTGTAAACATTATCTGCTTTGTAAATACAGTACCTAGGGAACAGAACAGGCTGTATGCAACAGAACAAAATGGAACTTGATTCTGCTTTTATAGCTGTATGAATTGCAAAATCTTTTGGTCTGGGGTTCAAAGAATCACAGAATCACAGAATGGGTGATTGGAAGGGAACACAGTGAGTCATCTTGCTGTTCAAGCAGGGTCATCCTACAGCACATTGCACAGGATTGCATCCAGATGGTTCCTGAGTATTTTCAGTGAGGAATATTCCATAACCTCTCTGTCAGTCTGTTCCAGTGCACTGTCACCTGCACAGTAAAGAAGTTCTTTCTCATGTTCAGGTGGAACTTCCTGTGCATCATTTTCTGCCAGTTGCCACTTGTTCTATTGATCAGAACCACAAAAAGAACTTGGCTCTTGACATGTCCTGCTTTACATAATTTTTAAGGTATTTTTAATGTTTACTGAGGCTGAACAGGACCAACTCCTTCAGCCATTCATCTCCCAGTAAGTGAGATGCCCCCATCCTTTTTTTGTCCCTTTTCCCCTCCTTTGACCTGCTTCAGGAGCTCCATGTCTTCCTTGCTCTGAGGAGCCCAGAACTGGACACAGCATTTCAGATGTGGTTTCACCAGGGCTGCGTAGAGGGGCAGGATCACCTCCCTGGACCAGCTGCCAGTGCTCTTCCTAAGGCACCCCAGGATACTGTTGGCTTTGTTGGCCACCAGGACACACTGCTGGCTCATGGACAGATTGATGTCCACCAGGGCCCTGAGATCCTTCCCCACAGAGCTGCTTCCCAGCTGAACAGCCCCCAGCCTGTTGTGGTGCCCAGGGTTGTTCTTCCCCAGGTGCAGAACCCTGCATTTGCTTTTGTTGAATTTCAGACAGTTCCTCTCTGCCCACCTCTCCACCCTGTCAAGGCCCTTCTGAAGGGCTGCACAGTCCCCTGGGGCATTGGCCACTGCTCCCAGCTTTGTGTCATCAGTGAACTTACTGAGGAGGCATCTGCCCCTTTGTCCAAATTATTGATGAATAAGTTAAATAATACTGGACCAGTACTGAACCCCAGGGGACACCACTAATGAAAAGCCTCCGACTTGATCCTGTGCTGCTGATCGTGACCCTCTGGGGTCTGTCACACAGCCACTTGTCAATACACCAAGCTTTTTTGACCTCCCAACAATTGCAAAAAACGCTCCTGGAGACAAGTTGGTGTAGCAATGCATGGAATCAAATCACTCACTTGAATTTAGTTCCTTTAATTTTTTTGCAATCATAGCATTCTTCTTTTCGTAACATGTTGGGGCTTAGGGTAAGGAAATAAGTTACTTTGCAAGTTAAGGGATATATGGTGATGGCAGAATGGGGTAGTAAATGAAGTAGAGGTCTCAACAGGAATTCTCCAAACATTTATTTCAGAACTTTTGCTTTTGTGTCCTCGGACAATCAGTTTGTATTCACAGTATGTTCCTTTCTCCTTTCAGGTAACATAAGTATCTCAAATGGACAGGAGAGTATCAGCTAATTGTTGGCTGCTCGCTGTTTTGCTGCTATGAGGTTCTAACTGCAGCTCTGTTCCAGTGAATTCTGTATCTGCAGAACTCATTTCTTATTGGCTTGACTACTGGAAAGAAAAAAAGTGAGTTCTCAAACTGGCGTAAAATGTTAGGGGAGGTTGATCCTAGTTGTGCTATTAAGCAGAAGAAGGAATCTTTTTTTTTTTTTTTTGCCTTCTAGGTACCACTGCCTGTATTTAGCACAAACACATGGAGAGCATAGATTTTAATTATTACTCTATTTTTCCAAAACAGAAAAGTATAGGTCTGACTTGAGAAAGAGCAACATCATTAACAGCACAGTTCCATGGTGTCCGGGGTATATGAGTAGGATTACAATGTAATGGAGCTTGGAGTTTAAAATGCATGCACTCGCAGTTATAACTGTGAGAAGCCAGAGTAATAAGTGCTTTTGTTTCACCCTTGACATTTCATGTTACATCTGATTTTCTGTGCCCTGAAGTCCCCTCATGAATTCTGCCTTTTGCACTTCTATGATGATTTCAGAGGTGAAGATTTAATCACATTTCAAAGCTCAATTTAAGAAGTCAGGCTTTTGTAAAGTGTCTTTAGGGTTTTTATGTTGTTTTTTTCTCTTCAATCAGATGTTAAAGGATATTGAACAAATTTACCCTAAAGTGCAAGAAGAGAAGCCACCTGACAAAAGATTCCAGATGTTTGGTCTTGCCTGGATCTGCCTCTGGGCTTGGCTTTCAGCCCATCTGTCATGTTAGCTTTGGTGAGGAAGATGAGTGCCTGTCAAAAACAGAGGTAGTACTGGGTGAGGTAGCTCAGTGGTTTCAGGAGGACCTTCGTTTGAGCTAAAAGGCTACCTGCAGAGCATGTTTTTCTTCTGTAGGTCAGTAATCCAGTCTAAGAAAATAACAGTGAAGTGTTACTTGGTTTGGTTTGGTTTCTCACCCAAGATTCAGGTTGTTAAAAGTCCTTGGCCTCTAAAAGCCCTGAGCCATGTCACAAGAAAGAAGCGGAGTCTCCAAGGCCTTGTTTTCGGGTTTCTCGTGTTGTTTATGATTTGATATCTCAGAATTCTCTCCGCACCCCCCCGAGGTCCGGACAGCGGCTGGGACACGAGGCGACAGCCCCCCAGTGGGGCATTGCTTTGCTCTTATACAGATAACTATGTGTCCATTATTTACAATTTTGTGCCAATGTCTAGTGCCTGTACTAGAAGGGTCATTTCTACCTTGACCCAATCCCCTCAAACTACTTTGTGCCATCATCACCTCAGAATATGGAGGATGAGGAAGAAGGAGAAGAACCTAGGGCAACACCCTAAATCCTCCATCTTGTCCCCCACTTACCTCTATTCTAAGAACCCTAAACTACAAAAGTTTTCACCCCATGCTGTGCTAAGCTACTATTTTCACACCTTTGAGGTTTGTAATTCCTCTCTCAGTGTTGGAAGCATCTCCCACGGACTAAATCAAACTCAGTGCCTTTCTGGGCTCTGTGCCAAGGTCTGCAAACCCCCTGGACCGGCTTCACACCCCCCTGTCCAGGGTTCACACTGCCTTCCTTGGGTCCCAGGTCATCCAAAGGGATGCCCTGGACTCCGACAATGGACTAGCTGTCTTTTTATCTTTGAATTTAGTCTATTTTAGAAGCTCCAGGTAATGATGTAAATCAGATGGGTTATTGGTGATTGGATGAGACAAAGAGACAAACTGGGGAGAGTTTTGTCCTGAATACCACCTAAAACCCACATAATTCAGTTCTGTACCAGCCAGGGAATGGTAAGCCCTGGCAGAGTTCTGGCAGAGACATATTGCAGAGCTGCTCAGCTGTTCAGTGTGCAGTGCATGTTGAGTGGTCTAAATGAAAGAAAGTGTTGGCTGAAACAGGACAGCTTGCCACACTCCAATGTGTGTGCAGATTAGCATTAAATGCTGCCTATCAAATAGTTTACAGGCGTTTTCTCATGGTTCTTTAGATATGCTTGAAGAGGACCAACAAATGGTGTAGCTTACGGTGTGAAGAGCCATGAGATGTGCTGTTGGTAGTCCCCTCAATAAAAACTGCTTTGATGCTTATATAAAAACATTTGCTTGTTCATGGAATCATAAGATACTGCAAGTTGAAAGGGACCCATAAGGATCATCAAGTCCAAATCTCCTTCCAGAACTAACTAAAATTAAAACCTAAGATTAAGAATGTTGTTCAGTTGCCACTTGAACCCTGACAGGCTTGGTGCCCTGACCACTTTCCTGGGGAGTCTTTCCCAATGACAGGTCACTTTGTGTCTGAAAATATTAAGCAGTATGCTTGGTCTTTCCCTCTTGAGTTATTTTCAGGAGAAAAGGCAGCTGATTTTTAACACTAGACCTGAATAATTCATGTTCATATATAGTGGACTCAGTAAAACAAAAAACCCCTCCCACATCTCTGAAAAATTCTATTTATTTACCATGATAGATTTTCTGTTTCAAAGATTCTTAGTGCTTTATCTTGATGTTGTAGGTTAAACCTGGTAGGCAGCTAAGTATCACACAGATTTTTCCTCACTCCTCCCACCTTCCCCATGCCCAGAAGGATGGTGGAAGAGGAGGAGTGAAAGCAAGAAAACTTATGAGTTAATGTAAAAACTGTCTGATAAGCTTAGGGAATGTGGAAGAAGAGAGAAAGAAAACAGAACAAAACAAGTGATACAAAGGCAATTGCTCATCATCTCCTGTGTGCAGACTGATGCCCAGCCTGCCATCAGCTCAGAGACTTTGAGTTGTTGCCCTGAAGCAGTGCACATAAACCTGGAATAAACGGAAAAATGAGGGAAACATTGCTAAATACCTCTGGTTCTTTATGTACAAACATGAAAATCCATTACTTTTTAATAATGTTGGCATGTACTTATTAAAGATATCTGAATAGAGAGCGTAAATTTCAAAAATCACTTAAAAAAAGGAGAAAGATTAGCTCTCTCTTGAAAAGCAGTAGTAACTTTATAAGGATACATTTCACAAAACCTATTTTGGAGCAGAGATTTCCCACAGACACTATGATTTACAGTAAGTTGTTTTATTTGGCTTACCAAGGGTGTCAGCTAGGATGAGATTCCAAAACTTTTCCTGTGAATTTCACTAAAATTTGCTCTTGACACTTGCTGAGTAATGTAGCAGAGGATGAAGTAGAGTTACTCACAGCAAACATCATCTGGGTTGTCTGTTTACAAGTTCTAAGTGATTACTATTCTAGGTACTTGAAAAGGTCACAAGACACTCAGCAGTAAATTCATCCTTCTCTGTTTAATCTTGAGACTGTGATGCTTTCACCAAGCTATGCATGAGCTACGAGTGAGAAAATCAAGCTTAAGGTTGCTTTTTAGTCCCAAATGTTTCAAGCTGTTTTGCAAATATGCATTCTTATGTCTAAGAATCAAGATTGAAGAGGGATGTACAAGGGGCAAACATTGACATGCATGAAAAGACATAGACTTGAGAACATAGTTAGTGGAGTGGTCACCTATGTCTTCTCTTTGGTTATAACTTCGCAGCTGCACAGCAACATCCTCATTGGATCGTTCAATTCCTATGAATTCATTGCTTTCCTACCTGGTGCTTTTAATCTATTCCTGCACACGCAAACTGTTTGCGCTTAAAATTCTTTTTGCCTTCCTTACTGGCAATGAGAAATTCAGGCTGCAGAATTCCAGCTCAGTCTGGGAGCTGCCTCCAGTCAATTTATGGCCTAATTTTATGCCAAAATGGGAATTGTAAAGCCTTTTGAAAATCCGCTGTGAAAAGAACACTTGGCATGTGCACATCTTATACATTGTAGGCCATTCGGTGATGTGCGTTGTTTATTCTTTTAGAACATAATAATGTGTCGTGAAATAATAGTGTCAGTATGGGTATTATGAAAAAAAACATTTGAAATCATCATTGGCTAAAGTAACTGGAAATTACTGAAGCTGCTGATATACTGCATGCATCTAGCATAATCTCTGTGTATAATTAACTGCTTATGAGGAAAAAAATCTTGATTTAAATACCAAAAAAACCTCTGAATTCTCCAAATCTGCCAATAATGGTTCTTGATCTAACACCATATAAAGGTTTTTGCAAGGGTTTCAATGCTATCCACTGACAAAAGTATTCTTTGGTACATTCAGCAAAAAGAGCCTTTGAACACACGCAGAATATTTGTACTTCTAACATGTCTTTTATTTACTTAAGTTCATGAGTGTGAATAAAATATTGGTAAAACAAGTGCTTTAGGGCCTCATAATCTTTTAAAAGCTGATCTTGGAAAGATATTCACAGGCAGTTGAACAGTAAACATTTAAAAATCCAGAAATCCCAAGAAGTGCTGGCACCTTATAAAATGAGTTATATTGTCTAAGAAAGTTGAAAGTTAAGTCAGTTTAGCATTAGAATAACTTCTGTGTTTCACTTCCTGTGCACAGTTTACTTTCTGCAGAGTGATGTGAAACCATGCAATAAACCTGCAGTCTGCTTGGCTGATGTGGCAGGTTCCAGTTTATGTCAGCTTTGATAGGTGCACTTAAAACATTTTGATAACATGACATTCCCCAATGTCCAAATACAGCTGAAGCAGAGTGCACCAGCTGTTACTTTGACTGGTGATCAAGAATCTTGCAGATAAAGGCAATCTCATGTAAATCTGCCATGAAAATGGAGATCCTCTGATGTTACACTGTATTTTTCCAATTATATTATGATATAGAGGAAAGTAAAAAAAAAATCATACCTGAAAGCACACATAAATAAAAGTTGTTCTGAAAATGAAAAAAATAGTGTCACCATTAGGATGGAGTCCTGTCTTTCTGATTAAGTGGCTCTGCCACCTAAATCATCAAGAATTTTAAGAGCAGACACACTTTTAAAGTTTACTGTATTTGTAGAAAGTATTTTCTCTCCTCACCTTCCACAAATTGCTGTTCCTTCCCTTGACTCTTTGGCTGCATAAAGTTTATGTGGGCAGATGTTCCCAGAATTCCCCTCTCTGCATGGGACCTCTTTACAACCCCAGCAGGCAGCCAGATTTTGCAGTGCAACCTAAACATTGGGACTTAAACTGCAAGCAATCTGTTACACTCTAGCTAAGGAAATAAAAGTTCTTCAGCTGTCAAGGAGAGATGTATTAGTTTGGCCATGCCTAAAATGCTTTGGGAGGTTTTCTGAAAATAAACATGCCAATCTAGCTATGAGCCCTGTCGTATGGGGAGATTTGAAAATGTATGGGTTTTGTTTCCAAATTTAATGCAGCCAACAGGTAGAACCAATTCAAAAGGACTTCTGGTTTTTCCTAAGGGGCTGGGGAGTTCATTAGAAATAATTGCACATATACTCTGCTGGAGTTAACAAATGCTCAGCAAGCTATTATAGTGTGTAACAGCAGCCTATAGTAATTTAGGGGTACTGAACAGCCCTAAGATTAACCACATTCATTGATCTTGAATGTAGAATTTTCTCTTTATTTTTTAAGCTATTCCTTGATAAATTGTCAGTTAGACTGAACTGTTTGCATACATTTCTTATATTGTTAGATGAGCCAAAACAGGGCACCAGTTTGAATCAGCCTGTTTACCCCTTGCTTCTGAGTAATATACCTACTTCCTTTCTGGCAAGCATTCAAATTCTGAATTTTACACTTGTAATATATCTTGTTGTAAATAAGAAGGAGAACGTGTTAGACCACCGTTTTGATCTCAAGCTGAACTTGAATTTATCTTCTCACTTCTGTATCCCTGACCAAGGATCATTCTAAGGATCATAACTAGGGATCATTCAAAAACACATGAATGAAATGTTATGACATAAGAAGTAAAATATCATTGACACAGGTACGATATCAGCTGTTGTAGCTGGAAATGCTGTTCTCCTTTCAGGCTTTTCCAATCTTGTCAGTATCTGGTAGATGTCCTTTGCCCACTAACTCATAAACCATAAATATACTGATTGAAAGCTTCAGGCAATTCCAACCATTGAAATATATTGTAATATGGAATCTTATTCCTCAGGCAAAATACAAATGTTCTATTTTAGTAAGCTCAGTGCTGTCAATTCCACTGCCCCCAATGCCCTCCCCCTCCTCTATTGCAAGCTTTTCATTTATGGCAGCTTGGCAAATTATGTATGCAAAAGTATGCATCTCAGCACACTGGCAGAACTTTCTCCCAGCTAGGTATATTTCCTTTATTTTTCCCTTCCCCTTGCCTTTCCCCTTCCCCTTCCACACTGCTCGATGAAATGTGAGCATGTTGTTTTTTTGCTTATTTCTGTACTTTTCTTGCCAATTTTCTTCACCTCAGTGCTTAGTTTATCATTCTCTTTCTTTGTGGGAAAAAAACAACCCACAGAAATGTTCTCTTAATTTGTGTAATGTCAGGGTTTTTTCAGTAATTTCTGAATTTCATAAGAACTTGTAGTTAAGAATATTTTGTCATAAACCTGGTATATCTAAGAAAGATCATTGATGTTTGTTAGGAAAAAATGCAGGAAAATGACATCAGAGGCTGTTTCCCACTAACCAGTTACATTCTTACTCTGCAGCAAAAGCTCCCTTTCTCTGAAAACAAAGCTTATTAGTCTGCCAAACTACAATGTTAGACCCCTTAAGTGCAAGGAAAAAGACAAGATATTTTCAGAAAAATGTTACCTCACAAAAGCTCAGTCATAAGTTTTTATTTCAATTTTTTTATTTCTTAAAAGTTTTATATTTTCTCATTTAAGACCTTTCCCTGGGTTTGAGGAAGCTTTCCTTTCTTTTGGTCAGGGAAGGCTTCTTAACATTTTAGACTTGGTATTTGCAACTGCAGCATGTCCTAGAATACTTCCCCTAATTCCCATTCACTCAAAGGAAAATTATAAGCAACACATTCCTTCACCTCATGCTTTGTCTGAAAGAAAGCAATCTTATCCTCTATATCTTTTTAATTGCCATATTTTAAAAATAATTTTATAATTAAAGCAGTACTGGGAGCAGATACTTTATAAAAAACACTCCTATTCAAAAAATACACATATATTTTTCAAAACCAATTCTTTGCTTTCAGCATTATTAGAACTCTCTTGGACATGCATCCCTTCAAACTAATTTCTTTAGAGATTTTACTTGCATTATATGATACTCTGTCTGGCCAGTTTTCCTCAGAAACTGAATTAGTATCTTAAATGTTGACACTTTCTTTCATGTAAACATTCACTCTTATTTAGTAGGTAAACCCTGGGAAAAACTGTTGTAGCTAGACATATACAATGCTTCATTTATCATAATCATTGTGCTAATTGTTCTCTGATGACTGGTCATCAATTATATCAAGCCCGGACCAAAATATCCTGGGGGGGGAAAAAAAAAAGTCCTTCTAGCACCTCCTCTCCCGAGTCAAAGTGCCTTCTTTGAATTTCACATTGAATGTTACTGAAGATGTGCCTTTCCCATGAGGACTGGCCACTCCCTGTTCCCCTGAAATAGAAACCCAAGTTTTAAAAAAGAGATAAAGATACAGCCAAGCTGGGCCACATCCATTTAGCTGTTTTCATTTGTTGTAATGGTCAGTCATGTTCTACTGGGAGATGTGGGTTTTCAAGCTGGTTTATCACATCAGAGTTGTGGTGTTTTGTGTTTCTCTCAGCATGTAATTGGACGTTGCCAGTAGCACTTACAGATGATGCTCCAAATCACTGCTTGTAATCTGACACATCTCAAAGGACTTTCTAAGTGGTTTTTTTGGAGACAGCTGGCTAGGTTAGGTTGACCCATTGAACTTTTTTATCTGTGAAAGGTGCTTGAAGGATTAGCAGCAGCTGTAGGCTAGTGTTACCCTTTAGACGTCATCGGACATGTGTGTCTCAGTATGTAACTCTGAATGTGGCTGCTCAGAATACATGTCAGGTAACAAAGGTCTTGAACTATCAGAAATAGTCACTGACTAAGTATTCCTTCTCTTCTCTGTAGAGCCAAATCCATACAGGTAGTATCCTTCTCTAACACAGCCTTTTCGAAAACGTTTTACTCCAGTTTACTATCAGTTCCTAACACAGCAAGTCCCTTGTTCATTTCCAGACATAGTTAGATGTCTGCTTGTGTTAGATGAGATGACAGATACACTTCCCATTCAAAAGTGATAGATGAAAATATCGTGCAACCAGCCTTTACTTAGTACAGCAGGCAGTTTCTCATGGGTAGCTATAAACAGGCAGGCCAATTTAGTTCTCTTTAGGACAGCTATGCTACTTACAGGCATGTCATGTTGTCACTTTACTTGACAGCCTTTCTGTGTTGCTAGTTGCTGTGCTGACAATTAAGCTGTGGTACTATTACCCTAAAAATTTGCTGGTGTTCCAAGTTTGAGGGTTTTTTTACTTTTTACACACAGAATTTTGTTATTATTTTGCCTAAAAACCATCACAAACCCCTAAATGCCCATATATCTAGCAATGACTAAGAAATTCTTGTTTCGAATTTATTCACTTACAACTCCTGTTACAAGCCACTGCAGCTAGATCATTTATTTAAATGTATTTGTATTGGACCTTGTGATGTCAGAAGTGAACTCTGATGCATTTTTTGTTTTGACAGACTTGTTTTGGACTGTTTTGTGTAACACTGTTATTGATCATATAATTTATGAAGTGTTAAGCTCTTTTTATGAAGTCACTGTACACTTCACTGCAACTCACAGCAAAGACAAGAATGAGAAATACTTAAAACTTAAGGAGTGGATAGTGAAATGCAACTTATTTGATCATTTTTGGATAGAGGTCTGTATGACAGCAAATGGAGAAGGTGTCAGTGAAGAGTGAGAGAATGAACAGTAAGCAAAAGCAACCACAGAAACCACTCACGGGGTTGCAGCAAAGGGAATGCTGAGTGTGCTGTGCAGTGGATGGTCAGGACATTTCAAACTGTGATTGAAGTAGCGATCTCCAGTTTTTTGATTCCTTCAGTGTTGAGGGAAATGGGATGTTGTGTTCTTCTCAGATAACTCTGATTGCTCTTTCTTGGCAAGATGTGTTCATCACTTTCATTTTACCCTGCACCCTGCACATGGAAGTCCACACAAGGACCAGCTGTGCAGGTCGGAGGGGTTAGCATTATCAAATACCTCAAACTGAAACCCTGCTATACTGGGAATTGTGCGCAAGCAAGACAGATGGACTCCTCTTAGTCTGATCTTTCAGGCTAGAAAAGTGTTTTGCCCAACTCATGCACTATGTTGTCATACAGCAGTAAAATCCATGCAACTACTTGCTGTGCAGAAAAGAGAGATTTCTTTTCACTTTCTGCATGCTTGGTTCTAGTTTTTATTTCCACTCTGCAGGTTTGTAGAAGATTTTCTCTTGGTCATTCTTATTGCTCAACAAATGTGAAGGGTCTTATGGATAGTTTTTTATCTTCTTTCATTGCCCTTTTCATTGCTACAAGTTCAATTGCCAAATGGTTCCCACAGGAAGCCTACTTAGGAATAATATTTACCCTGTTTACAGGTATTTTGTAGAGTAGTAGGACATCTATTTGGTAAGAAAAATGCCAAGAAGAGACACAGCTTGGTGCTTGAAGCATTCCCTTAGGATATAACAGGTGCCTGAATTCCTCAGATTGAGAGGCACTAAAGCTTCCTATATCCTGAGATCAAAGTGACCATTTTGTATGTTTATTATTACAGTGCTTTTAACAGGAAAGACTCTGTGGACTGAAAGAGGAGGAATGATGACTATTCAGTGCTCTGATGTACCCCAGAGTTTATGTCCTTATTTTATACTTAACTGGAATATCCAAACCACCACAGATTTAAGAGATGCCAAGAAAGCAAGTTTTCATCTGACATTTTATATTTTTTTTCCTGACCTAATCTGTAAACTGCTTATGTAGGGCTGTGCAAATGGAAACTGAGATACGAGGAAAGGGAAGCACCTCACACATTTTAAAGGTTGAAGAAAGTTTTCCTTGCTCTTTGACTAGTAGTGTGGAATGGTTCTTACTTTATTCAAATTATTAGCATGCCTTCCACTAAAGGTATTACTGGAATAAACCCTGAGTTTGGTGTGTTTTATTCTTTCTCTTTCTCTAAAGCAGATCTAGTTATATGAATTGTTGCTTACCAGTTTTTATCATTTTGGGGCAATATTTCTGATCTGGTGTAACACTTTAAATCACCAAATCTATTTTGCATTGATTGGCCACTAAATAGACCTAGACAAAAGCCATCTATACCAGAGCTGGACAATTCAGAATCATTAATCAAAGTGTGTTTTTGTTACTGTTTTACTGCCTCACCCTGCTATTAACTTGTCACAGCTGGATTGTTTTTATGTTTTCACACACTATGTGATGGATTAAACTAGTTAGCTGGCTAGATAGATTATATGATTAACACTTAACAGCTTTGTTCAAGCATTGACTAAGGCATAAGGCTTACCTCATATAATGCTCTAAGAGGTCTGATTTTGCTGTGCTTTACTTTGTGTTCTTTCTTTTCTCCGGCCATGGCTAAATAATGGAAGTAAAAGCATATTTGAACTGAAACACCTGATTTGATTTCTCAGGAGGTTCTTACTGAGGTTTAATGGATAGTATCATTGAGCTTCCACTGTTTTTTACAGTCACATTCTTATTTTTAACAATACTACTTAAAAATTCCTGAATGAACCTTATTAAATTGGGAGTCAGCGTGCTGCTTCTAATTATTTTCAGGAATTTGGCAGCATTTTTGCTCTTCAGGTTGTTGATTATACTACCTCGTTTCACACAGCTTAGTTGTCTGTCATCCCACAAATTTACTAATATGGAAGTTTTTGGATGAAGTCCTAAATGTTAAAGATTTATGATCCTAGGAACTTTACAGACAACAACCATGAAAGATGCCACCCAGTAACTAAGCGCATGGGTGCTTCTAACTGTCCTTATTCTACTCTAGATAAATAAGTCTTGATTTAAATATTTGTTTTGAACTGATGTTTATGTATGTGGTGGGCCATTGTGGGGAACGGTGAAGAGTCCTTTAAAAAACAGATGGTCTAGAAGGAAATTAAGTCCACTGACACAATATTGTATCTGAGAACCATTTATCGGTAATGAGAAAAAACAGGAGTTGCCCTCCTAGAGAGGGTTAGGAAAGACAGAAAAGGAGGAAGGAAAATGGACAAGGATGAGGAGAGAGAGTGAGAGGGAGGACAGAGAGAAGTGGGTATTTCCAGCGAAAGGTCCGGGAGTGCTGCCAACATCCATACAGCAGGATGGGCGTGTGCAGGCTGCCTGTTGGGGAGCCCGCGCAGCTGTCGGGGAGGTGCGACTCCGCGGGCACAGCTCCCGCGGCGATGGATGGCTGGACACGAGGGGAGGGGGCATCAAGTGGGAGGGGTGGGACCCTGGACAGGGTCGCGGCGGGGCTTGGGGCGGGTGAGCTGGATCGGAGGCAAGACAGGGTGTGACACAGGCGGCTTAGGCAGGAGCACAGGGACGAAATGGGAGGGTGGTGGTCAGGGACACGGGGAGGCAGGACACGTGCGGCCGGGGCGGGCAAGGGGATCAGGCAGGACACAGGCTACACATGAAGCTCAGAGGTCAGTTGGCCTCCTGCCTAGAGAGTGAGAAGTGAGCAAGGGCGAGTGAGAAGTGAGCAAGGGCAAGCAAGGGCCAGCAAAGGCCAAAAAACAGGCTACAGCCAGGGCAGAAAGGACAAGAAACAGACTAGGGCACGGGCAAGAAGCAGACCTTAGCAGGCTGGAGCCAAAGCAAAAACCCAAGACTCAAAAAGCCCCCAGACTCAAAAAGCTCCTACTCAAAAAAGCCTCCAAAGGGCGAAACTCAAAAAGCCAAAGCCAAAAAGCCCCCAAAAGACAAGTTGCAAAAAGCCCAAGCCAAAGACCCCCTAGAACTTGTGGTGCAGTTACTTTTAGGCCCCCTGGCTCTTCCCAAAGTCTGCCTGCTGATAGGAGACCATTGGGCCAGTCCAACATTTCAGTCTCTTGTTTGCCAACTGATTTGAGCACCTTTGGGAGTACAGGGTCCTTGGTGGTCTCCTGCTGACTGCGTGTCCTGTGTGAGATACGAAATGGTTGCCAGGCAAAGTCTCCCCAGAGACAAGCTGTTCACCCATCTTCTCCTGGCTTCTCCCTGCAGGTGGCCCATGTGCACTCCCTCCCCACAAGCCTCTCACAGCCAGTATTGAGACAGAAATCAAGATTAAATTGGCTCCTAACAATGTGGTTATGCTTTCTGTGTTTTTCAGGACTGTCTCTACTTCCTTTTGTCTGCAACGGTCATAGTTTCAAGTCATGGTTTCGAGCCTGACATCTAATTGCCTTTCTTAGAGCTGACCATTTGTTCTCAATCTTTCTCTGGAATGGTGGGGTATTAGGCGCTTTTCCACAGGACCTCAAGGTATCTAGTACAAAAACTGCAAACATTCTCCCAACGTTGTTGTGTCCCATAGACAACGACTATGTACATTCATTAAATTCCACTGGTTCTAAAGGCTGCAAGTGTTTGCAATGCTACGCATTCAGCACACCTGCAGACACAGTGCTTCCTTCAGCTCGGGTGGCCATAAGGATGGACCCTGTGGTACTAAAATTTAACAGCTAGTCCAAAAAGGTAGGAAGGCAGATTTACTAGGCAGAGTTAGCTACACATTAAACCAACTACTAAAATAAAATTTCACTTCAACATTGAAAAGGCAATAGTTAGGAAAGCAGCCATGCAATATAGATGCTAGGGCAAATAGGTCTGCTTATTTTTTTCTGAGGCGTGGCAACTGCATCACTGACTGCTTGTGATGTAATCTATACAATTTTAAGGCAGCTCTGCCTGTGCCATCTCTGAAGTGCTGTTTCTTTAGGTTGTTACACAGGTGTATGTCATCACATGTGTGACTGGTCCTCAGGCTCCAAGTACCATCCATTCTTGGGCTTTCCACACCTCTTCCAGCCTCAGGGGCCACTGCTGTGTCTCTGACATGTCATTTACTGTAGACTGGCTTAGTTTCAGGTTACTGGGACTTCACACAATTGGGCTTCTAATTTCCTCAGCATGTGGCATACATAATATTTTGTAAATTCTTGATATTAAAAGAAATCCAGTTACAACTGTTTTGTTAGAAAGCTCAGCAGATTGCTTCTTTTGAGGTTGTAACAACACTGTGCAACTCCTGAACTGTGTTGATGTACTAGAGGACAAGTAAGTGGAGTACTCTTAAAACCGTTGCATAATGAGTTCTCAGCATAAATCCCAGACTGAACACATATTTAATATCTGTGACCAAAGAGGGCCAGGAGGGGGTCCTGGATAGGTGAAAATATTTGAAGCAGATATGTGAAAGGAAGGTTGTCCCTCAGACAGGGCACCTGTGTTAGGTGAGTAAAATATACATTCATGAAGTACACATGGAGAGAGTAAAAAGCATTTGTTAGAGCAAACACCATTTTAATGGTGGTAGAAGATATTCTGGTTAATATGGAAGCTGTCGATTTTAAAGATGGAGAGATTCAGTATATTTCCTATGCTGAAGAGCATCATAATTATGAGAACGAGGTCGTGGAAGATCTGTAACTAACTTGTCAGAGTGATAGCAGCCTCAGATTAGACGTTGGAGCCAAGAGTTTGTCCGTATATCTCACAAAACTAGCAGGGTAAGAATAGTCAATATTATCTGAAGGCAGGAGTTTGCTGACTGATATTCTGAGAAAAGAAAAAAAGAAGATGGAAGCAGACAAGTACTAAGTTACAATGACACATTAAAAAGATGATGTTTAACTTTCTGTGAGACTGTCAATGCAGCATTTCTTAAAACGATTCACAAAAGTCAATATGTGAAATAAGACATACATAAGAGCTTTGGCTGGGATGAAGACAGAAAAAAATATTGTCTTGGATATTTTGTATCATAAAACATGGTTTAATACATCAAAGATGTGAATTCCTGGAAGAAAAGATGGAATCCAGTCAGATTCAAAGTCATGCACAAATGGCAGGAGTAGTGATGCGATGATGAATCTGCTCTGTTGATCTTGATGGATGTGCATTAACGTAACTGCTATCTCAGTTTATTTCACACTTCTTGTGATGTTCCAGTAGACATTCTTGAGAATCCTATTGGTTGGAATTATATTGTACCATGCTAAAGAAATAGAATAATTTGATGGGGAACTTCAGATTTTTGCACAAAAATCTTAAAAAAGTGTTAAAAATATTTTTAAAAAGAACTATACAAAATAGTTATTTAGTGTTTAGAGAAATAGTATTGTACCTTTTTAAAATAGTTGTAGCTAATTTTTTTTCCACATTTTTCTGGTGAAATGCCTTTCTAAACTCAAATTCATGGTTACAACAACAAATTATAAACTAATAAAGGAACAGAATTCTACTCAGGTTTCTGATTATATAGGTATCCATTCTTGGCTGAAGGATGTTTATTTCATTCCTGAAAGACAAAAATAGTTTGGACTTAGGAATAAAAATGCCATGTAGTAATGCAAAAAGTACCCATCAAGATTGTGTTTGGCTTTGTTTAGTTATATTTCCCCCCCATTAGTACTTTTTTTATAAAAGGGATGCTTTTAGAAATTTACAGAATAAGGTGCTAATTTTTCCCAGACCTTCTCTCATAAGTAAGAACTACATAAAAGGAAATGGTTAAATTCTAGAGTCTTGTTTGGCCTGTTCTGTCATTGCAAGGACATAATGTGGTGTGACAGCCACCTTTCATCTTTGGAGAAGTTATTTTGTCTTGTCACTTTGGAGGAAGCTGTGATCTTCACTCAGTTGTTCCCAGAATCAGGGCTAGGAAATGATGAGTAAATGCACTCTACGCAGCCACTTTTCTGTTGGTCTTTGCAGAAGAGCTACCACTCTACTCTGAAGGTAAAAGTGGGGAGCTGTGCAGTTAGGTTAGCAGTAACTTACTGTCCTATGGGAGTAAGGAGGAACCAGAGTAGAAATCTTCTAGCAGGATTCTGAGATCTAAATAACATCTCTGGGAGACTGTAGCTCTAATAGTAAGGTGCAATAGACTGCACCTTTTTGCAAGCATTCTGTTTTGCTGTTAATGTACGTAAGTTTCACGTTAATTCCCTTTAGAATTCTCTTACCACTTTTACAGGCAAGTGTGTGAATGAAAATTAGTATCTAATAAGAATGCCTGGAACAAAAGATGTTAACATCAAACATCATGCAAACTCTTTATGAAAAGAAACGGCAATTTCTGTCCATGCTCAGAACTCACTAGTCTTAGATAATGTTTTGGAGAAAATATAACTACTCTGACAAGTTGCATGATGGTTTTGTGGTGTGGATTAATGTCCACTACAGGCTAGAATGAGATAATTTAACCTGTGTTCACTTGTTTTCTAAGCCAAAAATTCTAGCTCACTGGGCCTGAATTGAAGGTCTAAGTGTCTTAATGTTTTAATGCACTGCACTGCCAATATCCCAGATATTCTTGCTTTTTCCTGAAGTCTTTAATATATATCATAACAATGACTGCCACCTCCTTGGCAATACAAGGACAATAAAGCATAGAAGTAGCTAAGTATTAAACAGTTGAGCAGCTACTTTGTGCACAAAGAAAAGCCCCAATTCTCAGAGGATCAGCCTCAAAAAAGTGTTGAAATTTCAAAAAATTAATGTTTTTTTCAAGGACCTTAAAGACAATATGTCGGAGTTCACCCACATCTCAGTGGCCTGGCTCTTGAAATCATCACTGCCTTCTGTGGTTTGCAAGTAGGCTTAAGAGCAAATGTTCTTTCCTGGGAGATCACATGGTTGGGTATATTCCTTCAACTTATTATTCATTACCTCTTAAGATTCCTCAGCAAAGACAGTAATTTTCATCCCAGAAAATAACAAGCAGAGCAGCACATCCAGTTATGTTACACTGACAAGATGTCAAGAAAATGAAAACAAATGGTTTGAGTAGTCCTTCAGGGGATAAAGAGTTCAGTTACTAAGCTCCCCACTAGAAATTGTGATTTAGTCATCTGGGATGATTTTATTTCTTTTTCTTCTGTGGGTTTAACCACATAAATTTCTGTTTTGTTGCTAGAGAGAGATATCTAAGAAATTTGGTACTGTTTTTGTCATGCCCAGAGTTTGTGGACTTCTGTGCTGACAAATGATGGGGTGAAGGAAGAAGCAGTAACATTATCTATGTCCTTATTTGCTCAGGTTTGTGAGCACATGTGTATTTTTAGATTGCCATTGAAAAGGTGGGTGACCTACTTGGTGATATTCATGAATGTGCTGTTATAAATACAGCATGTCTCTTGCATTCTCTTTCCCTCTCTGAATTTCTGTTTCAGACCTTTTCTTCAGGGCTCAGGTCACTTAAAGCATTAATTAAAATAGACTGGATGAGTTGTAAAAGAAGTGAAGTAAAAATTCAAATTGTTTTACTCTGTATATGTAGAAAAGACACTTCTGGCACAGATACAAATACAGGGAGTTGTGCTTAACTTCTCTTAAATAGCCAAAATGAATCAGCTTCACTTTTACTACATGTACATAATTTGGACAGGTGAAGTGTTTATACTGCTATTCCATCACCCACCACTGTAGGATGTTGCTAAAAGTAGAGGGTTGCACTTGTTTGGCTGGGAAATATAGACCGAAGTATTCATGTGCACATTTAAATCCCCTTTATAGAACTTTGAGTAAAATAAATTCTGAAAATCAGGTATTTATAGCATGATAATTACTAAGAGCCAGTTCTCTACTTACATGCTTTTAGTTGATACAAACTAATTTTCAAATAGGATATGAAAAGCAAATTTTTGACTTCACAGTCCAACTCTAGCATGCTAAACTCACAGGCTCCCAGATTAACATTACCTTTAGCAGTGATGGTAGGTGTAGCACTTCACAGTGATGGGAAGGTGCAGCACAAGGTACAGATGCTTTCCATTTATTGTCTCATGTAGGCAGTCTTGTTTCCAGCCCTGACTTAATACACTGGAAAATGCTTGTTATAGCCTACCTGTTCTTATCACTTGTAAGTCCTGCAGAGTGCTGAAGGAGGCTAGCCCTGCTGGATCCTAATGCCACCAAAGCCTCTCTATCACTTCTGCTTTGCAGCTGGATGAGGGGGGAGAAAACAGAACAAAAGGCTCATGTGTCAAGACACGGGCGAGGCAGGACCACTTAACAGTGACTGTCATAGGCAAAACATACTCAGCTTGGGAAAGTTAATTTAATTACTTGCCAGTCAAAAGTTAGAGTAGGATAAAGAGAAATAAAAGTGAGTCTTCAAAGGCTTTCCCACACCCCTCCCTTTTTCATGAACTCAATTTCCATGCCAATTTCTCTACGTCCTCCCAAAGTGGTGCAAGGGAATAGAGAATGGGACCTTTGGTCAGCTCATTCCGTGTTATCTCTTTCACTCCTTCCTTCTCATGCCCATCCTCTGCTTCAGTAGGGAGCTGTCTCTGTCTGATGTGGGTGAGGATATTGGGATCTTGTCACAAAAGGCAGACCTGTAGCACCCCCACTACTTATTTTGCCACGTAAATCCAGTGCATCCACTGCATCTTTCTAAAAGCAAGAAGGAAACAATTCTGCTTGTGCCTCTGTCATATGGACAGTTCTTCAGACCAGCAGGATTTAGACAGCAGGGGAATCATGAAATTAAAGTCAGACCTAAGCAAATTTTTCCTCACTTCGTCGTAAAAAGCCTTGCTTATGGTCCCAGTTTGAAAGCAAAGGAAAAATCAGTGAAAAGGAAAAGGAAAGGAAAGGAAAAATCAGTGAAAACATGACAACATGGATTTTGTCTGTTCTCAGAAGGAAAAATTCTTCTGTCTTCTCAGGAAGGACACTTAGGGAGATTATAATATATAATTGGATAAAAGGAAGTAGATCTTATTTCCACCTGTTATCATTTGAACAGGAGTCTCACATTCCTGGAATGTACTTACTTAGTGTGTTTACAGCTTTTTGAGCCACATTGTGGAATTTTAAACTGAAGACTAATTTGTACTAGATGTTCTTAGACCAGGAAATATAGAGAAATCTTAAAAACATGCATGCAAATTGTCAACATGTGTTAACTTTTCAGCCACATTTTCTACCTCTTTCTATGAAAACTACCAGTATTTGAAAGCAGCATCTTGTAATGGAAATGCCACTTCAGCTATAGTGGGCTGTAAGTCATGTGACACTTCAGTAATATTGTATAGACTGGTGTCTCCATGGGGGTGCTTTCTGGCCAAGCAGCTCCCCAGACCAACCTAAAACAGTCTGTGGGTCCTCCAATTAGCTGGCTGAAGTGTGGTTAAGGCTTGGAAGGAAGAAGCGTGCTCTGGCCTGGGTGGAGAAGGTTTATTCTTGTGGCAGAGCCACATGCTAGAGCAGTCCAAGTGGGCCTGTGTGTCCCCTTTTCCCAGGTCGCAGCCTGGGCGGGGAACACTCTGAGCCAGTCGGAGAAGGGAAGGGGTATGTCCAGCACAGGGCGAAACCAGGTATGTTCAGGGGTAGGGTATTTTGGAATGGAACAAACCAAGTACAGACAAATAACAAAATACAAATACAAATTCAAAAACCTAAATTACGCACTGCAACAATATTGTGTATTTTTACAAAGCAGTTCTTCTTGCCTGTTTCCAATCAGTGTTATAGAAGATGAAGGACTCATTTAAGTAGTTGTTCTATCACACTCTTTTTCAACATCTCGCATCCAAAGCATAGACATATATGCTGAAGCAGCCATCTCCATGGCATCTTTAGGTCTATATGAATCCCAGCATTTTGGAAATATTAATTAGCCCTGAAACTGCATAATATCTAGAAGCAATTTCAGTGGTTAAAGGTTTTGGAGGGGACTAGTTGATATTTTCTCTCCCATATTAAAATTATCTTTTCACTAACAGTATATCGATCTTCAATGGAATGTGTCTTGAAGTCTGCTTAAAATATGGGCACTTTATATTAAATATATGTGTGTTAGTTCTTCCATTCTCTATCTGATTGCTGTGAGTCAGGGTGAAGGATGTCATAGCCCCCCTATTGTTTTAAATATCTATGCTGAAATGGCAATTAATTTTGTTATAAATAGTTTTATAATATCCAAGCCACAATGGAAGATCAGGAAGTTTAATTTAGTGTTAACTATGGTGAGCTTTCTGCTGCCTTAGTTCAAAGGAGAAATAGAAATTTGAAACACCATAATTAGAAAAGCTATTTTTTTATTCTTTGCCAAAAAAAGACCTTGCATATTGGATTTCATGGCTTTTCTGTGTGTGGTGCTCTTTAAAGTCAGTCAGAGAACAGATGTCACTGTACTGGATAGTCTTTCTTCTTTTGACTGTGTTAAAATGTACTGCTTGAGATCATGGACATATTATTTTGGCTCTTCCTGAGTAATTGCTGACTATTCAGTACTGATTAATTCCTTATTATCATGTATTCTGACACTGTTTAAGAGATCTCTAAATCAAGATGAAAAGGCATTTAAAAAGCAAAAGTTGCAACTGGAACAGAAATTATAATGTTGATGTGGGAGCTGCTGGATGACATTTATGGATTCTACTATGCAGGAGCTCAGATGTCAATATTATTTGGAGTCTATGAATTTCTCCTTTCTTAAGGAACATACTGCTTCCCCCATGTGATTAAAGACTATATTCTAATGTTGCTTGGTGGTATTCTGTGGTATGCTAGTAAGAATAACCAATGTCAAATTAGCTTTTTAGCCACAGTGTGAGGAGATGTATTTTTGTGTGCATGTAGTCTCCTTCCAGAGAAGGACATAAATATCTAAAGAGAAACAGAAAGGCTCAGCAAACTCCTTTTGAGCTTTCACTTCAAAATAAAATAGTTTTCATTTCTTCTCTGTTGCCATCAGAAAACTCTAGGGATAGGGATATGTCTCACTTTATTTCAGACACGACTGCTGTTTAAACGCATGAGATATATGAAATGGAAACTGTTTGAAAAATGCACGGAGCACGTCCAGAACATCCAGCCATAGAGGCTCAGGCTCTGAACTTGCTGATCCCTGAACCCCTCCTCTACACTGCCATCTTAACAGCTAACTGATGGTAGTAGTGAATGGTGTTTTATCTTTAAAATGTAAATTTTATACATTCTTTTAGTATGGATGAGAAGTGGAATCTCACATCAAGATACTAATTCTAATTAAACATATATTCATTTTTTACCCCTGACAGTTTTATCTCTTGAGATATACTTTTTGCCATGGTACTACAAAGTCAAGACCTGCTACTGCCACAGATGATATTGCAACCAATGTTTTTTATTTGTCTAGCACCTTTGCATGTGTGACTCTGTTTCAGAGTCCTTGAGATCTTTTTTATTGCACAGTCTATAGTGCCATTTTAGCCGAGAAAAAGTAAAAATATTTATTTTCATATCGACTTAGTCTCAGGCATGGTAATATGACTATTTAATGTTTGGTTTATATGCATTGTCTGCAGATATCCTACTCTCCTGTGGAATGTGATTCTGTGTATATTCTGAATTTTTCGGTTCATGTGATCCAAATTTTGTCTTTACTGATTTTAGCTGCCTATACCAATTTTGTGCAATACAGATTTTGTTGCTGGAAAACCTCCATACATCTTAATAGGAGGTGATGCAGCTGCCAAAGCAAACTATGTGCATATTCTGCAAACTATGAAATAGCAACGCTTTTCATCATGAAACAGATTTGGTAGAAGAATCAGTGAATTTTTTTACCTCTTTGAGCTGACACTAAATATAGATTTAGAGCATAATTTTTCTTTGCTTTATTTGTAATTTTTTTCTGCTATTAAGTCTTTCAGTGAGGGTGACTTCTATTGGAGAACAGTATTCACATGAGTTTTGCAAAATGTAGTGTTTGCTGGAAAGTCCTGACTTTTGTCTGTTTGCTTGCCTTTTGTTTTGCTGTTTGTGAGTGAAGGCAGTGGTTTCCACCTACTGAAAATTACCTAGTGACTCCATGGAGGTTACAGTCCGCATCTCCTATATTCCTAGATTCCTCTTTTTAGAAAGCACCTTTGCCTTAATCAGAGCATGGTCATCTGCTGGAATGCACTTGGTACTCATCAGGCCATTTGTTCACTAAGATTTTTTTGTCTCTAAAACTTCAAACTAAGAAAACCCCCTGTAATTTCTTGCCCTAAAAGGATTGTAAAACTACAGAGATACACAAAATGCAGTTCTTCACTCAGAACTAGTGTAATCCCCTCTTCTTTTCAGGTTCAGTTTTCTGGAGAGTAGAAGCTTGGGTGGCATTTGTGATGACATTTCTTCATGTAATTTTGGAGAAGCAGCTCAACAGCTCATTTCAGATTACTTTATGGATCATCACTAGCCATCACAAGCCACTGTGGTAATCTGTAGAAGAGCTCAGAGGTAACAGAGTCACTGTCTCATGAATCTTGAAGTCTACATCTTTTTCTAAATCCTGTCATGAAGTTCCTTGCCATCTTCCCCAAAATCTGCAGAAAGACATCCAAGCAATGAGAGATTAAGAGAATGATGAAGGTTTAGATTGTAACTTGCCTCTGATCTAGCTAAACATGTCCTCAAGACTCTGCAATATGAGAGATGTCTCTGAAAATTAATCTGTAACTAGTCTTACTCTGTAGTGGACTTTTTTTTCTAATTTAGAGAGTAACAGTACAATGGACAATCACTATTTCTGGCTGTGTATTTAGAGGATTTATGTAATCCATCGGTATGTTACTGCCTATATGACTTCTCAGAGGGGCACTGATCAAATAATCTTCTCTGTATTTATTGTTATTAATGTTTCTACTTTTCAAGTTGTCTTGTTGAAGAATGAACATTGCAGTATTACTATACAAGTCTACAGCCTAATTTGTTGCCATGTCTGAAACATGTAATTCTTCAAAAACTACCACAAAACATACCTAAAAAGTGTCAATAAACGACAGCTTTCTCTTTTCATTCAGTGACTAATTTCACAACACAACTGTTAAGTTAACCCCCTCTTGTCATTCCTAATGTGAAGATACCACCACTGATTACCTGTTACTGGCTGGATTATGTCAAAAATAAAATCTGTCTCTCTGGTTGGTGCTATTCTGTTTTTGCATCTTCCTCACTCCTAAAGTCTCTCATGACAGTAGAACATCTAGAGCAAAGATAGGAAGATTCCTCTTCTGATGGATATTTTGACTCTTTTCAGAAAAGAGGAACACCAACTATTTACAATGTTTTGTTAATCAGGGCTTAGTTTAAATCCAGGAAGTTGTAACTCAACAATGATTAGGTTTTCTAGGAGTTTCGTGAAGGATGACTGTATTCTGTCAACACAGGGAATGTAGGTGGGTGTTGCCTGGTAGAACAGGTGGGGAAAGCTATACTTTAAAAGGCTTTTCTGGTATGTGGTACTTTCATTTAGATTTTGGTACTTTTTTCTTTTGCAAATTAGCACTAGGGTTGATAAAATAATGCACTGCAATTGGTAGCTCCTTGGAGGAGGATTTGGCAGCTTAAGTGGAGTTTGATAGGAGGAATCTCTTAGTTTGTAATACAAACTCAGCATAAGCTTGGAAATTTTTTTAATGCATCACCCTGCCAGTAAAGCATTTGGGTTTTGCCATCAACAGCCTTGTCTCAACTAGCCTTTGTCACCTGCCATCTGTTTGGATTCAGAGTTCTGGCTTGGACCCATGTTCTTTGTATATGCAAATACTTACTGTTTAAAAGATATGCATCTTTGCTGAATAATGGTATAAAATATACGTGCTAGCTTTGCCATATAAAATATTGGTTCAGAAATGGATGGTGCATCGAAACATTTTCTAAACATCTCTTTTTCAATCAATTACAGATTTCTAGCTAATTTCCTCTTCTCTGTATCTTCTCTGAGAAGATACAGGAAAGGTCTATGCAGTACCAGATAAATTTATTTTAGATTAGAATGAAATACTTTTTCAGCCTTCAGTGTTTGCTGGTACATGCAGTGCTCAGCACTGACAATGTCAGACTAGTCAATTTGATGATGATGGAGGATTAGAAGCAGTTTCTGCCACACTAATCTGAGAAGCTCAATAAGCTTCATATTCTGTATTCTGACATTGTCTGTTGGAAGTAAAATCAAAGAAAAGGGGAAAAACTGTTCAACTTTGGTAAAATGTCGGGAAAAGTTGCTTAAGCTTTCTATATATCAGGTTATACCTTTACCCTGGGAGGTCTTTCAAGTTCACCATCTTACAGAAAAGAAGAATAATCATCAGTGTGTGTTTAAATCAATGAAAATGAAAGATGTAATTTTTTAGCAGATTTTATTTTGGTATAAGAGCCTTTTTCCCCTAAAAGTCTTTTGTTGCTCCAATGACTTTTAGGCTAATGGGTATAATACATGAGTTCTGTATTTTCTGAAAGAGAAGTGATAGGAGCAATAAATTAAAAACCTCTAATTCTTTTGGAAATAAATTAATAAATGCTTCAAATCCATGCATGAACCTACCCTCTACTATGAGTGGTGGTCAATCAAGCATTTTTTTTTTCACATGGAAAACTAGTAATGGTTGCCTATTTAAGGAGCAGCAATGCTTGTTTCATCCTCCAGCTATTTGAGACTTATTTTTACCAAAACTGCTGTAGGATATCCTTAAGGAAAATATTGATTATTTATTGCAAAAAAACTAAATAAAGACTGAAAACATGCCTTCAGAAGTAAATATAGTGAAGCTGAAGACAATATGTGGAAAACCAAAGTATTAGAATGTAAAACAGTCTAACTGCAGACACTACTATCTTTAAAAAAAAAAAAAAAAAAATCTATATTTTCTTCTCTATTTAGAAGTTATTTTGTCTTTGGTGTATTTTTAGGTGGATGCATAAGACTGTGCTATACCTAAGGACTGAAAATATATAATTTATTAATAGCAGTAGTCCCTGTGTTTCGAATATTTCCACAAAACAACAGGCCATTAGAAAACAAGGAACTTAGTCAGAATGCTTCAGATTTTACAGAATCTTTCTGTTTCTTCTGTGGGAGTAAAACAGGGAATTATACTGTAAGATGAAAATAACTGCAGGGATTTGAAGTGTATTTTTCTATTTAAAATGTATGAACGGGGAAAAAACCCAACCCTGAGTATACATCAATAGATCTGTGTCTCACTGGCAAATGCCAGGATCTTTCCATGGGATTTGCAGTCATATTTACCACAATAAAACTTTATCTCGTGGTTGTGTTTTGTTGTAGCAGCTCAAAAACTTTGGTTACATACAACTAGGTCTTTGCAATTGGTCCCTAGTTGCACAAGAAGCAGAACAGTGGATAATTTTTAGAATTATTTTTGATGTCACCCTAATTTTACTGTTTATTCACAGCCAAGCAGTACTTAGGTTATGAATAGCATCCCAGGAAAAAAAGCTATTGACTAGGAGAAGGGGCACAAAAGAAGAATCTTACAAATGAAAATATTCAGAAAAGTTGCACCAGTAAATCTGCAGTCTTTTAAGGTGCAGAAGGCTTAAAATGAGGACTTGTATCATTGATGTGCTGAACATTTTCGTTCTATAAGAAAAAGAACTGGTCCAACAATAACGGTAAAAAAGTCATAAGGAAAATTCATGTACATGAACACAAATAAATGATCCAGCTACAGCTATATGGAGCACCTATCATTAATAAAGACAAAGAGGTGCCCATGCAAACAACCTCTGTTTTTTTAAGACCTGGGGCTACAGATCACACTCAGATGCAATGTGCTCGTTTTTTGATGTAATACTTAAATATAAATAATGCTAAATACATCTCTGCCTTGAAAAACAATAACAACACAAGAACTCTAAATATTCAAGATGTTAAAGATTTAATTTCCAGACTTCATTCTATGGCAAATATTTATTTAAAATATGACTGGTTTGAAAACTGGAAGGAAAATAAATGTTATGCCGTTTATCCCTAAAATATCGGCCAAATTACTTATGTTCCAAGATGAGGTGAATTGCACTCAGTAACAAGTATTTTATAAGAAGAGAGTAGCTGAATTATATGCAGAAAGAATCACTGAAAAGATTTAGCAGTTTTAAGATAGCTAATTAAATGAGATCAATATAATACAGTTCTTTACAGTAAGTAAAGAATTTGATCATGATTTAAGCATTTGATAATTTGGTGCTTACTTTTAAATACTTTATTCAAACCCACTGAAAATCAGCTGAAATCTTGCCAGAGGTTTAGTTTTGGTCAGCATACCTCAGGGTTTACCAAACACTAAAAGAGGTGTTTTTACCTATGGTAGAAACGCCTGACACAGAATTTTGAAGCTAAGCAGGAATGTAAACTCCTTATACCACTGAGCAGGCCAGTGCATGCTGCCAGCTCTGGCATCACCCTCAGGTACCAGAACTCTTTGCCAGTGTTTTTGGCTGTGTTGCCATACTGTGCACAGGTCCAAATGAAGGAGGTGGATTTTTATGAGCTGCTTTTTTCCTTCATGCTTTGTCACACTGTGAAGAAAGGAAAAAAAAACCCATCATCCCTAGAGATAAATCACAATGAAATTCAAATCACAGAGAGGGAATAACTGAAGAAGCCAGAGCACTTACAAAGATTTTGAGAAAAAAAGATTTACAGCGGCCATGCAATTAGTCAGAAGGTTAAGGGGATAATGAGAGAAGATCAAAGAGGGTAAAAGTACACAACTTGATCAAGACTAAGAACTGAGGGAGCTCAGTACAATTTTTCTCGTTTCTTTGGGACTCTTGAAGTCTGTCCATGATGGGAAAAAAAAATATGATAAGGAAGTATTTCCCTGCCTATTTCTTGCTGCTTCCTGATACAAACTTGCATATCTGGAAAGAAGCAGGATCTACTGCCACTATGATTCAATTCCAGTGTTGCTGCCCTGCTGCTACAGACTGAACTTTGTGGTGTATATGCTTGGTGCTAGATCATCTTGTGAACAATATACTTAGAAATGTCAAGTTCCTCAGGAAATAATACTTTAGTCATAAGAGCATAGACTACATTATCTTACCTGACTCTTTTTCCATCTTTAATTGCTAGTGTGTTGCTTTTAGGTTTTGTGATTTTAGTGTTTGAAAGAGAAAAAAAAATCATGTGGGGAACTCAGCACATTTATTATCATTATTATTATCATTATATTATTATTATTATTATTATTATTATTAATAATAATAATAATAATAATAATAATAATAATAATAATAGTCTTACTGCCTTGGTCCTAGAAAATTCATTTTGTATGTGACAAACTGGCTCCCTATGACTTTAAGTCCTGTGGCAGAAGAATGCAGTGCATCAATTCAGAGCTGTTTTTCAAGTGTCATGGAGTAGCTGGGTTTCCACTCTGTGGAACTGGAAAGTGTCAGTTTACGTCAGATTGATGAATTATGTAAAACCTGGATTCTTTATGTATTATTAATCACCACAAACAAAGGATGACGTTTTAATTAATTTGTGATGATTTTTACCTCTTGCTTCTAAAGTAACTTATTCAAATTAAAACCTCCTATTTTGAAGATGTGCATCTTGTTAAAAGTGCAGAGAGATTATTATCAGTGCCTGTGGAAAGAAGCAGAATTTTATACAACCATCTCTAGTGTTTAAAGGAATTTAGTGTAATGCTTTTGAAGCATCAGCCAGGGAACCTGTATCCACAGTATTTTGATTCAGGGGTAGGTTAGTTTCCTGAAAGGCTTTATTGAAGGCGTGTCTGCATGCATGATCAGAAGCATCAACACCTGTATGGTTTGGTTTTTCTTGTTTGTTTGCTTTATTTTTTTTTTTTTTGAGTAGTGGACAAGAAGAACAACCTGTGATTAATTTTACAGTTCTGTATGGATACATGATAGACTGTTCTTCAAATGGAAGCCTGACCTACCTGTGCTTCATTTTGCAATGTTGCTTTACTTCATTTTGAATATTACATATCAGTGACCATGTAAAAGAAGTATTTTAATTGGGGTCATTCATTTTTTGTGCGAGCAAAACTTAACTGCAGCCAAGAGATTCCTTTCTATGCAAATACCTTACAGCTGGATTTAGGTTTCAGTGTGAGTTGCAGAACACAATAGGCAGGCTGACATTTTGTCTCAGCCAGAGATACAAATTAAGTGCCTGAGGCCACTTCAACGCTGAGATCAGGCTTTTCTTTCCTTCCTTCCCTTCCTTCCTTCCTTCCTTCCTTCCTTCCTTCCTTCCTTCCTTCCTTCCTTCCTTCCTTCCTTCCTTCCTTCCTTCCTTCCTTCCTTCCTTCCTTCCTTCCTTCCTTCCTTCCTTCCTTCCTTCCTT